>NW_019384242.1:3700221-3762149 GCF_000648655.2 Copidosoma floridanum | reverse complement strand
TGTATATAGGTGTGTGTGTGTATTTCTTTTTAACATAGTTAAATAAGTAAAGCATTCCTTACTCCATTCTACAGCCCCCCCTCCATAGAGAGTCTGAAGCCCCCAATCCCCCACTCACCCCCTATAGCCTCTAAACAAAAAAAGGTGAAATTTCATCACTTTCACCTGTATATTGACACATAACCATTTTTCTTTAAGTCCCCACCACCCCCACAGCCTTCTTATAGACTCCCTACTACCCCTTCGCATTTATTTTCGGCCCCAACTGCCTTTGTATACTAGTAATGATTTATAATATTTTTATTTTTATTTATTTATAAGTATTGAGTTTTTGGTGAACTGAGATTTTTTTGGATTATGTCAGCAACAAACTATGTAAGAAAATTTAGTTTTTCAATTGTTTTGTATCATATAATACTTATACATATACAAATTTTAGTAACACTTAACTATACAATATTGCAAACCACGAAAGTATTTCCCATTACGGTGGCTTATTTCTATGATTTAACTTACAGAACCGATTAAGTTATTTGATTCATATTTATTCTGCTGCTGGATGTATACGTGCTAGAAAAGAAGTTTGATAACTATTTGTATTATAAGTAAGTCATGATAGCATTAAAAAGGTCTTTTCTATTCTTGGTTTAAAAATTAGGAATGTTTATTGAAAGCTTTAAGTAGTAAATCAATTCGAAAATTGTTCGCTAACTCTTATTAAATCAAACCAAAAAAAAAGAATTTGTAAATGGTAGGAGGTCTTACCGTTAAATAAGCTCAGTCGAGAAAAGAAGGAGACTACCTTATTTTACCTTATGTTGTGGGCAGGCATTGGGGGAAAACGGGTGTTTATAGAAAATGCCGTTGGGACGAACGACTAAACAGGAGGCTGATGGAATTTATAGCCGATGTAACTGCCCAAACTCCTCAGGGTTGCAAAACTAGATAATAATTTCTTTTACTAAAATAGCTATTTATTTGGTAATTTTTTCAATGAGCTTAATAATTAAAGTAATATAGTCGTCAATATAGGAAGCTGTTATTATCCTAAATTACTAGTTATGACTTATAATTCCTATTTACTAAAAAATTAAACATGTTCTACAATGAATTCATGTTAACCACCTATAAAAACTGAGATATGGTATACAAGTGACTTTAACTGTCATTAAACAAGAATTTGCTGTACTGCTAATGGTAAATTGAATTATGAATAACCTTACCTTTAATACTATCTCAACGTCTTTAGGTAAATAGATGCAAGGAGCTACGATTTAAAAATGCGACACTCTGCCGAAAAAAGTTAACCAACTAAGTTTTTGGCTTCATATATGTAGTCACATCCTATCAAGAACAAGGATATCACACGCGCGCAGTACAAACTATTTCTCACTTTTTTCATTGCTTATATTCTTGTATTAAAAAGTAAGTAAGCGTTTATCATAATCTAATAAATTTTTAGTTACAAGAATAAGAAGTGACCAACAAGCTTTGTGCAGATTTTTCATGGTAAGTATCTTGCCACACAATTCGTTGAAAATGCTGTCCAGTGCCATCGCTCTCCCCACCTATGACTTGCACAAAACTGTTCGATCAAAAAGTATTTAGCTATTTTACAAATAGAAAAACATTTTTTTCGGAAACAAAAAGCTATTTTACAAATAAAAATATTAATCTCAATTGGTGATGTACGTTTCCGAAGCGTTTTCTTTTCTTACTTATTTTTATAGTTTTTCGATAATGTTATGAATTAATATTTTATTTAGTTTGCTGTACTATCTATTGAGCTCTCAGTATTTTCCTGACATAATAAATAACAATTTTACAATTTTTTTTGCCCATTTTATTAGTATAAATTTAAGCTATAAGTATCACTGCTTCATCTTTATCAAATATTACTGTATTCATTCAATAATTTTTTTAAATAAGATTATATAAGGGTTCTAAAAATCTTAACTGAAATTTTTTAGATACAAAAGATCCATTAGGGATCAGAGATAAATAGTCCTATTTAGCTACCACTAAAATTCTTACATTTATTAAATACAGAAAGACATTTCTAGCCAACGGAGAACATTTTTTTTTCAAGAATTTTAGAGGAACTTCATTTTAAAAATATCCATTACTCCAGTCAATGTTGGTTACTATATACTGAACATAAATCCTAAATCTTTATTTTAATTTTGAAAGTATAGTTGTGACTAGGATTTTTAAGCTGGTAAACGACCGTTCTGATACCCAGTTATAAAACTCTTTCGTCTTATTCCTACACACTAGATACCTCTCTTTTAGGTGGTCTTGCTCAGGTGTCTGGCTTGGAAACGCCAAACACTCCTAAAAAGAAGTTAAAAAAGAAAAAAATGGGGCACTAATTATAAACCAGCACGATCCCTGTAGAAATTTTATAGCGTGGATCACCCAGATAACTCTATCCCCGCACCTGACTCTAGTGTTTCATTAACAGTACTTCTACCTATGTAATATTTTCACAATAAGCTGTAGTACCTGGATCCTGTCCTAGTCTCGGCGGTGGCTTGGTTGCTCAGCGGTTTTTGGTGATTCTCTTTATGGCAGCTGTTCTCTCGTCTAGCTAGCTACTATATTTTATTATATTACTATCTCTTCCATTACACTATTCCCTATTTAATTGCTAATCTCTCTCTGTTATCCTCTTGTATATCACCTGCCACTTTCCCTGTAATTTTTGAACTCTTATCTCTACGTTCTGCTTTCTCTGATGACTCGAACCATACTGCCAGCGCTGTGCAGTAAACGTACAAAGGTGCTTGCGTCCCTCCCTTTGCTTTTGAAAACCTCCATCGCTCTTAATAACTGAAATTATTCATCTTCCTTCCCCCTCTTACTCATACTTTTATGCAATCGTACTTCACACACATTTAACTTATCGTATTGTCTTCAGTCCTTCTCTCTCTTTTTGGCTCGTAGTCCACGGCCCTAAAAACACACATCAAGCAATGTTGTATGAAGATATATATGTATACACACACATTGTTATTGGACTCGGTAATCGCCAATGACTTGCCCAAATTATGTTGGTATATGAGCGTACTAGCCTCAGTCACCATGTCACATAGAATGATTATGTTGCGATGAATTCTATGATTATTGTAATTTTTTTTTAAAGCCAATGTACTATAGTAGTACCCCAGAATTAATACAAATAAAAAAAAAAGAATTTTAATGTAGCATTATTATACTTCTCTTGATTCCATTTTACTATAAAGTGGTAAGGAAATCAGCCAGCTTAATAAAAAGGCGACAACGGGACCGTAAAGAGCTGGTGAGGGGAAGACATGAGTTGATAAAGGTAACTGAAAACGGCAAAGGATTGCCGAAGGTATAAACTTTATAAAGTAAAATAAAGCTAACTAAGAAAATTATGTAAGTAGCGGAAATAAAAGAATGGGGTTAGACGAGGATGGCTAAAAGCAGTTAAAGGGCTTAGCTATCATCAAAATCCTTACAACTATGTAGTATAAGAATATTTATGCATGTGTATGTATATATACTCTAAATATGATTGAAAATTTGTGAGTGTGTTAATATTATATATATATATATTTATCTGTGTGTGTATATAGGTGTGTGTGTGTATTTCTTTTTAACATAGTTAAATAAGTAAAGCATTCCTTACTCCATTCTACAGCCCCCCCTCCATAGAGAGTCTGAAGCCCCCAATCCCCCACTCACCCCCTATAGCCTCTAAACAAAAAAAGGTGAAATTTCATCACTTTCACCTGTATATTGACACATAACCATTTTTCTTTAAGTCCCCACCACCCCCACAGCCTTCTTATAGACTCCCTACTACCCCTTCGCATTTATTTTCGGCCCCAACTGCCTTTGTATACTAGTAATGATTTATAATATTTTTATTTTTATTTATTTATAAGTATTGAGTTTTTGGTGAACTGAGATTTTTTTGGATTATGTCAGCAACAAACTATGTAAGAAAATTTAGTTTTTCAATTGTTTTGTATCATATAATACTTATACATATACAAATTTTAGTAACACTTAACTATACAATATTGCAAACCACGAAAGTATTTCCCATTACGGTGGCTTATTTCTATGATTTAACTTACAGAACCGATTAAGTTATTTGATTCATATTTATTCTGCTGCTGGATGTATACGTGCTAGAAAAGAAGTTTGATAACTATTTGTATTATAAGTAAGTCATGATAGCATTAAAAAGGTCTTTTCTATTCTTGGTTTAAAAATTAGGAATGTTTATTGAAAGCTTTAAGTAGTAAATCAATTCGAAAATTGTTCGCTAACTCTTATTAAATCAAACCAAAAAAAAAGAATTTGTAAATGGTAGGAGGTCTTACCGTTAAATAAGCTCAGTCGAGAAAAGAAGGAGACTACCTTATTTTACCTTATGTTGTGGGCAGGCATTGGGGGAAAACGGGTGTTTATAGAAAATGCCGTTGGGACGAACGACTAAACAGGAGGCTGATGGAATTTATAGCCGATGTAACTGCCCAAACTCCTCAGGGTTGCAAAACTAGATAATAATTTCTTTTACTAAAATAGCTATTTATTTGGTAATTTTTTCAATGAGCTTAATAATTAAAGTAATATAGTCGTCAATATAGGAAGCTGTTATTATCCTAAATTACTAGTTATGACTTATAATTCCTATTTACTAAAAAATTAAACATGTTCTACAATGAATTCATGTTAACCACCTATAAAAACTGAGATATGGTATACAAGTGACTTTAACTGTCATTAAACAAGAATTTGCTGTACTGCTAATGGTAAATTGAATTATGAATAACCTTACCTTTAATACTATCTCAACGTCTTTAGGTAAATAGATGCAAGGAGCTACGATTTAAAAATGCGACACTCTGCCGAAAAAAGTTAACCAACTAAGTTTTTGGCTTCATATATGTAGTCACATCCTATCAAGAACAAGGATATCACACGCGCGCAGTACAAACTATTTCTCACTTTTTTCATTGCTTATATTCTTGTATTAAAAAGTAAGTAAGCGTTTATCATAATCTAATAAATTTTTAGTTACAAGAATAAGAAGTGACCAACAAGCTTTGTGCAGATTTTTCATGGTAAGTATCTTGCCACACAATTCGTTGAAAATGCTGTCCAGTGCCATCGCTCTCCCCACCTATGACTTGCACAAAACTGTTCGATCAAAAAGTATTTAGCTATTTTACAAATAGAAAAACATTTTTTTCGGAAACAAAAAGCTATTTTACAAATAAAAATATTAATCTCAATTGGTGATGTACGTTTCCGAAGCGTTTTCTTTTCTTACTTATTTTTATAGTTTTTCGATAATGTTATGAATTAATATTTTATTTAGTTTGCTGTACTATCTATTGAGCTCTCAGTATTTTCCTGACATAATAAATAACAATTTTACAATTTTTTTTGCCCATTTTATTAGTATAAATTTAAGCTATAAGTATCACTGCTTCATCTTTATCAAATATTACTGTACAAACGTTTTTTTACTTATTTTTAATTTTCACAAATACTTTTTGTCAAAATTATACTTTGACTTTGAGTATTTAGCGAAACAAGATAGGTAGTTTTTGCCTATTTCAAATCTAAAGCTATATGACTTTTGAAGAGTTAACCATTTAGAACTACAAGAGATCGCAAGAAGAAGCTACCATAGTTAATAGAAGTTCAATCTTTTTAAAACTTTCCTTTTTTTGCATATTTCAAAGTGACATAAGCGTCATATTTGTTTTTTATTTGAAATGTTCTTTGCATGCTTATATTGATATCCTTGATATGCTCTATAAAATTTACCTCTTTCTAATAAAGAACCCATTAAAATTTTTTTTGTTATTTCTTACCTTTTCATTGTGACCTTCGAATTCTGCGGTTTTTTAAATACTTTTTTCATAATACGTTGTAACAAAAAACTTAAAAAAAATTATGATTTTACTTTGGTTCTCATTTTAAAATATTTGATATGTTTTTTTTTGAATTGTATTTGAACTTTAAAAGGCATTGCTCAAACACAATAAGTTAAGGTAACATTTTTATCTAAATATTTGTATCGGTACACAATTATAACTACATTTTTCTTTCAAGAACCTAAAAAAAATGTTACTTTTGACCAATTTTGATTCCTCTCTCTTTCTCTAAGATACAATGTTCTTTTTAGTTGCTACGCTGTTGTTTGAGAATTTTTTAAAATTTCGTACATGTTGATTGTAATATTTCAAACGTGTAGTATTTACAATTTTTCACTTCGATTCTTAGAATTTATAAAAAGTATGATCTTATTAAAATCCAAAAAGGTCATTAGATCTCTCTATGTACGTCTTCTATATCAGGAGCTTAAATAGCAAACGTCCGCTGTCTGCATTTCCTCCTGGGTACAATTATCCATGTATAAGATATACCTATGCGCACATGCACTTTTATAGAAATATGCGTATATAAATTTACGTGTATATGTACACTCGGGGTCATTATATCCACCTTAATGTTGATGCTGCCGTAATAATACAAAATAGAGACAGAGGGAGAGAGAGAGAGAGAGAGAGGGAGAAAGAACAAGAGAAGGAGAGAGAGAGAGAAAAAGAGAGAGAGAGAGAAAGAGAGAGAGAGAGAGAGCAATACAGGAAGTATCTGATGTGAGATCGCACCTTAGCTGTGACAGGAGCCAGTTACAGCCCAATTACTGCGATGTTACGACCTCCGATCATACGTATCTGACACATCAGTATACGTATAATAATACGTACAGAGACAGAAATCAATGATATAAAGTGTAGACTAAGGTACCAGGGAGAGAGCTGGGAGGAGAGACTGCATGACGTCTACCAGAATCAACGACTTTACTGCTCAGGTGAAAAACTAAAGTGAAGCTAGGTACAAAAGCATAACTTGGAGGATATGTATGTATATACAGTTACGTATAAAATGTGATTTTTTCTTATAAGTATTAATGTGTAAAAGTGTAACCAATATATTAATTCCTCTTCAGAAAATGTTTATTGTATGTTAAAACAAAATTACAAATTTTAGAAATTACTTAAAAATTAAACGATACCTGATATTCATGATATTTAACAACAAGATCAGATTTTCAATAATGTATCGTATTTTCGATGTCACGTCTTGTAAAAGCCCTAGGATTTCATAAATAGTATTAAATTAGAAATGTTTAAAAACAATTGCAAGGAAAAAGCTATTGAAAAATTAATATTTGTGGGTTAAATATGGTGGAATGTATGTTCTAATTCTGACACTATGAAATCGTAAAAGCCAGGGAGAATGCATTAATTTCCATTGAAAATCTGGTAAGCTATATTACTGCAAAAATATTTTAATTTATTATTATTATACTAGGTAAATTTTCAAATTTCTTAAAAATAGCTTATTACTCGACCAATTCATGAAAGGACTACTTGAAACCACTTGGAGGATGCATTGCCAATTAAGACGACATCATACAAAAAACTTTCATTATTGACAAACAATAATTCATTAAAGCAATTGAAACATATATATATATATATATGTATATATATATTCAGAATAAAGATCAATTATTTCATGAGAAAGATTTCTGATAAAATTGAGTATTTCTAGTACTTTTTAGAGTTTTTAGTTATTAAAATAATTATTACCCGCTCACGCAATGAGCTGCTGTAAGAACAAATTGCTCATCTATAATTATACCTCCACAATGATGATAATTCTTCATTTCAGCTACTTGTATGGATACCTGTAAATCATTATATAAGTATATATATTTTACCTTTTGAAGGATCAACAGTAATAAAAAAACCTTACTTGAAATGGAAACTCGCCCAGCTCTGCGTCCATACCATTTATTAACCTTTTTTGTCTATAATTTGGTTTAGATCCAGCGTGACAACAGTATACACTTTTATCTTTGTTATAACCTTAAACATTAATATTAATCATTATAACAATGCACGTAAACTGGTAAAGCATTTCTTATTTTGTTCCAACAGTAGTTTGTTGTTTTTCGTTGAATAAACAAAAAAAAGAAAACTGTTGAAGTCTTGCAAAATAATTTTACTTAAAAATTCCTATTTAATTCATAAGCCAACTAGTTTTTGTTAGTGACTTTATTATAACTATCTAAAGCGGAATGCGCGGTGGCTAAGTCAGCTAGGTTGTGGATTGGCACACAGGAAACCGTGGTTCGATTCTCGGCCAGTGCGACTTTTCGGGCAAGTACCTCTATAATTTTTTATGTGTGCTTTTTTACCATGCAATGCTCCTCAAGAAGAGCTTAGGCAACCAATTGCCTAATTTCCCCCTACCCCCCTCCTTTAATAGAAGGTCTCCCATCCCTCTTGCCTTCCTTCTCCCAAGTGCTCAGTGCCCATAGTAGTGCTCTTATTTAAAAGGAGCCGAAAGTAGAGCACTATAATATAAAATTTATGCTTACCGAAAGTCTTGCAAATAAAATAAATCTCACTGGTAAATAAGATGTGTACACAGTAATAATACTATGATGTAGATGTAACTATAAAGATAACTTATAAGAAAATTTGTCCTGGATAGCATCAACAGCTTTATCGGATTTTTTTTTTTTTTTTTTTTTTAATTCAAGGTATTTTTAGATAAAATGTTTACAAATATAAGATGTGGCTGTTTTACCAAAATCTTAAATGTCAATAATAGAAGGTATCTGAGTTCTCGAGTGAGTATTAAAAGTCATTTTTTAAACAAATCTCTTAAATTTTGAAAAGTGTTTGTAAGACTCTTCACCGTACAACAAATAAATAAAACAAATGTACCCAATAATTTGTAAGAATTCATCTGACCAACCTAACTGATTTCAATAAAAAAATTTTCTTATATTCGCTCCTATCAGTGCTTAAACTTATCAACAAGTACATCCTAAACATTTTTTTAAATATAAAGCAAGCCCACTTTCTTATTTTTAAAATAGTGATAACTTATAACAATAATGGACTCATCACATTTTTTAACAGTTATCAAAATAGAAATAGCAAAATGCAAAGTCTTGCAAGTTCCGCAGTACAAGGTTGATAAATTTTGAACTGGTGTAATACTATACCTACAGTGGGACTAGTCAGCTCTTATCACTTGAATAAAATATGAGGCCTAGAATCAGGCAGTTTGAATTTAAGCTAAGCCAAAGAGATTTTTTGCTTTTTTTAAAACACTCTTACAACAATTTTGAATGTTTGAAATAAATTTTAGACTAAATGAAGAATGCATAAGTAATTTTGTCTTCAGACAATGCTCGTTCTTCGGAAATGTCTTGCCAAAATACCTGTTAATTATAAGAAAAGTAATCTATCAGTATACGTGTAGAACTTCTAATAGAACTACTATGCATACTTTCTGAAAGGATCCTTTTTATAGAATTCATTCAATGATTATGAAAAAGTAATTCAATACTCTTCTCATTATATGAAGTCGGTCAGTGAAATTTAATTTGTTTTCTGTGTATATTCAGAACATACTGTACGTAGAATAAGAGTCAAGATTTTCCGACGTATATGTCTCGTGTAAATTTGATTGATCAAATTTTTTGTCAAGAAGTTCAAAATATTTTTAAGCTTTTTAAGTCATTTAATAAGAAAGGGTCATTCTTAAGCTTTCTTTACATGGTAGTAAGTTTTAGAACAAAAACTGAATTTACCAGAAATTCTTGGACAATTTTACAAAATTGTTTGACCCAACGTAGTTACACGCACTGTTTTAAAATATTTCGTTCTTTCAAAAAATTAAAAAAAAAACTTGCTTTGGGCATTTGTAAGCTGTCAAAATGGTTATACACACAAACACGTAGATATATATCTTTCGATATTCTATAGTTATAAAGCTGGGCTGTCCACACTACCTCCCGTACCAGCCGCCCGCCTCCCACCAATCCACGTCTACTTCTAAGCATCTTGCTGAAAAACAATTGAAAAGCTTTTTTTTCAACTAACCCCCCCACCCTACAGCCCACCTGCAATATAAAAATGTTCCGTTAATTTGACCGTTATTTTAGTCCATTAAAAATCTTCTTTCTTATGACTCCAGCAAGCCTCCCCCCCCCCCTTCTCGAAGCCATTCACTATATTCGAAACAACGTTAACGTTTCAGTGCTTCTCGCAGTATAAGGGATAATTTTACAGATTTGTCAGTTGTTTAAACTCAATAAAGTTGTTCTGTATTGCTACTCCTTACGCCCTTTGCGATATATTTTAAATACTGTTATCATTAGGCACAGTTTATAGTTAGCAGTTGGAGCCACCATTCGCTCTGGCTACAGCTCTCAGCAGCAATCATTAGCCAAACAAAGAAGGCAGTGAATAGCAACAGCTAGTAGCAACTCAGTCTACAGTACATCGATAAGCTTGTGTATATACAAACTATACATGAGACTATGGCTAACTTATGCTTCCTGTGATTAACTGCAACTAGCTGTAGCCAGCAGTAACAAGCAGCAGCTCTTACTCCTAGTAAACGATCTCTTAGCTGTATATAGTCATCGATTTGTTCCACACTACCCAGGAGGCAAATAACTTAATTTTATACTTATCAGCAAGAAATAAAAAGAAACATTAAAATGAATACTTCTTAAAAATTTAAATTAGCATAAGATCTGTGGTGCATTGATTTTTTTTTGTTTCTATCATTTATTGCATACATTTAGTTATAAGAAATAACGTGTTATCGTATGACATAATATAATTACACATATTTATTGAAACTTAAGTAGTAAAAAAATAAAAGATACTGTGGTGGTCATCACCTTTGTAGCACAGTGGTTTAGTATGCGGATCTCGTAGCTCATAAGCTTGGTAACGTATGCTCACGAGTTTAAGAGTCCACCTTTGCTAACTTGGCTGTCATACCTAAGAATCAACTTTCTCATGTGTGTATTCCAGCTGTAGTCTAACGGTTTGGAAGCCAAGTAAAAGAAGGCCCCCTTTTCTGCGTAAGTGATTGATGTCACAAATAAATTTGAGGTGGTTTTCCACCATGTCCATGACAATAGCACATATATGCATAGTAACGCATCATTGCCGAGCCGTTTTAGCACAGTTCTCAGAAATAGCCGTAAAATAAAAGAAATAAAGAAAACTAATAATCATTTTTATGACTTGTAATAATTCCTTCAGATTGCTATGCGTTTGCTCGTTTTTATTTTTTTCTTTAAAAATCTGTCTGTTTTGAAACTATTCCAAAATGAAACAAATATAAAATAGCTTAAACCTGCGAGCACATGTAAAGTGTTTATCTGCACAATTTGTTGTTATTGTTGTGGCTGCGACATTTTTCGAGATTTTCGCTGTCCCCCGTATTTTAAGTAACGTCCTGGGGTTGATCCTTGGTGCTGGTTTCTCCTGATCCTGCTGGGAGAGGACGCAAGATTGGCAAGACCACGAGCAGCGTGAGACAATTTCGCGTCTTGGTCAGCAGGCATCCCTGTAGGGACGACAAACAACGACATACAAACCGTAGTGATCTTTAGTCCTGCCAGCACCTCAAGGGCTGGGATCCATGCGTCATATTATAGAAGGTGTGGCCGAGGAGGGTATTCGGGAAAAACTGGCCCGGTTAAGGTTGAACCATCTACCTCGTCTATACGTATCGTATGCACACCCTAACATTATACGTATTAAAAATAACTATTCAACACGCAAAGGTTACTATTCTACCTAACTACAAGTTTTATAAGATAAGATTTTAAGTACAAAGTCTTTAAATTTGTTTCTCATAAATTATTATTTTCTTATACGTTTACGAAGTAATTGCAAAAATTAAGCAATTTGTACTAAGAAAAATTAAAAGCATGATTATATTAAAAAAAAAAAAAAAAGTTATCCAGAATCAAAATTTGAACTCTCATTATTTTTAATAAAATTGTAACGTAATGAAATATTAATGTATTATGTCACGTACTAATACTTAATAATATTTTCATAATTTATGTGATTACTTTGAATTCGTTAATTTATTCTTTTAAATAGTGTATTATTACCTATTATCCAAAAACTTCTTTCCAAATAGCATTTTCACATCCTGAATTATTTTCACGTTAAGTTTGCATAAATACTTCTTTTTTAGTTTTTGATCTAAATATCAATGCGCATAGTTGTCTACAAGAAAATAAAGCCTTTTTTAAGTACAAACCTACTTTATCTAAACTTGACCCTCAAAATTTTTTAACTGTCATAGTAAATGATTAGACTAAAAAAATTGCTTTTCATAAAGTATAAAGGTATCAACGAGGTAATGATCTGTATTTGAAGTTTTGAATCGATAAAAAATTAAAGTGATTTTTGGTATGAAGACTTTTTTCTGTTACTATTTCAGCTTCATTACTACACTTAAATAGTTTTTCAAGTCTTTATTATGTATCATTGCAAAAAACGTTGGCTATGCCTTTATTACTTATGAACATGAATATTTCTCTAGCTTTTAAATTAAGTTTATGGGGTGGAAAACCTTTACTAATATTGTTCAGTATTTCAATAGAAAAATTCATGCAAATGTTATCCAATTTATCGACACCTTTTAATGAGGCATGAGCTATGCCATAATAAATTGTCTTGTTAATTTTTATTAGATTAAAAATTTTGTCATTTAAAAAATCAGTGGTTTTATTATAAGAAGTCAGTATAACATATATACATTATTGACTTGTCATTTTTCAGGAATGTTCAATGATTTTACCTTTCTCTCTCTAGTTTCTAATAGTAAATTTGAAAAATTTTTATTAATCAAACGAATATCTGTATTTCATTCTAAAATATGGAAATACATCCAAAGAAATAATGACTCAATAGTTTTCGATGTAACCATACTTCTATTACCACTTTTTATAATAGAAAGTGTTTGACAAAAGTTTCTTTCTGAAATTATTAATTCATTTTTAAAACGTATGTATAAATTACACAAATCATGCTAAGTCCTGTCCACTATCTCTAAAGCCTTTTTTGAAATCATTGAAGCCTTACTCTAAACAATATAATCAACTTTACGCTTTTTTTGCTTCATATTCAAATTTAAAAAATGCTATATGAATATAAGATAAATCCAAAGGTGAGAGAAAAGTTTCATGACTGGATATTTATTTTAGTAGTGGTACTGATATAAAACCTTATTCATTGTAGTATAAAGTAATAAATTGATGTTTTATATGAAAACATTTTTCCTGATCCTCCGGGACCATCTATTAAACAAATCTCTTTATCGTTTTTACATATTAATTTAAATATATTTATGTGTTAAGTATCTATCTGAGAATCTATTAAGCTAAACATATGCTGTACAACAGAAAAAGATTTTTTTTTAATCACATGTTGTATAATTAAATATTTAAAAGTAGGTAGTTATCACAAAACATTTAAGATATTTAGTTAAGTGTTAAAATAAGATATGATACATAAATTGATACACTTTACTTACACTTTTTTTTGTATGCTACATACAACAAGGCAGCATTTATTTAAATATATTACAACATAATTTAATATACCCACAGCACGTAAACTACTGTAAAAATATTTAAGGTTGATAACTTATCAAAATTTTTTTCGAATTTCTGTCAACACACAAAAGGTCAACTGCTCAATGCTAGCAGAGAGCCTCTGGTAGAAAGTTCAAGCAGATCTCTCATTCAAAGTGAGTTTATAGCCTTTATTGGAAATAAACAGTCTATTTTTTGTACCTTCTTAATAATAGTGTAATATCCGCAGCCAAATCCTCAAAAATTTTAAACTACCAGACACACCCGCTCCTCTGCACTGTCCTCGTTCTCTACTACTTCTATCCATCCACATAAACAGCATCGAAAGGGAGAGGCATTCGACGCTTCTCATCACCTTCGAGAAAAAAACGTTTCATAGAAAACACACCTGCATGCAGCGCTTCTTTATAACTCTAAATAAAATTTTCCCTGAAAACTCAGACGCTAAAAACACGCCAACTTGTGAAAAATTCGAAAAGGTGAGAAATAACAAATATTGTTTTTACTCAAAGGAAACGAAGCCACACACCTTGTTGGCCATTAGTACCCTCTTTACTCCCGCACTGTAACAAGCAACCCTATGCCACCACTACCATGTACAACCAAACAGCCCATTTTCCTTTCCTTCCCACTATTAATAATATTTCCACTGCTGAAAATATAAATAAACAATATGATGATTATTGGCAACATTTATGCTCAGAATACTATGACTATTACGTTTAATGTTGTTATTATCATTATTATTTCTATTATCACTTTGTGATTGTTATTAATATTGCCACTGCTAAAAATGTAAACTAACAATATGATAGTTATTGGCAACATTTATACTTAGATTACTATTACTATCAAGTTTAATATTGTTTTCATAATTACTATTTAAGTAATCATTTTGCGATTAATAATATTGCCACTGCTAAAGATAAAAATAAACAATGTGATGGTTATTTGCAACATTTATGCTTAGATTACTATTACTATTAGGTTGAATCATGTTTTCATCATTATTATTTGTATTACTACTTTGCGATTATTACTAATATTGCCACTACTAAAAGTATAAATAAAACAACATAATAGTTATTGGCAACATTTATACTTAGATTACTATAACTTTTACGTTTAATGTTGTTATCATCACTACTACTTGAATTATCACTTTGCGATTATTACTAATATTACCACTGCTTAAATATGAATAAAACAATATGATAATTATTAGCAACATTTATACTTAGATTACTATTACTATTTCGTTTAATGTTGTTATTATCATTATTATTTGTATTATCACTTTGCGATTATTACTACTATTGCCACTACTGGAATCATTACTACTACATTTGTTACTATTACTTGTATTTTTTTTTCACTGCTTGTGCTAACTATAATTGTGTTCACTGCTCACTTTTTCAATTATTAACGCTACTTGAGTAACAACATTGGTTATAAGAAATGCCAGATGTAAGGGGAAACGGGAGAAGAAGGAATATTGTTTCCCCTCTCTGTAGTGTGTTGGACTGGGAAGAGGATCTCCTAAGCTTGCAAAACATCATGTTCTCGAACCTAAGTGGCGGCCCCAAATCAAGCAAGAACGTGACCTAGAAACCAATCTTTCTCATTCGATGATCGCTTTTCCGATTCGCACTCAGGACCTCTTCTCAATACCCCAACTATGCGTGTACGCAAGCATGGCACCCCCGAATTGACAAATACGAAACCGTGTAAAAGGCCTGAAGCCTCCTACACTGTCCAGTCTCAATCAATCAGTCCTACCATCCTCGACTCTTCTTTGGTCGAGGTCCTCTGCTTGACTCATCTTGGTCAAGTTTCATATACTGCTGCTCTCAATTGGCGGTACTCTTCCAATTTTTTCCAGTTCCCGCCGTCAAAACTATCGGTTGATTCAGGTTGCTGCAAATATTTTCAACCAATTAAGAAAAACAGTAAGAAAAATTTTAACTTAAACCTTCCTTTTTAGTTTCTACCCACGCACTCATCCTCACAAGCAGCCCTCCTGAACCCCTTGGGCTGTTTGTCTTTGTGCGAAGGAGCAAGCGAATTGATCTGCTCACGGAACCTTCGCATCGTATCGCGACAGTGGCTAACGTGGGATTGCACCTCCCTCATGTACCTTACTGCCTTGTATCGCGATCTATTTTCATTCATCTAACCGCCCGAACAGAAGACTTAAGTAAAGGGAATCCTGAGCAACAAGCGAAAGTTTAGCTCAAACCCTACACGTAACGCCAATGAAACAATAGCTCTGTTATTCCTGTTAAAAATTAATGAGCCTGGGAAAATAAATACTTTAAAAATATTGTTTATAGTATACTTGAATTTATTATAATTAACATTTCATATCTATCATAAGGTATCTTTCCTCAGCAAAGGTTATTTATATATATATCTATACTTTGAATATACATATCGTCATCAAACACGTATCAATCACGAGAACCGAGAGCTCCTACACATGCTCTCTGCCTAGCATCCCAGCATCGCTTGCGTAATTTCAAATTTACTTATTTTTTAACACGCCTCCTTAAATTTAAAATTTTAACATATTACAAATTTTAACTAATCATGTTTCTATTTTGAATCAATCGTAAATTCTTTTTTTACTGAACAAATTTAATTCTCTATAACACTTAAGTAACAATTTCTGCTTCATTATTTTCTGAGTTTACTTTTACTGTATTAATTATACCTTCAGAACAGTTTTCATTTTTAAAGTGAAAATGTGTTTAGATATATTTCGAGTCTTTCGCATAGTTATCAAATTTAGCAATTCTTATCGAAACCAGAGTTATCTTTAAGAATGTTCATTGTTTTAACAAAAATAATTAAGAAATCTTTTAATACTTCTCTTATCTATAAGATTTTGCTCACGATTTCAGACAACACCACATACTCAGCTACCGTTGAAGATTTTGTTACACTTCCTTGTTTTTTAGATCTCAATATATTACATTTCTTAACACCTTTAAAATGTAATCAGTAGTTAATTTTTTATTAACTGCATAACCTGTCCAGTCTGCAAAATATCTACTTTACAGTTTCTTTCATACGTTCACTTCATATCTTTTGTTAAATACAAATATTATAAAATTCTTATTGCATAGTTTCAATAAGTTTGATTTAAACAGTTTGGAAATCTACTAAAATAGTTTACGCTATAACTGATATCTGGCCTTGTTCCTGAGCTTATATATAAAAGTTGTCCTATCAAATTTCTGTATTTTTTAGATTCAGATGCTGACAGTGCAGACTAACATTTGAAGTCTTGCTCCATTGGAGTTTCATATAATTTAGCGTTTATTATGTCATACTTTTTTGATAAAGATTCTATATATCTCTCCTGATCTAATGTCATTATACCACTTTTACGATTGTCATCAATATTCATACCGAGAAATGTATTAACATTACCTATGTCTTCCATCTTAAATTTATCTGTTAACACCCTTTTTGTTTCGTTAATTTTATTTTGTCTTGCAGTACATATTGATAAATCATCCACATAGATGATTGCATAAATTAAATTATATTTATCATGTGTATAATACAAACAATAATCATTCTCGCATTTTTTACAATTAAAACTTTTTAAATATGTATCCAAACACTTATACCACGTTATAGGGCTCTGTCTCAAATCATGTAATGCTTTTTTTTTAACCTGCATACCCTGCCTGCTCCATCATTATAAGATTCTTGTTGTTTAACATACACTTTAGATCTTACATTCCCATTCAAAAAAGTTGATTCCATATCCATTTGATTTATCATTAGATTCTTTTGTAAGTAATAAGCCAATAAAATTTTGAGAGCTTGTGTTTTTGCTGCAGATGAATAATATATCTCGTCAATTTTTTCTTTTTGTTGAAAACCTATTACAACTCATCTGGCTTCATATTTCTTGTCTAATTTCTTGGTATACATCTATTTTACATCAAAAACTTTTTTATTTTCTGGTCTATCTGCTACTTTATAAGTTTTATTTCTGATAACGCAATTTATTCTCTTAACCATAGCTTCTTTCATATTTACACACTGTTAATCACTTATTGCTTGATTATAATTTGGTGAAGTGTTTGCACTAAGATAATCTACGTAAATACGTATTGCATAATTTTTTGGTTTATACCTTTCTGGTTCCTTGCGCGTTATACTAGACCTTCACATTGTACTATTATTCTTATTTGTAGTTTTATTACTTTTTATAGTTTTAATATTTTCTTTAAAAACCAAATAATTATTGCCACTATTATTGTTCTCGATGGGAAATGGCGATTTTATGTGAGGCGTTTTTGGTTTGCATCGTTGTAGAGAAGGACTCGCATAAATTAATAAGAGTTTGAGTGCAGCAAGGATATTGTTGCTGCGTAGGCGTTGCAAACATGGCAATCTGAGAGAACTAGGTGATTGTCTGGGGCTGTTTGTAATGATAGTACGTCTTGATACGAGGCGAGAGATATTCTTGCGGATGGTTGCACCAAGAAACAAATGACGTGGATTTTCTTGGCAATGTAAAAAACGTTACACTCTTCTTTTCAACAGCGATGCAGGCCTTCGACACTTCTTTACGAGTCTCAGTATCGTCAAGATGTAAAAAGTTGTCTTAATAAAGAAAAATAAAAAATAAAAAAAACATACAACGTACTACAAATGTTTCAGATGGCCTCACTGACGAGCTTCTATCACCCACAGCACCAGCAGCAGCGTGTAAACGCCCGCCACTTCGTCTTCGTATTGCAGATTTTGTGAATGGCTCCAACGAGGAAATGTTGCCGCCGCCGCCTCCAGTTCATGTCCGACCAACCCCTGCGTGCTCATGGGTACCTCACCATCTTGCTTCTGCTGTATCGGTTGGCTTTGACGACGAACTTTCGCCGTTGTCACCTCCAGATCCTATTCAACTGGCCCTTGAGAGCTCACGTGTGCCTCGTCATCTTCCTCCGGCTGCTGCGCTTGGTTTCAACGACGAACTTTTGCCACCGCCGTCTCTAGGTCCTATCCAAAAGCTCCTGCGCGCTTGTATGTACATCGCCGTCTTCTTTCTGCTGCAATGGTCAGCTCCGACGACCAATTTTTACCGCCACCACCTCCAGGTCCATTCCGACTAGCCTTTGCGCGGTCATGTGTGACTAGCTGTCTTTCTCCTACTGCTGTGAATGGCTTCGACGACGAGCCTCCACTTTCTCCAGCACCAGAGCGTGAGCGCGCGCCATCTCGTTGACGCGTTGCAGATTTTACGGATGGCCTAGACAACGAACCTTTGCCACCTCTAGCACAAGCGGTAGTGCGTCAACGCATACCACCTCGTCATCGTATCACAGATTCTACAAATTACTTCAACTACGAGTTTCTACTACCACCAGCGTCAGCAGCAGCACGTGAACGTGCATTACATCGTTGTCGTGAGTTTGAGGTCAATTTTGGCGACGAGCTTTCGTCACCGTCAGCTTTATTATTTTTTCAAGAAGAGTCAGCGCAAGCCACCAATAGAAAGCAAGTATCAAATTTGTTGACATCAACGGTACAGGTTAGAGATGGTAATTGTTTATTGAATGAAGATATTCCAAGAGATTATTCCCGTAATTCTGATATTAATAATTTCGATAATCAAAATAATTCAAATAGGTTTCATTCAGATGAAGATCCCGCAATTCGAATCGCCAAAGCAAAAGAACAAACTTTTTTAACAATAAGAAAAACCTCTTTTAATTCTAATGATTCTTGATTCGTGAGTCGTATGATGCTTTCAAAAAAATTATTATTGTTTTCGGGAGATACCTTGACTGGATCAGATTTAAAGAAGCATACGAATATTCTTTAAAGCTAGGTCAATTTACTGATAATGAGAATTTGATGCGCTTCTACGATTGTTTGGAGGGAAATGCACGAAATGCTGTCAAAACGTTGTTTTCCGCAGGAAATAGTGCCGGGGAAATAATGAAAAGTCTTGAAACGAGATATGTTAATTTTCGGATAGTTTTGTCGCGAATTTTGAAAGAGATTAAAGATTTGCCACAATTTGAACCTTCTAAAATAAGTTTTATTGATTTTGCTTCAAATTTTAAAAATGCAGTTAATGTAATGAAGGCCTTCAAAGATACATGATATTTATACAACATTGATTTGGCTAATGATGTTATACGAAAGCGCCCAAGCTCTATGATTCATAATTATGTTCGTTTTGCTTCCACTTAAAATAGTGATAAGTCTGATTTGGAAAAGCTTTCGAAATTCCTTTATCAAGAACACGAAATTTTATTGAGTGCAGGAGTTTTCGATTAACGCCCAAGCAACTCAACACGTGAAAAGAGTGATAAATCGTCGCGAAATTGCTATGTACATAAAAATTCTGTACTAACAGCGAACGTAAATAAGTCTTAAAGCTCTCTTATTTAAAATGAGAGCTATTCTAATAAATGTGCTTATTGGCAACGCAAAAGTCACTTGATTGAAAATTGCAGAGATTTTTTTTAACGCGAAAACTTTTGTACGTTGGAGAGTCATGGGAGCGCAAAAGTAATGCTATAATTGTTTTAGAGAAGCTCTCACTCAAGAAAAATGTAAGCAAGAATCATATAAATTATGTAAGAGAAAGCATCACACGTTACTGCATAGTGAGACTCAAACTTCGAATCAATCTCAAAATACGACTCGCAACTCTCAATTAAACAAACAGCCAACAGGGAAACTTCAAGGTACAAATACTTATAGTTGACTAAAATCAGGTATATTACTAAAAATTGTTTCAGTGCTTGAGATTGGTTTGAAGTCTTCAAAATTAATTCATGCGCTTTTAGATGAAGGATCAGCAGTCACAGTATTAGGATCGAAAATTGTAAGAGAAATTGGCCCAAAAGAAATTCGATAAATGTGACTTTACAAGGTTTTGGCGTAGAAAATGCTGTTACTATAGCGAGTAAGGAAGTAAGTTTTAAAATAAGAATCGATTCGGACCTTTACAGTGTGAATAATGTTTTAGTTGTTAAAAACCTTACTTTGCCCATGCAATGTGTTAGCGCTAATTTATTAGACCTTAACTTAAATAAGACAGGGATTAAGATCAATCCTTATTTTAAGGCTCCGGACTTACTGACAGGACAGACTCACTGTAATTTAATTTTAACACGTAAATTTTATTTTTTAAACTCGGAAGATTTGTTGGTTTCTCGAAGCTTACTCGGGTGGTCTATACACGGAATGAATTTCTTACCAACATTAATGCAGGTAAATGTGATCAAATATAATGAGACTGAGAGAAAAAGTAAGCAATTATTGAAAGATAACAAATTTGATAAAATGATAAAATCTTTTTTTGATATCGACGCGTTAGGAATAAGTTATTTTGTAAAAGAGATGGACGAGAATAGAAGAGCAATTATAAATTTAAACAAAACAAGCTCATATATTAATGGACGGTGGGAGATCGGTTTATCGTATAAAAATGACGATAAGGTACTCACGGACAGGCGCGCAATTGCCTGTCGAAGGTTTCAAATAAACGAGAGAAAACATACATGAGATAGAGATTAGAGTGACATGTATACTCGCAAAACGAATAGATTAATAGATAATAATTATGCGGAACCATATAAAGAAAGTTCAAAAAATAAAAAACTTTGGTTTTTACCGCATTTTGGTGTATGACACGTACACATACCTGGTAGAGAGCGTTTAGTTTTTGATGCAGCCACTAAAACAGCTGGAGTAAGTTTCAATGACTTTTTATTAGCCGGCCCCGATTTGTTAAAGTCACTGATATAAGTCTTGATGAGCTTAAGACAATACAGATACGAATTTAAAGCAAACCTAAAAGATANAAATTTTTATTAAAGTAACCGATGTTTTTACCCAAAGGCAAAAAAAAATTAAAATTTAGAATCATGATGATTAAAGTGAG
Source organism: Copidosoma floridanum (assembly GCF_000648655.2). The sequence goes on along the minus strand of NW_019384242.1, from coordinate 3,740,733 downwards.
CACCTTTTTCGCAAAGATTATTGTACTTTTCACAAGCAATTACAAAATTAATAAGGTTTAATGATTTGCTCTTTAGATACGTTTTAGACAATACAAATATGCCTTTAAAGCGGATCTAAAAGATATGTTTTTAAAAATTAAAATTTAGAAGGACGATCAAGATTTCCAACGTTTTTTCTGGAGGGGAGAGAATAAGTTTTCAAAGCTGGTAGAATACGTCATAACTTCTATGTGATTCATCGCGAAATTATCACCCTGTTTGGCTCTTTACATTAAAAACAAGAACGCGAGTCTTTTTATTTCAAAATATCCAGATGCGGCCAATAATTTAATCGAAAGCTGTTACATGGATGACTGTCTTGATAGTTGCAAATTCATTAAGAAAGCATCAACACAAGTTTTACAGGTAGAAGAAATAAGTTCGCAAGTGGATTGGATCGTGCATGGGTGGGCGAGTAACGATGATTTAGTAATTCGAAAGGTCAATTCAGCCGAGACAAATAAATGAATTACGGTAGAAAACAATCAAAATGAAGTGCAGAAAATTTTATGTTTGCATTGGTTAAATTCAACTGACAAATTAAGCTTCAAAATTAACACGGACAAAATTACTCCTAGTTTTTTGAGTGGTAATAGCAGTGATTTTTATGCAAGAAATATGGTCGAGCGGAGTTAGCTGGGTTGAGAGAGTTCGCGATGACGAGTATGCACATTGGAAGCTTTGGTTACGCGAATTCGGATAATTGAAATATTGCCACTTTGATCGATGTTATCAGTTATTGTATTTACAAGAAGATAAATATTAACTGCATATGTTTTGCGATGCAATCTTAAAACTTTATGCAACGTATTGGAGATTTTATTTGCCATATAATATATTTTATATGTTAATTATAATGGTAAAAATGACGTCGCACTGTTAAAAAATGTCGCAGTGTTAAAAAATATTACAATTTCTCGACTTAAATGACAAGCTGCGGTACTATCAACAAGATTGGTTAAAATAATAGAAAATGAACATGATATACGGGTTTTGAAACAAGTATTTTTGACTGATTCTGTAATCTTGCTACGTTGGATTAAAAAAGTGCCACGAGAATTTAAAACTTTCATTGCAAAGAGACTAAGTAAAATAAACGAAAATACTTATACATTCCAGTGGTGATGGGTACGTACCAAAAATAATTCAGCTGACGATGGTACGCGATACGCGCCAGATGCGTTTTTTCAGAAGAGTAGATGGTTCTTGGGTCCGACGTTTTTGCAAGAGAATGAAATAAAATGGCCAGAATTAAACAGTAAAAAATAAAAAAAATAGAGCTTGATGCATTAAAATACAAAAATATTGTAGCTACTACTTAAGTTACAGAGCCTTTTTTAGATTTATCTAGATTTTCTTTGTTGAAACGAATTTTGATTACGAAAGAACTACCCTATAAAGCTATATTTAAGATGCGAAAAATTAAATTTACCTGTGTGAAAATGATTTCTAAAGCAAACAAGTTATGTATTAGATTGAGTCAATGTAATACAATTTTTGATGTAATTCAAGCATTTAAGAATAAGAAGCCGATTCCAAAAAAAAGTAGGATTTTAAATTAAGATGCATGTAATGAGAATCACGAGATTTTATAAGCAAGGGGGCAACTATTGATTATTTATTGCGATGATGCTACATATTTTAAAGGAGTGAGCAATACATTAAAACTTATAATATAAAAATTTAACGATAAAAAGATTAGCGATTTTGCTGCACAAAAGGAAATAAAATGGAAATTTAATCCTCCTAGTGCTTCGCATATAGGCGGTGCATGGAAGCGTTTAATTCATTCGGTAAAAATCGCTCTAGTAACCCTATTAAAGTACCAAGTCATGTGTAATAAATGTTTGTTAATCGTCTTGACAAAGATTGAGCACAGTGTAAGCTCACATCCACTTATGCATGTATCACTTGATCTTCGAGAAGACGAAGTTCTTACGCCAAACCATTTCTTGATTGGGACATCGTCAGATACTGTAAGATTTAAATAGTATAAACAATGCTTTGTTTGAGTAAACACTGGCAAGTAGCACAGCATTATGCTGACAGTTTTTGGGGAAGGTGGTTAAAAGAATACCTTCCATCACTGATTCCGAGAAATAAGTAGCATAACAGTAATAATTCCATCAAAGTACGTAATATAGTTCTCATTTCAGAACAATTTGCAACGAAATCAGTGGAGCAAAGGTGTGATTATTCAAACAATACCGGGTTTGGACACTAAAGTTCAAGTTGCTGAAGTAAAGACAGTTAATGGTGTTTTAGAAAGATCAACTAGAAAGTTGGTTCGTTTTGCAAAAGTAGGAAACTCTGAAGTTTCACATAAGGGAGAGGGTGCTCCCGATAGAAAATAGTGATTCTATATGAGGCGCTGTGGGTTTGCATCGCTGTTGAGAAGAATGCGCATTAATAAATGAAAGTTTCAGCACAGCTAGGATAAACTTGTTGCGTAGGCATGTCGAGCATGGAAATCTGGGAAAAGGAAGTGATTATCCGGGGCCGCTTGGAATGATAGGACGTCACGATACGGGGTAAGAGGTGTTCTCGTGGATGGTTGCGCCAGGAAGCAAATGACGTGGATCTCCTTAGCAACGAGGAAAATGTTGCGCTTTTTTTTACAGCGATGCAGGCTTACGACACTTCTTTACGAATCACAGTAGCGTCAAGACATGAAAAGTTGTCCAAGAAAAGAAAAATAAAGAGTAAGAAAAAATGTTTGAACAGATTTTTCTTAAAAACTCTTGAACGTTAACTTACAATCATTATCATCATTTTCTTTACCGTAAAAATTTTTATTTTCTTCACCAGTGAAACCTAATAATTTAACATTATCCTCTACAATATCAACATTTCTAGCAATTATAATTTTATTAATAATGAGTACTCTATAACCAGCAATTTTGTATCTAATTAATATTCTTACTTCTGCCTTTTTATTCTGTGTATTATTTCGTTTAACCTCTGGCACGCTTTCAAATATTTTACTTTCATACAATGTAATATTATTTATGTTCGGCTAAACTCCCATTGTTCAGTTTGGAGTTCACTGAATACTAAAATGTATTTATTTTGAATGTACTTAAAATATATGTATTCTGAACAAGTAGTATACTATAGCTTACGTATCAGTATGCATCCTTATGTATTTGACGTTGTATATAAGTAGGCGAATGCAGGAGAGAAAGAGATGGTATGTATGCTTGTACAGTTAGCTTTTTGTGTTATAGGAGTCACTGGCGCGCGGCTATAGATGCGTGTCTCGTGTGTAGTGAGCTGCTATATCTAGTTCTCCTTCAACTCTCACAACGAGCTGATCGTACTCTACTTACCAGTTTCATTGCTTTCTTTTACTATTGAACTTTTCTTTTGTCGTAATATTACGAATTGTTAAACTTAAGTTCAATCCGCGTTCTCTCTCTTCCTCAATATTTATTGTTGTGTCGCGCTTATGTACACATATATAAGAGACGCGATCGTGCGTTCTCTTTCTATTGTGTTGTGTCACGCTTGTATACACATATAGAAGAGACGCTCTCGCGCGTTCTCTCTTCCTCTATATACATTTTTGTGTCACGCTTGTACAGACACATAGAGGAGACGCTTTCGTGCATTCTCTTTCTATTACGTTGTGTTGCGCTTGCATACACACATAGAGGAGACGCTCTCGTGCATTCTCTTTCTATCACGTTGTGTCGCGCTCGTACACACACATAGTAGAGACGCTCTCGTTCTCACTTTATATATATATTATCTACGGGAGTACTTTGAACTACTCCCTTTATTAAAGGTTAATCATATTATATTCACAGCACTTATCCGTAGAAGTTTTTCTTTTCTCAAACTTGCCGCTTGGTGCGAGAAAGTCTCATGCATCATGAGCACCAGTAACGTTGAAATTAGACCNGCTCTCGCGCGTTCTCTCTCTTCCTCTATATACATTCTTGTGTCGCGCTTGTACACACACATAGAGGAGACGCTTTCGCGCGTTCTCATTCTATTACGTTGTGTCGCGCTTGTATACACCTATAGAAGAGACGTTCTCGCGCATTCTCTTTCTATCACGTTGTGTCGCGCTCGTACACACACATAGTAGAGACGCTCCCGTTTTCATATATATATATACTATCTACGGGAGTACTTTGAACTACTCCCTTTATTAAAGGTTAATCATATTATATTCACAGCACTTATCCGTAGAAGTTTTTCTTTTCTCAAACTTGCCGCTTGGTGCGAGAAAGTCTCATGCATCATGAGCACCAGTAACGTTGAAATTAGACCAACACGTTTATTCAAATCGTCTAAATTGCAGCACTCATCAAACCAAGGTAGTAAATAAGCGAAATTTGTTTGCCCTGCTCATCATCACCAGAAGGAAGACTTCAGTCAACTTGCTGAGTTTTTATTACCTTCTGGTCATTGGATCATCAACAGGAAGACCACACCTGTTGATACTACGCCACAGCAGCTATCCCCACGCATCAAGTCTGCCGCATCGAACTTGAACTGACACTAGTAAAACATAAGTCAAAATAAGCAAGCGAAAAATTAAAGATCAAACGGTTAGTTTATTATTATTTGTTTTAGAATAATAATAATTGTTGAACTTTTGGAAACTTATTTAAATGATCTTTATTTTCGCGTGAAAATAAGTTTGTATTTGACGTCATTATAAATTTCGATTAGATCTAAATATATCTTTTGCGTATCATTTAATAAGATATTGAAATATAATTTGATAAATATAATTTGATAAATAAATATAAACAAGCAAGAAAAAGGTTATTACTGTGTCGAGTCTCGGTTGAGTTAGCGGTGTCGTGGATAGCATAGTTTACTGGATTTAGGATTCTTGTGATTTTCTATAGTTCCTGTTCATTATTAAACTACTATTAAGTTTTTCTAAATTATTTTCTAAACAAAAATCCCGATATATTTTTCGCCTCTGCTGACAAAGGCAACGTTACGGTTTGTCTAAAATAAAGTGACTATGCGGAAAGAATGCATAATTTACTGTCTGATAAATCGACGTATAAAATTATTTAAAAAAAGCCATTAAACTCTCTACAAAAGAGAACCTCCAACATTTTAAAGAATCTCAACTCTAACGGCTTCCTTTCTAGAACATACCACCCCAACGCTTTGTCGCTCACAGACACAACTCTAGCTAAATGTTATGGCTTGCCGAAAATTCACAAGGTCAATGCCCCTTTACGTCCTATCGTCTCTCTTATCAATAGCCCTACATTTTTTCTAGCAAAAGTAATTTACGATGAACTCAAGAAGTCATTCAACGTTCCAATATCACATATTAATAATAGCTTTGAATTGAAAAACAAACTAAAAAATATAAAACCAACTACTAATTATAGACTAATGTCTTTAGATGTCAGCTCCCTATTTACTAATATTCCTCTAGAGTTGGTACTACGGAGCATTGATCAACGTATTGTGACCATAATGAACAAATGTCGAAACCGGTTGATGAAATTCGACAATGTACAGAATTTTTGTTCAATAATACTTTTTTTACTTTTGACAACATTTTTTATCAACAAATTTTCGGCACGCCAATGGGTTCTCCTATTTCACCTTTGTTTGCTGACCTTGTAATGGATGACCTGAAAAATGATTGTCTCTCCATCTTAAAAAATAACTATAACATAATTCCATCTTTTTATTTTCGTTACGTAGATGATGTATTACTTTTTTTTAATGTTGACCATATTGACCAAATTTTAAACATTTTTAATTCATATCATCCTAAACTACAATTTACATATGAAATGGAGATTAACAAGAAACTCAACTTTTTAGACTTGACGATAATAAGAAATTCTAATCATTTTAATTTTGACTGGCTTGAAAAACCTACTTCTTCCGGACGAATCTTAAATTATTTTGCTGATCATCCAGTTAGCTATAAGAGAAACATTGTTTTTAATTAAGTTGATAGGGTGATCTTACTTGCCAGTACACGTTATCATGGTGTGAATATTGCTAGGGTGAAAAACCTGTTGATAAAAAACAATTGCCCTTTTAACTTTATTAATAAAAACATAAAGGTCAGATTAAAAAAACACAAATATAGTTATCATAACAGAAGCACTACAAACACCTACCCTCTCTGCAAAATTGGCATACCATACATCGACAATGATTTTGAAAAATTTCAACCATGTTAAAACCCTAAAATATTCACACTTATCCTCTTATTAACAACAAACTGCAGTATATCGTCCGCATAGGAAAAAATACAACGAATAAACATAAACAGACAAACGTAGTATACAAGTTTTATTGTAAAAATTGTCCTGCGTCATATCTGGGTGAAACAAAGCGAGCGGCGGAGGTCCGTATTAGTGAACATATGAAAATTAAAAACTCTGATTCCGTTGTTTGTGCACACCAAATTAATTTTGACCATGAATTCGATTGGGATAACTTTAAAATCCTTGACAAAGAATCCAATTACAAAAAAAGAATTATTTCCGAAATGCTTTATATAAAACTCGACAAACACAACATCAATAGAAAGGAGGATGTGCTTTCCTTCAATATAGTATACCTTTCTTTACTACGAAAGTTTAAATGTCCCGATGGAGTTCATTGCCCTTTACCGTCTACCTTTGCGGCTCCGCCTATATGAGCGCTGGCTTGTTGTTGTAATTTATTGTTAGTCGATAGCACGACAGGTGACGAGTAAGTCAACCAAACTTACGAATTCTCGCGTAACTGCGGTAACAATTTACATTAAAATTTATTGTTTTTTGTGTTTGAGCCTTCCAGATCACTCATTGTGTGTTTTTAATTTTTTTAATTTTAATTTTGTAGCCTGATGAGGCTGACGCATATTGTCAGCGAAACGTTGCGCATTAATAAATCAACGCAAGAAAATTTAAATACACTTTACTTGTATTTATTTATTTTCTCACATTTCACCCCCAACGGATCACTGATCACTTTGAATTTCCTATTCAGTTTGGTTGTTTATGAGAACTTTCTAGACGGCTTTGAGTGTAGTTTGTTACCCCATCGTGTAGACCTCTTGTTAGTAACATGAAGAGTTATATTCAGACACAATTAGATAATTACAGTAAGATTAAAAATTCCTATACAAATTTTAAAAAATTAGGGCAAGCTTGAATGACTTATGGTCAAGCTATAGCACGTCAAAAACAACTTGACAACGTTTTTGCGGAATTCAAGGCCATTTATAACCTCATAATGAATTTAACATTTTTACCTAAAGATCATGAATATTTCAAAGAAGAAGTTTACACCAAGGGTGAGGATCATTATAATAATAATCTAGATGACTTTACGGACTTTTTAAATAATCTTAAGGGTAAAATCACACCTCCCAACCCAGTTAGAGGGTCTGATCCGTTGACCTCCTCTTCGAGTTTACCGCGAATTGATTTACCGCAATTCTCTGGTAGACGAGAAGAATAGCTCAATTTTCGTGATGTTTTAAGCGCGTTAGTCCATAATAAACAAGAGGTACCAACCACCATTAAGCATCATTTTTTGCGAACTCAAAAAAAGAGGGAGGCAGCCAATCTAATTGAAAATATTCCACTAACTGCGGAGAATTATAATCAAGCATGGACAGCTCTAATCGATTATTACGGTAACCCTAGAAGATTAGTTTCTAGCTTTGTTAATACCATAATTGAAGCTCCCCCCATGAAGAACGGTTCAGCTACCGAGCTCAAACAGTTAATTAGCAATACCCTGAGGTCTTTAGCTGCCTTAGAAAATCTTGGAAGACCTGAACATGGGCTTGGGGATTTTTTTATAGGGATAGTATCAAATAAACTCGATTTTGGAACTGTTAAGGATTGACAAAAGAGTTTGGGTTGTTCTACTGAACCCCCCACCTTGACTCAGTTCAAGACTTTTTTTAATAATCATTTGCTGACTTTAGAATCTTACACTATCAAATCTAAAGTTACGCCTACAAACCCCCCTGCAAAACAGGGTAAACCTAAGGACAAAAACTGGAACATTTCGAGTAGTCATCAAACTACTTCGTCTAAGGTTTTTTGTCTCTGCTGCAACGGCGAGCACTATCTTTGCTTGTGCGACAGTTTCAAAACCAAACCGTGGCATGTCAAGAAGGCTATTCAAAAAAAGGCCAAACTTTGCCTTAATTGTTTAGGCCCGCATAAGTTTGTCGAATGCACCTCATCTGTCCTTTGTGCGATTTGCCAACAAAAGCACCATACCCTGATGCATCGGGATACTGACTCTTCTCCATTTTGGGCTGAGGCTTATAAAACAGATCGCTCTTCTAGTAACAAAAAACGTAGTAGATAATAAAGTCGCTCTCGAGACTAACTCCATGTATCAACAGAGAGCCGTTCTCTTGGCTACCGCTAGGGTAATTATAGCCTCTTCCTCCGTAAGAAGCTTGGTAATCCGTGCGTTGATTAATTCGTGCTTTCAAGCTTCCCTAATTTCGAAGTCTCTCATGTAGTTATTGCAGTTACAACCTAAAAAAATCAACACGTTGTTGACTGGACTGGGAGAACAGGTGAAGACTTCCATCACCCAATCTGTAAATTTTACAATCAAATCTTACTTCGAGTCTCCTTATACATTGGAAGTTGGTGCTCTCGTTATAAAAAGGGTTTCGTCTTACAGTCCTCCAGCGTCTACTAAAAAATTACGGCTAGAGTATCTTGAAGGGCTCCAATTGGCTGATCCCAATTTTTCCTCAAATAATCCTGTCGACTTGCTTTTCGATGCAGCCGCCTATGCTTCGATAATTGAGGGACCTATTATAAACCGAGATAACAACAGTCCAATTGCGGTGAAATCTTCTCTAGGTTGGCTCCTATGTGGTCAAATTAGCAGTTTGCACAGATCAAAACTCGAGCAACTAGTCTCATTACAGGTTTGTGAGGAACCTAACCTCGAAGAATTGTTGCAAAAATTCTGGCAGATCGAGGAGCTCCCTAGCTGCAAAATTCTCTCAGAAGACGAGCAATCATGCAAACAATTATTCTGTGATAACTACACTCGAACTAATTCTGGACGTTTCTCTGTAGCGCTTTCTTTTAAGTGTTCAACTGATTCCCTGATTGCTTCTCGAGTAGAATGATTCCAATTGGCAAGATCCATATTCCTACGAGTTAAGTCTAGGTTTAAACGTAACCCGGGATTGATCGTGTTGTATCGCGACTTTATGCAAGAATATATTGCCTTGAACCACATGAGTTTAGCCAACCCTAGTACTTCGATTTGGTATCTCCCTCATCATGGGGTGTTGCGCGAGTCGTGCTCTACTACAAAATTGCGTGTAGTGTTTAACAGCTCTGCGACGACTAAATCTGGAACCTCACTAAACTCCTGTCTTTACTCAGGACAGAATCTCTTACCCACCCTATTTGATCTCATAATGCGGTGGAGGTTGTATCGGTTGGTCTTTACCGCTGACGCGGAAAAAGTGTTTAGACAAGTAAACCTTAACCCACCTGACTTACCGTTTCGAGTGATACTCTGGAGAGAGAATCCTTTAGATCCGCTTTTAACCTATCACTTAACGACAGTGACGTATGGTCTAGTTTTCTCACCATTTCTCGCTTCACGAGTACTAAAGGAGTTAGCTACTCTGTATCATGAAACTTTTCATTAAAATGGATGATTTCATTTCTGGAGCCCACTCAGTCACTGACGCTAAGCAAAAAATAAGCCAATTGATAGAGCTGACTAAGTTAGGTGGCTTTACTTTGCGCAAATGGTCAGGTAACACTAGAGAAGTGTTATCAGAAATTCCTGAAGAACTGCGATCGTCTAACCTCTTGAAACTAGCTGAAAACGATGAAGCAACGTCGGTTCTTGAATTAAAATGGGATTCAGAACTTGACTGTTTTACGTTTAAGATAAATTTATCTTCGTTCATCCCTTTGTGGACCAAACGCACCGTTCTCTGGCAGCTAGCCAAGTTTTTGGATCCACTGGGTTGGATTTCTCCAGTGTTGATCAAAGCAAAAATTCTTATGCAAGAATCATGGCTGTTAAAATGATCATGAGATGACCCACTGCCTCCTGATCTTCTAAAGGGATGGCGTAACTGGTTAAATGGCAAATCCAAGGGCACTTGCTTAACCTGTAAAAGAAAACATCCTACACTGTTGCATATTTCCAAACCCCAGTAGGTTGAATCTTCTGAGGCTTCTCAAGTCATTAATTCTCATGCACTTTCGTCTCAATATTGTGAAGTACCTCAAGCCATCCATCATACTAAAGATTCTCTCTCTAGAGGTATTAGTGTACTATTGGCCACCGTTCGTCTCTATGTCCAGGGCCCCACAGGTATTAGATTGATGGTAAGGGCTTTGGTGGATCAATGCTCCCAGTGTTCAATCGTTTCTGATGCTCTATGTACATTGTTAAAACTTCAACGTCAATGTTCAAATATCCCAATTAGTGGTTCTGGTGGTACTTTTGTTGGTATAACTTAGAGTGAAGTTGAATTTACTATTTCACCTAGGTTTCCTTCGGAGTTGAAGCTGTCCGTCACTGCTAAAGTATTATCTCGGGTTTTTTCATATCAGCCACCTGTTAATCGATGTGTTTCAAGTTTTAGCCATTTGAGAGGTTTAGAATTAGTGGATCTTTGTGACACAAATATGGATAATATTAATATCAAACTTGGAGCTGATGTGTATGCTCAAATAGTCGAAGGGTCAGTCTGGAAGGGCAAACGTAATGAGCCTATTGCTACTCGTACTTTATTTGGGTGGACTCTCTCAGGTTCTATGGGCTTCGAGGAAGCAACTAGTGGTACTGCAGTTTCTTATAAGATTATAGTTCTGATGCCTTCATTGCTGCCTTCCAGCATTTCATTTCTCGTCGAGGCCATTGCTCCGATCTGTATAGTGATCGTGGTACTAATTTTGTGGGTGCTGATATTGAATTGCCTAGAAGGTGGTACGAATTTAAGGAGTCTAAATCTTTTCAGTATCAAATGAGTTCCTTGAAAACTCAATGGCATTTTAACCCTCCTGCCGCTCCGAATTTTGGTGGAGTCTGGGAATCAGTTGTAAAGTTGATGAAGCATCATCTTCGGCGAGTAGTTGGTAATCAGATTTTAACTTTTGTCGAATACTCCACACTGCTTTGTAAAGTCGAAGTTTGTATGAATTTGCGACCTCTATCTCCTTTAAGAGATGATACTAGTGATTTAGACGTTTTGACCCCTGCCCATCTGCTTAATCTAAAGCCAGTGACGCTGCTACCGGAGCTAGATTATACTGATGTTAAAATTTCATGTTTGCAACGTTGGAAGTTAATAACTCAACTTTCTCAGCATTTTTGGCGTCGTTGGCATTAGGAGTATCTTACGAATTTGCAAAGTAGATCCAAATGGTATCTTCCACAGAGATCATTAGAGGTAGGCGATTTGGTTTTGATTAAAGGTGAGAATACTCCTCCTAGTTGTTGGGTGATAGCTCGAGTTGAGGAAACTTTTCCAGGTCCTGATCTATTAATTCGCATTGTTCGAATTCGCACTGCTACCTCTACTTTTGTCCGACCAATTTCCAAACTTGTCCTTTTACGGATGAATGAGGATTTGTAGTTAGATTACCAATCTTCCTTCTCCTCTCGTCGAAGCAAGGGGGAGGAAAAGTTTAATATTAAGGTCCTAAGATTTGAGTTTACGCGTTTAATTAAATCTACCAATCAGCCACACTAGTACGCCGAGTTTCCAGACAACCAATCGCAATGCGCCGCGTCTCTTTAGTTAGTCAATAGCTTTGTAAAGTAAGCAGCGGCTTGCTCTTTAGATGTAGCTGCGCGATGTAATAGCCAGTTTGTACTTGGTAGTTGAGCAAAGTGCACGCACCTTTGCATGAGCACACATATACGCCTCTCTTCAAAGTTTTACACGCGCACTTTAACGATTAATTTACTGCCGTTCTTTATAACTCGATTACTTCTATTATTTCTCGTTTCGATTATTCCGAATCTTCACCTTATAATAGTAAAGTGTTTGTATCAATATTATAAATTTGGTGTTTCTATTTAATAAATACGTTAAAGAGTGTTAAATATGAATCAGTCTTATTCACTTAACATAGAAACACACTCCCGTTCCGATACTCAACATTTTTGGCGCTCGAACAGGGACGAATTGAGTAGTAAAGTGAAGGGGGTATTTTATTTATGAAAAAGTAGTGTGGGTGGTAAGGACAGAGGTTCACATACAGTATCACAGCAACAAGGAATTAATACTGTTAAAATATGATTTATTATAAAAATACAAAAATAATGGCAACAATGTGTATTAATCTGTCATTCTGGTAAATCATTTACAAATATCGACATGAGACGAATAATTAACAAAATTGCCGCGCTGGTAAAAAACAAGTGGCATATGGCCGGTAACGCATAATATAATATAGTGTGGTAAAAAATGTACCTCCACGCAAAAAGAAAGAAGAATATGTTGAATGCAAAATATTATAGTCAATACGGCATGGGACTAGTTTCGAGTAAGTCGCATGGCCGAACGCAAAAGAAAATAATAATAACCGTTGGAGGTAAGTTCTGAGAATTTAAGTATCACTGTTCGCGTATGATAACAACTATTATGATCCGGCGTTTACCAAAATAATACGTACAAGGTCAGCGCCGCTGCTCTTAAATCAACCAAAAGAAAATGATGAAAAAATGTGTGACGACGTCTACGCGACACCAAAACAAACCCAACACGCGCCGCATTTACGTTTTTACTCATGGGAATTTGATCCTTATAGAATAACCCGGCGCTCTGGCACGTCAGTGCCTTTCATATATTTGTAAACAAACAAAAGTAAGATCACTTAAGGTCTTAACAAAAAATTTAATTCTTGGCCGCTTCGGCGATGCAGAAAAAAAAAAATTGATATAACGCAATTACAAAGCACGGCGGCCCTTAGAATAAGAAAAATCGAGCAGACTAGCTAAATTAAGGAACGCACACAAAATAATCGCCAGATCGGAACCACACGGGCGTAGAGACACACAGTTGATGAGCGCGTTGACGAAAAAAACAAGAAACGGGGAAAGAATCGCACGGAAAAAACGCAGAGAAAAAACAGTTGCAATCCCATCACTTAAAAAAATGAGAACAACAGACAAGACGTGATACAAAAACCAAGGAAAGCTCCGTCGTTCGAGCTAAGCAGATCGAAGGGCACCACTTGGTTGATTATTAGACAACCATGGGCCAAGGATTATCCCTTCGATCGTGTGAGTGCTGGACTCACTGCCTCGCTCTCCGACGGGTAGCTCCTACTCACTCCTATCCGATGCTCGGCTCCCGATTTGACTTGGTTCCGCTCGGGTGTCCCGTGACTAACTAACTTTTTCTGGCTCCGCCTCGATCCCTTTTTTTTGCTTCCCCCTTTGCCTCCCTTTTCTTTTCGGTGGTGTACCTGCAGCCAACCTGCGCACTTACAAAATGCGTAATTCCTCTTTTCGAAAAGAAAGGCAAAATAGAGCAAGAGGTCCCACGTGACTCAGCCCGTGCGTGTACGCACCTACACCTTGCACCTAAAGTAAGTAGTATGCCACGTGATGTAACAGTCAAGTACATTTAGTATCACCGCCAAGTCACTCTGTCCACCATATTGGAAGTCTCAACGACCATGCGAACGGCAAGGCGACATCAAGGTCGTCTTGTTGAAGTGTGTGATCATTAAAAAGTAAAGTGTGTAGTGTCGTTACGCACCATTGATAGCGCGTGGCACGCACAACAGCCTTTAGCCATTGTGACAACGCTTCCAATTTTAGTGTTTGCTATAAGTTTCATACGCTGGTTCACTTTACTTTTCGTAGGTGCTGTACTCATACGTACACACACATGTAGAGCACGGCTCTTTCATAGCCATTATATCTGCCATCTTTTGATCGACGATTCTCTTTACTTTCGTAGGTGCTATGCTCATACGTACACACACATGTAGAGCGCGGCTCTCTCATAGCCATTATAACTGCCATCTTCTGATCGACGATTCTCCTTAGTTTACGTTGGTGTTGTACTCACATGTACACACACACATGGAGTGCAGCTCTCTCACAGCCTGTATATCAGCCATTTTGTGACTTAGTTCTTTCTTTCTAGTACGTCATTTCTTCGCCTACGGTGAACTAATAGCTCACCATTGCTACAATTGCTGCAGGCAGGCCACGCCTGTTCCACCAGCTAATCAGTCCGACCATCCAGTCTACGTCGCCTGCTTGAGCTGCAGACCCTTTACACCTGTAGCAGGCTGTCCAAACCTGCCCCATCCACAAGTCCACCTCGCCTGCTTGAGCTGCAGGCTCTCTACACCTGTAGCAGGCTGTCTATGCCTGCCCCGCCCGCAAGTTGAAGTCGCCTGCTTGAGCTGCAGGCCCTCTACACCTGTAGCAGGCCATCCACGCCTGCTCCACCAGCCAGTCTACGTCGCCTGCTTGAGCTGCAGGCCCTCTGTACCTGTAGCAGGCTGTCCATGCCTTCCCTAGCTGCTGTCCACATCGGTGCCTGCTAGTACAGCAAGCCATTTTCGACGCACGGTCTTGCAGTTTTTCTGTGGGCCACTTATGTCTGCTGCCGGAGCTGCAGTATAGAATTCTTGTGCTAGTTGAGACTTTAAGTTTTAGATTAAGATCTTATTTTAAGTTTCAAGTTTCTCATTCAAAAATTAGTGTGCCGTTTACGAATATGGAAGATCTTTATGCCGCACAGACTAAATTGCACAAAAGGATTAGCAATTGCTTTGAAAACTTTAAGAAATCAGGTAGTGAAAGGATGTCTCGTGGTAGAGCAGAAGCTATGGTACAGGCCTTGGAAGATTATTTAGAAAGACTCCGTAAAAATCATGAAGACATTCTTTCACTTACTGATTTAGATTATAAGCATTTATATTTTACAAGTGAACTCTTTGATATGACTTAGGACACGTACTATTTAGTGAAGGGAGATTTTGCCGAGTACATTAGATGTCTCCCTTCTGAAAACCCTCCGCCCGCTCCGATCCCAAATCCCACTTTGGTAGTTCCACCCATTAGTAATTCTTACCTCTCAAGAATCGAACTTCCTAAGTTTACTAGTAAATATTCTGATTGGGAGAATTTTCCGAATACCTTTCGGTCTTTAGTGCATCGGAAGGCAGATATCGATAACATTATTAAATTCCATCAATTAAGTACTCATTTAAGTGGCGAGGCTTTAGACTTAATCAAATCTATTCATTTAGCAGAAGATCAATACCCTACAGCTTGGCAAACTCTCATCAAATATTATGATAGTCATCGTCATATAGTTAATAACTACTTGTATAGCATTATGAATTGTAAAGCTATGAAATCTGAGTCTGGTACCGAGCTTAAACGGATTTATAAAGAAATGCTGAATCCTATGGACTCACTTTAAGCTATGGGTCGTGACTTACGAAGTAGCAATCTTTATATTGTTACAGTAGTTAGTAGGTTTGATGCTTCAACGAATAAAGATTGGCAAAAGTTTCCCGGTAGCAAGTCTCAACCTCCTACTCTAACTCAATTAAAGCAGTTCTTAAATTCTCAAATCATAACATTAGAGGCTTGTGAAAATTTATCAATTAAACCTTAACTTAGCAAAGTTAGTAGTAAATGAGCTATTGTAGCTTCTCATCAGTCAAACCTCGATAGTAAATTAGTAGCTAGCAATGTTACTTCGCAAAGCCCTCAAAAGTGTGTAGCTTGTCAAGAAGATCATTCTCTTGGTAAGTGTGGATCATTCAAGACCTTTTCACTAGATTCTAGAAGGGATTTAGTGAGTCGACAACGGTTGTGTTTTAACTGTCTGGGTGATCATTTGATTAAAAATTGCAAATCCAAGGGCACTTGCTTAACCTGTAGAAGAAAACATCCTACACTGTTGCATATTTCCAAACCCCAGCAGGTTGAATCTTCTGAGGCTTCTCAAGTCATTAATTCTCATGCACTTTCGTCTCAATATTGTGAAGTACCTCAAGCCATCCATCATAGTAAAGATTCTCTCTCTAGAGGTATTAGTGTACTATTGGCCACCGTTCGTCTCTATGTCCTGGGCCCCACAGGTATTAGATTGATGGTAAGGGCTTTGGTGGATCAATGCTCCCAGTGTTCAATCGTTTCTGATGCTCTATGTACATTGTTAAAACTTCAACGTCAATGTTCAAATATCCCAATTAGTGGTTCTGGTGGTACTTTTGTTGGTATAACTTAGAGTGAAGTTGAATTTACTATTTCGCCTAGGTTTCCTTCGGAGTTGAAGCTGTCCGTCACTGCTAAAGTATTATCTCGGGTTTCTTCATATCAGCCACCTGTTAATCGATGTGTTTCAAGTTTTAGCCATTTGAGAGGTTTAGAATTAGCGGATCTTTGTGACACAAATATGGATAAAATTGATATCAAACTTGGAGCTGATGTGTATGCTCAAATAGTCGAAGGGTCAGTCTGGAAGGGCAAACGTAATGAGCCTATTGCTACTCGTACTTTATTTGGGTGGACACTCTCAGGTTCTATGGGCTTCGAGGAAGCAACTAGTGGTACTGCAGTTTCTTATAAGATTATAGTTCTGATGCCTTCATTGCTGCCTTCCAGCATTTCATTTCTCGTCGAGGCCATTGCTCCGATCTGTATAGTGATCGTGGTACTAATTTTGTGGGTGCTGATATTGAATTGCCTAGAAGGTGGTACGAATTTAAGGAGTCTAAATCTTTTCAGTATCAAATGAGTTCCTTGAAAACTCAATGGCATTTTAACCCTCCTGCCGCTCCGAATTTTGGTGGAGTCTGGGAATCAGTTGTAAAGTTGATGAAGCATCATCTTCGGCGAGTAGTTGGTAATCAGATTTTAACTTTTGTCGAATACTCCACACTGCTTTGTAAAGTCGAAGTTTGTATGAATTTGCGACCTCTATCTCCTTTAAGAGATGATACTAGTGATTTAGACGTTTTGACCCCTGCCCATCTGCTTAATCTAAAGCCAGTGACGCTGCTACCGGAGCTAGATTATACTGATGTTAAAATTTCATGTTTGCAACGTTGGAAGTTAATAACTCAACTTTCTCAGCATTTTTGGCGTCGTTGGCATTAGGAGTATCTTACGAATTTGCAAAGTAGATCCAAATGGTATCTTCCACAGAGATCATTAGAGGTAGGCGATTTGGTTTTGATTAAAGGTGAGAATACTCCTCCTAGTTGTTGGGTGATAGCTCGAGTTGAGGAAACTTTTCCAGGTCCTGATCTATTAATTCGCATTGTTCGAATTCGCACTGCTACCTCTACTTTTGTCCGACCAATTTCCAAACTTGTCCTTTTACGGATGAATGAGGATTTGTAGTTAGATTACCAATCTTCCTTCTCCTCTTGTTGAAGCAAGAGGGAGGAAAAGTTTAATATTAAGGTCCTAAGATTTGAGTTTACGCGTTTGATTAAATCTACTAATTAGCCACACTAGTACGCCGAGTTTCCAGACAACCAATCGCAATGCGCCGCGTCTCTTTAGTTAGTCAATTGCTTTGTAAAGTAAGCAGCGGCTTGCTCTTTAGATGTAGCTGCACGATGTAATAGCCAGTTTGTACTCGGTCGTTGAGCAAAGTGCACGCACCTTTGCATGAGCACACATATACGCCTCTCTTCAAAGTTTTACACGCGCACTTTAACGATCAATTTACAGCCGTTCTTTATAACTCGATTACTTCTATTATTTCTCGTTTCGATTATTCCGAATCTTTACCTCATAATAGTAAAGTGTTTGTATCAATATTATGAATTTGGTGTTTGTATTCAATAAATACGTTAAAGAGTGTTAAATATAAATCAGTCTTATTCACTTAACATAGAAACACACTCCCGTTCCGATTTTCAACAAATAATTATCCCCAGATTTCTCGAGCTCATATACAGTCCTTTATTTAAAATCATTTTACCCATCATAATTTTATATGGAGTTTTCCTTTAAAAAATATTCTCTAAGATTCTGCTTTTTAAGTAAAGTACCGTTTTTACTACTTCTGGCCAAAATTTTTTATCTAATTTTGCGTCTAATAAAAAACACCTTACTGTATTCATTACTGATCGGTTGTATCTTTCTGCACTGAGAATATAAATTTATTATATTACCTTTCTGCTTTGTTAATCCATGAATACTTTTGTTGAGTAATTATTTCCCATTATCACATTTTAACTTCTTTACTCTTTTTTCTATCAAATTTTCTAATTTATTTATATAATCTACTAAACAATCACAAGTTAAATTTTAAAACTTCATTACCAATACTTAAGCAATTTTATTGTAATCGTCAACAATAACTAAAAAATATTTATTTGCAATTTAACTTTCTCTGTGAGGCCTATTTAAATTTATAAGTAAGATTTGTGAAATGTGATTTAATCTACACCCATCGTTATGAATTATTATGCATTTTATTTTAAATACAAGTGCCACATTTCCAATAATTATTCTCTAAATTGTTAGGTAGACCTTCATTTAACTCTTTATTACACGAAATATTTAAATAATTAAAGTTAACATGGCCTAGCATTCTATAAATAATATCTTACTTTTTGACTCATATTACATTTTACATCGTATGCCAGTTTTTTATCTACTATGCTGAAAATCATGTATGTATCATTCATTTCATATACTGCTGTAAGCAGTTTATTCTTTTGTTAAATATTTGAGCAGTATTATTTTCCATCGTAATTTTATTATGATTTGTTATTTTACCAACACTATTAGATTTTTTTCAATTTTTATAGNATCTTATAACTAACAAATCTAAAATCACAACTTTTCTTCAGACCTTCTCCCACTTTAACAGCCCCCACACTATTGTTATAGAATATAATGGAGACGTCTCTGATATTTACGGACCCCAATATGTCTACATACAAGTGCATGTCATATATATATATATATACACTAGCCAACACTATTAGATTTTTTTCAATTTTTATAGCATAGTTAACGCTTTTCATATGGACTTGTTTAATCTTATCGTTTAATTTGAATAATAGATTTATATATTCTAATTTTGTAGCTTTTAAAGTTTTTCCATCGCCTATTTTAACATTGACTAGATTTTGTAGATTTGTATACTCAGATAAATTATTAAAGTAATTAATAATATGATCAGTGCAACCACTATCCATATTATTTTAATTACTACAATTATTCGCTTTGCAATTAGCAAGATTTTAATTCCTACTAATACAAACACTAATATCTGAAATTGTAGAAAATGAATCTGTGTTAGTTCTTTGATTTTTGCTATCGCTTTTACCATTATAAGCACTGTTATCCAGGTAACGTTGCTGTTGCCAGTGTGAATTCTGCTACTGTTGATATCTATCACGACCACTCTGTGCTCTGCCATGGCCTCTGTCGTTGTTGTAAGAGTTTTGCTGTTGTTAGTTGCCAAACTGACCTCGTCTGCCTCCTTGCTGTTGAATACTTCTTTCTCTGTTTATACTTTAAATTCCAGTCAACGATCCTCTAAATGTGTTTTGTCGTCGATGATAGTTATTATAATAACATTGACTTTGAAGATGTCCTGGCTTACCACACTTATTACAGTTTTTATTTTTTCTCTTTTTCACTTTCAACAAATTTAAATTTCTACTATAACATTTATTCTTGTATGTTCGATCTTTTGTCTCGTACATTTTAATTTTGGTTTTAACATATTTAACTGTTTGTTTCTCTTCTTTCGAAATGTCTATTAAATCACCAATTTGTTTAAATGCGGAAGGTAATGTTCTAAGTAAATAATTAACTTTTTCCTGTTTATAAGCCGTTGCTCTAGCATTCTTTAACTCAATTGTTATCTTTTTAAATTCACTTTAAAAAATCACTAGATTTTTCAAAATCACTCAACTTAACGGTTGTGACAGAAATCATATTGGCGAAACTGTAAGAGAGAATCACTAAATACAAGAAGGGGGAAGAGTGGAGTGCTGGGCCACTTGTGCTTCATAGTTTAGCATCAGCTGTCATGTGATATCAACGACAGCAGAGTTCTACATTACTTTTGGGGGATGAAATGTAAGTATTTTCCTCAAATTTTTGTTTGCAATTATCGCTGTATATGAACGGATCGAGCAATGAGTATTTTTCCTCGTTATAAGATACACATTAGTTCATAAAAGGTAGAAGTTACTTTTCATATAAGCTATGTTGTACTTACAAGGTGACTTTATTTATAAATAAGTGGGATGGATACGGTTGTAACATCCAGCATGGGTACGGTTTTGACACAAGTAAAATTAGTTTTTTTCTTTTCAGATGCTTCGTGAATATTCTAGGAGAACAGAAAGAGGTACGTGTAATGTTAAAAGGCATACAATGATACAAAGCAGGGAATTTCTGTCCGAAAAGCTGCAAAAATGCACCAAGTAAATCACATGACATTATTGCGATACGCTTGTAAACATGATGCAGCCAATACCAATGGCAATAACGGACGTAGCATCAGTATAGGTTGCGTTGTTCACAACAAAGTCAGTTCTAAGGAGCAGGAACGGTGGTTGTCAAAATACCTACTACGTTGCGTGGATATATACTTTGGGTACGTAATATCTAAAATAATAAATTATACTGTTTAAAAGTAGATATAAGACATAAAATTTTCCAAATTTGATGCGTTTAATTAAAAATTAATGTTAGATTTTCCAAAAATATGAAGCTGTTATATTATGTTCAACATAAGATACAATAATAATGATTCAAAACGATTTTAACGTAATTTTTTAACCTGTCACACTCGTCCCCAGGCATTGTCACAACCGCCCCTGGGGTGTGCTCCGTTGTAACATTTTTTATTTTTTTATTTTATTTTTTTTTTAAGCTTTTACGTCTAAGCGGCTGTATCTACAGTCATAATTTTTATACACTTATATAGAGAATTCTTAAATTCATCATATCTAGCAATTTTCATTCCACTGAGTGGCATACTTTTAAAGTTACGGGCTCGCAAGTAAAAATTGGCACAACCGTACTCAGTCTCCCCCTACATAGACATTTAAATATTTTATTTATCTTTTTTCTAGTATACAGTAAGCTGTGCAAGAAACTCATTCTTTCCTTCTTTTAACATCTTCCAATAGACCCGTAATCACCCCAGACAGGACCCCTACAGCCCTCTCATGGAATAAGGTAAGACTTTATCAATTTTTCCATTATTTCGACTCATTATGATTTCCTATGCAACCCCCTTCTGCCCCCTTATGCATTACCTACAGACCTCTTTTATAAATCCCTATTGACCCTCACACATTATTTATTGACCCTCACCGCCCCCCACTACGTTTGAACTGCCTGATAGAAATCCCTCCTATCTTAATGGACCATGATACATAATATTACATACATACATATGTAAAGAAAAATTACATTTACTTTTTTTCATTGAATTTGTTGTCAAACATCGATGAGAAAAAACATCTTTTTATCGCTAAATTTAATAAGATGTATAACGTTTAATTCTCCTTACGTAAAAATTTTAAAAACTACTAAGCTAGGGTAATAAAGTCAATCTTATAACTAACAAATCTAAAATCACAACTTTTCTTCAGACCTTCTCCCACTTTAACAGCCCCCACACTATTGTTATAGAATATAATGGAGACGTCTCTGATATTTACGGACCCCAATATGTCTACATACAAGTGCATGTCATATATATATATATATATACACTAGTGGGGCTTCGCCCCCTGCACGCTCCGCGCACCAACCTCCTACTGTTTTAATTCGAAAGGAGAGTCTTTAAATTTCATCGGTCAGTGGGGAGAGGTTGGTGCCCAGAATTTCATAAGAAAGTAGAGTTTTCAATCTACATCGTTAAGCATTAGTTACACATTCATCAGTAAATATCCATATCACCCAGAAGGTACTATTGTGGCACGTTAAGAGCTTTTTTTTGGACTCTCCGTTATGTTTAGAGAAAAAAGGTATCTATAAGCTTTCCTAGTTTTGACAACATTCATTTTATTCGAATATAATTAAAAAAAACAGTCCTTTAACTTTTATGTTAAATGTTAATACGACCTTATAATAATAAATAATTTCATCAATAAAAAATATCATTATATGTTACAACATTCTTTGACTGCATAAGACACTTAGAATGCAATAAAGCTTTTGATGAATTAGAAAATTTAAACAATAACTTTTTGTTTTTAAAAGAAAAAGTCAGAGAATATAATTTTTTTTTTTAACTAGCCATATGAATATTCATCAATATTCAAAATTCTTTAAGAACTTATTAAAACTTTGACGAAAATTATAAAAGAAAATCCAATAGCAAAAAAGTACAAACATTTACATAAAATCACAAATGGAAAAAAACTACCAAATTATAAAATGATTTTTTTTTTAAATCAGCCAGCAAAAACATGCATACAATAAACCATTGACAGCAGAATGTGGTGCTATCATAGTTGAAGGCTTCAGACTACCAGACAGTCTCGATCTTCGTGTATACCCAAAAAAATTACCCGATAATTATCCTAAAGAAAAATTTTTAACTAAACTGTCTTAATTTATTGATCCCATGGTATTTCCATTATTTTTTTCCTTAGGAGATTTAGAATGGAGTACTGGTTATTTAAAAAATTACTTGAATAAGAGCAAAAAACTAACTATGTTACAACATTATTCCTACAGACTGTCTAACAGACCAAATGTAAAAAATTTGAATCAATTATTATACGGGGGATGGCTAACACAACAATTTTTTATTCATTCTTAAATTATGATAGAATATAACTGTTTGAATTATTTAAGATACAATCAAAAAATTTACGAATAGAATGTTATCGAGGCTTAGTAGATGCAATTGTTCATAGTGCATCTAGTATTTCTAAGAATTTCGAGAAAAAGAAAAAAAATTGGAAATCTTTTCATACCGCCATCTACATACAATTGAAGTTTAAGATATGTGCAGAAATAATATCAAGATACAATGTCTATAATAATAAAATGTGGTAGACCAGATTTATTAAAAACAGTTACATGCAATCCTAAATGGAAAGAATTAAAGTTAATTTTATCAAAATTTCTTAAAAATACAACACCAAATGATATTTCAAACTTGACTGATCGACTTTTTCACTTGAAATTAATGTCAGTTTTGAATGACATCATTAAAAATGGTATATTTGGTAAAGTATAAGCACACGTGTATACCATATAATTTCAACAACGTGGTCTACCTCAATCACATATTTTAATAACTTTGCGTCCTGAAAAAAAAATTGTTACACCTGAACAAATTAATGCAATTATTTCAGCTGAAATTCCTTCTGATAATACGAAGCTCACAAAATTAGTGATTAAACACATGCTTTATGGGTCTCATACAGAACAAAGTCCTTGTATGATTGAAAAAAAATGTACAAAAAATTTCCGCAAATTTTTTACAAACGTAAATTCATTTCCAACGAATGGGTACCCTGAGTTTAGAAGAAGAAATAATACTTCCGAACAACATGTTTATAAAATTTGGAGAAAAGATAAAATTATAGTAGATAATTAAATGGTCGTACTGTATAGTAAATTTTTGTTAATGAAACATAAATGTCATATTTACGTCGAATTCTGTGCACCTTTTCAAAGCATAAAATATATTTATGACTATATACATAAATGTAGTGACAGAGCAGACATCAAAATTTAAAAATTGAAATACCAAGATAAAGAATTATTTAATAAAATTAATAGTTACGTTGATGCTAGACATGTAGATCCAATGGAAGAAGCTTGGAGATTACAAGAATTTCCAATTTGCTGTAGAAGTTATACTGTTGTAAATTTAGCTGTTCACCTTAAAAATAAACAAAAACTGGTATTTGGAGAAAATAATATCGAAACTCTAATAGATAACTACGAGACACAGTTAACATCTTGGTTCAAATTAAATAAACATGATGACTTTGCAAAATCCAGAAAGTATGTAAACATTTTAGAATACTACATTTTTAACAACAAATTAAAAATTTGGCGAAGAAAGAAAAATATAATAACAAAAATTGCAATTAGTTGATTATACATTGTATCTCCTAATGATCATGTAAGATTTTCTTTTAAACTTGCATTAAATAAATTAACTGGTTTGACATTGTTCAAAGATATTTAAACATATAAAGTAATAATTTGTTAAACTTTTGAAGATACTGCAATTGCAATGGGTTTACTAGAGAATGATAAAAAAATCGATGATATTTTTAAAGAAGCAATTGCTGTTATGTTTTCATATCAATTAAGAAAATTTTTTGCTTGTTTTTTAATTTCAGAAAACGTTTAAGGTAACAAAATATGGAATACTTAAATAAAAAGAATTTTTTACGGAGGGTTTGCTAATAATAAAGATAATTAAGCTCTTTTACATATTAACCAAATTTCAGATTAAGAAGATAAATCGTGTAAATGCTTTAATTTACCTACACCAAAAAAAATGGAGAGTAAAAGAGAAAATATAGATAATGAAATACGTTTCAGTAAATAAATGTTTAACTTGATGTATAAAAATTTAAATAATGACTGAAAATTATATTTTCCGCCCTCGGGTGGTTTTCGGAGGCTGGTACTTCCTCGGGCAAAAAAGCAGTTTTCCGATACTTGTTCAAAAAGTCTCTTTTACAAACCTCGTTACGGACCTCGCTTTCGGCTCGCGCCGCAAACCTCTCGGTTCGCAAACAAAGACTTTTCAAACTCGTAGGAAATCTACTATTAATATTATTTGTGAACAAAAAAAGTATTATAATCTTTATAGATGGTCCCGGAGGGTCAGGAAAATCCTACTTATATGAAACGTTAATTTACTTTCTTATTTCTCAAAACAAAAAAATCAGGTCAATGTCATGGAATGGCATAGCATCATTTTTGCTTTCAAAGGGGATGACCAAATATAAAACTTTCAGATTTCCTTCAGATCTTAATAATATAGAGAGTACATTCTTAGAATAAGAGAACTTGATTCAATTATTTGGGATGAGGCTTTAATGATTCAAAAAAAAGCATTGGAAATAGTAGACAAAACGTTAAGAGATTTATGTTGTACTGAAAAATATTTTGGAAATAAATTATTTATTTCAGGAGGTGATTTTTCTCAGATTCTTCCAGTGATAAAAAATGGTAATAGAAAAACTATACTTGAACAAACTATTAAATCTTTATTTTTATGGAACTCATCACAAATCTTAAAATTAAAAATTAATATTTGTTCTAACAATAAAGAATTTTTAAAATTATTATTAAAAATTGGGAGAGGAAAAGTAAAAGCTTTAAACATTCCTAAAAATCGGATCTCAAATGATGAATGTTCTTTAATATTTTCTAATACCTACAATCGTTCGATGAATAGTAAAATATTTACATCGCATAACGAGTACACCTCTTATTTAAATAATAAAATTCTCGAAAAATTAACTGGAGAAAATTAGACTTTCTAAAGTATATAGATAACGCAACTTTAAAAGGGGTTGATAAATCAGACGATAATATTTATTTAAATTTTTCGGTATAAATGTTGAACAATATTCGTCAAGGGTTATCACCTTATATAACTAAATCTAAAAATTGGAACAATAGTAATGTTAATGAAAAATTTAAGTATTTTAGATGGATTCTCTAATGGAACACATTTACGAATCACAAAATTATTACAGTCTAATATAGAAAGAGAAATAATAACTAGAGAAAAAATTTGAAATAGAGTCTTCGTTCCAAGAATAACTTTAGACACAGGAAACTTTTTAGCATTACCGTTTATTTACATTAGTTATATCATGTCATATATGTACGTATGAGAATAAACATATGTTACATTGTTTTCAAACGATAGTAACATAAAAAAAGATGAATTCACCGAGAATCTTATACTTATCAATGACTTTCAATAATTTGATGATTATTATATTACAAGTTTTAATAAACTTTTTTTACCATTATTACATAATTAAACATAGATGTAATGTTTCATTTATATGTAAAAAGTCAATCTGTTTGCCTCCTTGATGGTGTGAAAAAATAGATCAAAATAAATCGTTTTTAAACTAAGTAAACTTAGAATTTATTGTTAATAGGATTAATTTATACTTCACAAAAAAAGTTGTAAAGGGAGAAATAAAATGGTGAGAAAAGGCTTGGGGAGACAAGAAAAAAGCGTGATGGATCTGTAGGAGGCTGTGGGGGAACTAGAAAACTGGTGTGGGGGGTCTGTGGGGGTCTGTGGAGGGACAGGCAAAGTTTTGTGAGGGGCTGTGGAGGGGCTTTGGGGGGATAAGGGGAATGCCCCACACAAATACCTTTATAATGTAGGTATATATATACACTTTGCTTACATATGCATACATTTTACTTAATTTCTTATTTCAACACTCAAACCCAAATGTTTATATACATATCTTTCTATATTGTATAGTTATTGCAAGAGGATTTAGTATCGAATCCCCTTTCACCCCTAGCCCCTTTACCCTATATTCTCTCTCTATTTGCTACTTATTCCAATTTATCCTCCTCAAAATACCGTATTATGTATTTGCTGCCTTGCTGTTTTTTATATTTCTTATTAAATCCCTCTTCACCCCCCCTTTAAGCACCGCGAATCACCCTTCATTTATCTCCATCACTCACCCATCCCTGTTTTGTGGTCAAAGATTTTTGCTGAAATTGATTTAGTTATCTTTGAATGTCTTAAACTTTAATGTTTTTTCAAATTTTTTAACCTTGAAAACCATTTCTTACATTTCGTACAAATTTATTTAATTTTACATTTACTGTGAATTTTCATGTGTTTATTTATCTTTTTCTTGTGCTGTTACATAGATAATACTGTAGTAGGATGTACCAGCTTCTTTCATACTGTTTAGTATTTTTTGTTTCATAATCAAGTGTATTTATTGTGTGATGTTCAAATAATACCGTTAAAGAAAAATTTGCTTCATAAA
The DNA here is from genome assembly GCF_000648655.2 of Copidosoma floridanum. The sequence continues at coordinate 3,713,736 of NW_019384242.1, read as the reverse complement.
AATTTAACCGCAGAAGTCCTTGGTCTTTGATCCATATGGTATTGTACGCGAATTAATTTTAGCTTAACTCATATTAAATAAAAACGAAGCTTTTTATTCAGTGAGCTTTGATTTTTCTTTATTTTGAGAATATTAAAGTGTTTTCATAAATGAGAGTACTTTACTGTTTTTCTGTAATGGCTCATTGGAATTTACTTTTTCAAATCGGTAAAAAGTGTCTGTAATATCTGCCTAAAATTATTGTTCTTTTACCAAAATGTTAATTATTATTGCAAAAATCATTGAACGTTTAATCGTCTATTTTTGAATCTTTGTTTAGAATCATTAAGGCTTTATTTCATATTATAATATCTTTTTTTCTCATTTTTCTTTGTCAGATTTACGTTCTGAAAGTCCTGTTTCAATGTTATTTAAGTCTCAAGGTAGTTTAAAAATTCTGAAACTTGTCATACGTCATGTTAAAAAATAGAAAAGATTCTACACAAACCCCTTACAGTTTTTAGAAAAATCCTGAAGGCCTCCACCAACCACTTCAATTCTTCTGAAACTCCACAAGGTCCATACTGCCTCGCACAACTTTTATAAGAACCTATCCATAGGCCCATACTGACCCCCTACATAATCAAATAATATTTTTTCTCGTTATGTTGAGGTCTTTATTTAAAAAAAATCTTTAAACGCCCTACACAACAGGTGAGAACTTTGGTTACGAAATTTGTCACGTTTCTCCGTTATCTCAAACAAAATGTTCATGTAAAATTCACATAAATGGAATGTTTACCAAATTTTCACACCACCTATAGGATATTTCTAATGGCTTGCTGGTGACTTTTCATCAGATTTTTCATAAGTATGTTAATTATATTATTAAAAAAGTGTATTTCTACGACATGACAAAATGATACTAATGCAATGTACGATAAATCAACCATTTGAGTAACGAAATTTTGGTTCTCTACGTTAGTCCTTCTCTTTACGAAAAGACAATTTACATAATTCAGTAGAGTTAAGTAAATTCTTCGTCGCTTTTTTATTTTCTTCATAATGCTTAATATCTAAGAATGCTTAAAGTCAAAAAAGTAATATAGGGTCGTCGGTCACCGGGGTTTCTAGCCTTGTGACAAACAACTTCGCTCGTGACATATGCCAGTGAATGACTGACTTGGTTTTGTAACATCGGTGTATTCACATTAGTTTTTTTTTTCCTTTTCTTCAAAACTGTCTATGCTGATTTTAGAACACTAATCGCAGGGGCCAATGTGCATCTGAAAAGAGATGAGTCACCTACAAGATTGCTCGTAGCTAAGGTACTACGACCATGCCTGACTCACATACATATACGCTGGCCCATGCTGACCGAAAAGAGATCAAATGAAATACTTCTCAAAGCATAAAAAAACAAAATAACTTTAAAGAACTAACAGATGCAAAAAGTTAGCTAGGAACGGTTGCACCTGTAGATAAGAACTTATGCAAGTAGATAAGATAGAGTTAATGTATAGTTGGTAAGCAACCTCAATATGAGTAATAATGTTAACTACTGTAAACCTAACAAAGCAACATGATAAGTTTTTTTCTCGTTTTTGGTACATGAGTTGCCAAGCTACCCTCTTACACCATAGAATTTCTATACTATTCGCAAAAATCTAATTTTTGTAATAAGGACAAATGTTGCTACTTTTCAATATGCAAAGAAAAGCGGGAAAGTTTAGCCAACAGTCAACAATAGCTCCTTTCCCTTTTTCTGACTCAGGTATGTCGAGAGAGAGTTTGTACGACCGAGCCAATATAAGTAACGAAGTTTTCAAATCCCCAGAGCACCACGTGCCCACGTCCCCTCCAATGAGTAAGCAAAAGGAAAAATGAGAATTGATCATGCTACTAACGTTTTGAAATACATCCGTAGCTAACAATAACCGACAATCTTGGTTAAGTTAATAACCAATGGGTCGTGAGAAACACCCAATAGGAGTTTGGATTACAACTACAGCTGCTTCAGAGATAAATAATGTTTTTTCCCCCAAAATTCTCGGTGGCAAGCTTTCCTGCGTCGTTTTTCAGCCAGCACGTGGTCAAGGTTCGCTACTCTTTATAAAAAGAGCCTGGAGGAACAGTGAGGAATCATTACAGTTTAATTTTACCCTCGAACAGTTGACTGAATAGTTAGAGTCCGCCTCTGCTATCCCACGGTCCTCCACGAGTGCAGTTTTAAATCTTCGATTTTGGACACTTCGCGCTGGTTTGGGACGTGTACTTTCTACACCAAAAAAAAAAGTAAGTCAAGTTTAAATACTAAAGTGACAAATCTATTTTTCCTCTTAATTTCAACGTGGACGCGTTTTAGAGCTCAAAATACGGTGTCAGTAAAATACCGCACTACGAGATTAAATAAAGGAATTATTCCTCACGTCAAGTCTAGGGCAATTACATTTAGTCCGGATGGTACTGGTGGCTCCTAGACTGATCGCGAACTTAAACCATTTTACCCCCTTGCGTAATCTCTAGAGTGTGACTACCTTTGCTCGTTACGGTACTGGTAACCTCTAGATCGTGAATGGAATACTATTTGACACATCACACCAGGTATTTTCGATAAATCCGAGACGTGCCACGAACGAGTGCATCGCACTATTACTCGATAATCGCATTAATTTAATAAAAACGGCTGTCCTCACTCCCTTTTATATACTCAGACAAGAAATATAATTACCTTTTGGACCCGCATCCAACCTACGCGCCCAGTACGAGTCCCAAGTTATTGAAAGAAAGCTTAGACTCGAATAATACGTTGCGCCGACGTAACAATTCAATAGAGGCCGGCTTTACATAGTCTTTTAGTTGAGAAATCGTCTTCGGAGATCGTAGTAAAAATTTATTTGTTGCCAAGTTAATTTAAACTTAGGTGGTCCTTAAAAGGACCGATAAGATTGATAGCTAAGTAGATAATGTAGATAGTTATAATGGCCCTGAAAAGGGCTGGGGGTGAAACTTGCAGCTATTCCTTATTATTATTCGTGATGATGAAGTGCCAGCTGTGGGTAGCTTGACGCTTATCCTTTGAGTCTCTGTGTACGGACTAGGGAGACCGTACAGGAAGAAAGATATGCCACTGACCTCGCCGCTGACAAAAGAATATCTCGTCTTCAGGTTGTTCCCCGGATAACCAACCCTTCATCGGTAGTCAGAAAAGTGAGCCTAAGTAATACCTTATTGGTAGATATGCTGTTGGGGTGACCACTTAGAAGAAGGCCGTTGTTGCTGCCTATACTCTTCAGGGCTGTCTTCCCTGGCTTGCATTTGAAGTAGAAAATTCTCTGACAGCACCAAGTCAGATGGTTGAGCGGCTACAAAGCTCTGAAGTACTGGAGCAGGTTGTGCTGTAGCTAGAAACGTTTTCTGGTATTCCAACGGAGATGTTGACGTTCTAAGCGCCTGTTTTTCCGTGACGCTCGTCTATTTTGGGAATCTGGGGTAAAAACCGATTTATTTCGCTTGCCCATGAAAGAAGAGTGTTATCGGTAGCCAGGATGTCCAGCTGCACGACGGACTCCTCTGGTCTTGGGGTAGTGGATTTCTGTCTACTTGATGAGGCATATTATAACCACTCTTAAGTATATTTGATTGTGGGTGGCTTTAATTTTACCTCAATGCCACGTAGCTGATCCTACTCAGCTAAAGCGCAAAGCTAGAATATTTTAGCAAATCTTTGAGCTTATTTATCACTATTGTAATTAACTTTTAAAGAAAACTTTGCTTTATCTCGGAATCATCAAGAATTAGTATGCAAAATTTCATCATAATCGGTTCAGTAGTTTTCGCAGTTAGCGATTACAACAGTTTTAGTGGCTTTGCTTCATATATTAGTAATATTTTTGTTAAATTTTCTGTCTTGTGATTTAATAGTTTATTATTATTTGTCATTAAAAATACGAATACTATAGAAAATTACATTTAGTACAAAAGGGAGTGTAATAAAGACTTATTTCCAGTATTTAAAGTTATCTTTGGAATAAAAAGTTGTTTTGGGTTCTTCTCACCAGTTAGAATTTCAGCTGCAAAGCTGTATTAAAACAAATTCGAGATACGTTATCTTTTGCCATGATACAAACTGTCAGCAATTTCAAAATTTTTAATCAGCATGACAATCGCTTTAATTTTTAAATTTAGCTCATGAGGTGGCAAACTATTGTAAACATTCTTAAAAACTTTAACTGAAAATTTGTCGATATCGTCGTCAGTAAAAACTCTTATATAAGTTCCGTAATCTATGCTATAGTAAGTGCTTCTTTTTCTTGGTACATCACTTAGAATTTTGTTGTTTAAAAATTAAGTGTATATATTATGGGAAGAGAGAATAACATTTTGTATCACAGAAGCATACATTTTCAGTTTTTTATGTTTCATAAAATTTAAATGATATTATTTTTCCTTCTCCAATTTCTAACAATCATCATGAAAATCCTGAGCCGTCAAAAAGTATGTTTCCACCTTTTTGTTGTATATAAACATGAATAAAGAAACAATGGTTGAATATTTTTAGATATAGTTATACTTTTATGACTCTTTATTAAAACTACCAGAATTGATAGAAATCTCCATCAAAAATTATTAATTTGTTCCCAAAATTTATGTCTGTATTACATAAATCACGCAAAGTTCTGTTATTTATTTCTTTCTTCTTTTGATATCAGTAAAGTCTTATTTCAAATTATTAAATCTTTTTTTTTTCATTTTTTTCTTAACAATTTTAACTTGATAAATAAACTGTTAACATTACGCACATCTAATACTAAACAAAAAGTTCTGTGACGGGTCATTTTTTTTAAAAAGTAATATTTAGGTGACACGAGTTCATGCCATCAATAAAATTTATTAAGCAAGAGAAATAAAAAAATATTGTAGGGTTTTGATAGGAATAATTTTCTTGAACCACCAGGACATAAAGAAAAATAAGTTTATTTGTGCCTTTATACATCGTTTTTAAAAATTTTATTTGATCTTGATTTAATTTACCGTGAATATAATAAAACATTTCTGTACAGATTGCACTTCCTTAAGATGATCATTTTTCTCTGATTAACTAATTACAGGAATAAACCTAACAATTTAGAAGATGTCTCGACCAATTTCAAAATTTAATTCTTATGTAAAAGAGCACAATTATGCTTGTTATCGATAAAACTATACTTCAAATAATCTTGACATATTTCTGACATCATGTAACCTTATATATTCCTTGAATTTAGAAACAAAGCCAAAAATTCTTAAATTTATATGGTAACGTCACAATGCTAGCTTTATTACATATGTAATGGATTTGTGATTAATAATTAATTAATCCTATAGCTTTAAAATTTTATCAGATATAAAATTCATTGGTCTTTTGGTTTCTTCTTGGGTTGGTGAGTGAAACATGCAGGAAGGCGTTAGTCCCCACTAGTATATGTATGTGTGTGTGTGGTTTTGAAGAGTTAATCAACACAACTACCCACTAACCCCCCTCTCTGCCACTGCACCCCTTACAACCTCCTTTTAATAAGGTAAAATTTTATTGGTGTTAATTTTTTGTAAGCTCTTACCTACCCTCCTGAGCCCCTCACTCAATTTCAAAAAGCCCCGTTCAGCGCGCCTCTTAATATGGTAAAATTCTGTCGGTTTTTACCATTTTTCTATTAGATTTTATTAGTACTCAGCCACCTCTACCTGCCAAACCCCACCCCCCTTGGCCACCACCACTGTTATACTGTAATATAACCCTATAACAAGATAACGCGATAAACTCTTCTCACTATATTATAGAACTATCTCCAGCCTCATTTCAGCTGCATCAGTTAACGCGGTAAAAGTATTAGTGTTATTCGGTCATTTTAAGTTTAACTTTTTTTTCACTTACCCCTTTCAGTTTTTTCTACTCTTTTCACAAAAACAACCTCAGCTTCTTAACATTTTATTAACACATTGTCTAAGCAACGCTACAATATTTATTCTAGCCCTCTTCTTACGTTTTTTACCGCTTTCTTAGAAATTATTTTATCTACATAATTTGTTAACATATTGTAACACCACTATTGATATGTTGCTCTAAAGCGATGGTTTGTTTTATCTTTAACTCTCTATCAGTATATTAATTGTATTAATTCATATCAACATAACAATTGTTTTAATTTTGAAATGACGTTTTTGTAGTGGTAAGGCTTTATTATTATTGTTTAAGAATTGAAAAATCACACAATTATTAAAAATTTTATCATTTAAAAAGTAAGCAAATATGTTGTAAGAAGTGAGTATATAGTTATTGATTGGAAAGTTAAAATCTTTTCCAAAAATATTGGAACAAATATGAGTTGTTTTTCGTTTATGTAGAACTTGCAATGATTCTATTTCTTTTTCGCAATATCTAATAATAATTTTAGAATGTTTTGTCAACCAAAGGAATTTTTGGTAATTTCTCATAGTTATCTTTGAATAAGACAATTAAATTCAGCTGTAATAAATTTTTTTTTTCGTTTTTTAAAATGTTTAATAAAACTTGTGTTAATTTTTGCCTTTAAATTAAAATATCTTTAGGCATTAAGAATGACACGAAAAGTTTCTGAATTGGCATGGCAGCTTAGCGTTGCATGCTTCTTCAAAAATATTATGAATTTTGAAATCGTGTTCCACTTAACCTAAAGCAATCACAGCATCTTCAAATCTACTATCAAGTATACCGTCAACTGTTCTTAACATTTCGGAAAATTCTGTTTAATTAATGCAATTAGAAGTGTGAAATCACGTGGCTCATTATTTGGGACTAAAAATGAAGTTGTTATGTTAAATCACACAATTCTTATTTTGAGAAAGAATATTAGATTTTAGTAAAAGCTTTTGCTTTTGATCTCAAAGCTTACGTAAAGGATTATAATTCATTATTAGCATAGTCTGAGCAATAGGTTAATATCTGTTTTTACCCAGTTTAGACATTTTCTACCACTCTCTTAATAATTATTTTATTCATATAATTTGTTATAACATTACCATACCAACCTCGAGGTAGTGCTATAATATGCTGATTTATTTTCCCTTCTATCCTTAGTACGTTCAATAATTGCGTTATTGGATATGTATGAAGAAATAATATGATTATTCAATACTCATAAAAGAATAACAAATAATCTAATAAAATATTGAAACCATGTACCTTGTTGATAGCCCTATTTACTATAAAAAACGTAGCGATCAGCTGCTTTTCTTCATGAAAACCAATAAAATATTTTAACCAGCTCACCATTTTGTCTTCAACCTGAATATTGCGCAACGTTTAAACAAAAATTATGTGTAATAAAACTCCATATTGTTTAGAAACTTGATTTAAGTAATATAATCCGTATTTATTCATATTTGAATTAAATGTTCCAATGCTAAAAATTTAATTTTCTAAAATAAATTTGGCTTTTAAGAAAAATTGTTTTTGAATTAAAAATTTTTATGAAAACANGGCTTCACTCCAAAGTACTTATTAACAGGGATGGACGATTTCATGTTGCCAAAAGAATTAAATCAAAATAATAAAAACAACCTAGATAAGAATAGAATAATAGCATATGAAAATTCGAAAATCATTATGTAAAAATACAATATTTTAATATTAATCTCAAGAAAGTTATAAATTTATTAATTGTTTAAGTGAACTGTGCAATAGTATGAAGTACAATTTTATACTTTTAAAAATGTATTAAAACTAAATTTTTTCATCTACCTTTAAATAGTGAACGTTAAAAGTTTTTTTTTACAATATTATTTATCATTAACTCATTGTTTCGTCCTATTTTGTAACAAAATTTTCCAATTGTACTACATTAAAACCTTTTACGTAACCTATACATCAAAATCATCGTACTAACATAGAGTTACTTAGACATATTATATTCGACTTTACGTGATTATAGCGAAATAGGCAGATCAATAGGCAGCAAACCAAAGCGTTGAGGAGAATTAGAGTGGAGCAGCAGTTCTAGCAAGGAGTTAATAGTGAAAGGTAGGCTCATACCCTATAGCTCACTGTCTTTCTTCTGTAACTCTACCAAACTCAAACAAACAGACAGGCCGATTGCACTTCAGCCCATTTGATTAAAAGTGTTGTAGTTGAGCCCATTATAACGATCTTTTCTGTATAGCACTTGAGCCCAGATGATTGTTACAGTTGAGCCCGTCGAAACATAATATTATCTATTTCATAGATACTCGTTTTACATCAGGGCCGTTAATACGATTAATTTATACCTACATGTGTACATATATGAATATACAATCAAAGTTATATAGAGAATAAATAGTTACGCACCTTAGTCGAATCACAGAACGAATGCGCGACCAAATTACCATGGTTCGTAAATAAAATCAGTTGCGTATTGACGTCGCGTAAATAAACATCGTATTGTGTCTATCATGTCGTTGATTACAATGCTAAGTAGTAAAGAGAAGCCACTGTTAGTGTTTAATAAGTTTGAATTTAAAAAAGCACGCCTACTTAAAACCGGACAGAAGTGGCGATGCACAAAAAACTTTTGTAAAATGGCAATACTCACAGATGTTACCGGTGAAACACTTCTAAAAACATCGGGATCCCATGATCACGAGCCCGACAAAAATCTCCATGTGCAATTCCTTTTGAATTCGTGCAAAAGAAAAGCGTGTGATAATATTTCTGCGAGGCCTACGAAAATTCTTTGATCTGCGAATTGAGGTAAAACAGTGCCTGATTCCATTAAAGAGCCGTTAGAGCCAGAGGATTTACAAAATATTAAGTATAATATGTGGCGAAGTCGACGGTCGCTTTTGCCGACTTTACCAAAAAATTTACAAGAAGTACACACCACATTAGACAAAACAAATTGGAAAACTGTCGATAGAGAAAACTTCGTATTAGTCAATGATCGGAATTCCAATATTGTTATATTTTCAGTGAGCAAATATATTTATCGCCAAATTCATCTAGATACTTTCATCTTTTGGTGGGCTCAACTACAACTTATTTTGTCGATTAGTTGGGCTCAACTGCCACTTTTTTCTGTCATTTTTATCAGTAGATGGGCTCAAGTGCATAGCGCCCAAACAGACTAATGACACATAAAACTTTCTTTGTCGATTATCGTAAGAGATAAGCTCATTTTGTAACATTCTAAAATTGGTAAAGTTCAATAAACAACAAATTTACTTTTAATTTTGGAGTTTCTTTTATCTCATGTTTGCTTTTAGTATACATACGTATATATCCTTTGTCCTCATAATTCCCATTACATACATGTGATTGTCCGGATATATATACATATATGAATGTAGAAGGGACGACTTTTGGGCTCATACCCTGAATTTTGTATTTCCATCCATGTGTTTTCATTACCATTTTTTGTTAATTATCTCCTGGAAGGTCATAAAATATAAAAATCTTTCATAGTATTGCCCATGCTCCGTGTTTGATGGAGTCTACAGAACGTTCATCCCTTAAATCCTATACTGTGGTAAAATAGTGTAAACACATTTAATTTTAATTAATTTGGCAAAGCTTCAAATAATCTATGATTATTAACATTATATCATGTTTTCTATTAAAAGCACTCTTGCAATGCAGAGTAATTATGTGAAGCAAACTGTTTGTAAGATCTTGAAAGACTATGAATCAGGAGGAACAAAACAAAACATTAGCAAAACTTACAGAGAACACAAAAAAAGTATACCAGATGGAAGAAATGATGTAACTTACATTTAAAATACTAATATGGATGTATGTGTTAATCCTAAATTCTTGAAAAATGTTATATCTGTAAATAAAATAAAGCTGGAGAACAATTTTTGATGTGTTGAAAGTACAAACTCATAGACAAGATACACTCTAATAATCCAGCAAATAGTAAATTAAATATGTGTGTTCAAAATCTTTAATGCAGTAACAATGTTGGCCTACAAAATAGTTTTAACGAGCAACAAAATAATAATAATTTAAAGTCAGATGCAACCTTTTTGACAAATTTTAAATTTGTTAAATGCGTAGGTACTAAAATTGACACTTCCGTAGACAAAAATTCATCAAAAAACATTGTAAGTCATACATTAATAGACAAAACAAAATGTAAGAACGATGATGATCAACAAAATAAAAATTCATCAAATAAGGTACTTGTTTTAACTTTTAATCATCGAAAAAATTTAATACTAAACGAAACAAAAATTACTCAACCGTTTTTCAAAGCAGAACTTCTGAGGGAGAGGGGGGTGGTAGAAAATTTTAGCAACGTTAATGACTCTAGAAATAAATAAGTACAAATTTAAGAGATCAAACGACAAATAAAACCTAAAAGTCATGTTTGCGATACAATCAAAGCTGAGATGAAGTATTTATGCAAAATAAATTATGTCCTTAATTCAAAGTTACAACGATAACACGGTGAAATAAAAGAAAAAGTATACGACAAAATCGAATTTGAAGTTGACCAGTTGTGTAGAGAAAATCTGAAAAATAGTCAAGCAAACTTCAATAGTGTAAGAGTTAAATGAGACGTAAAAAATAATACGAGAAAAGAAATCGGTGCTTCTGTACGAAATGTTGACCAGAAGAAGAATACAATGCAAGATTCTTAAATAAAAATGTTTGTATTAAAACGATCAAAAATAAGTATGAATTCAATCGAGAATTCAAAAACAAAGGTCGATATACATTATATAGATGGTACAAGGCATAATAACGGTTATCAATGTAACTAGTTAGACGAAAAAGTTATAACATGCATGGATAACGACAAAGAAAAACACAGTAAACTCCATACTTGGGCATTTTCAAATAACATGCGCTCAATTACTAGTAAATATGTAATTTACGAAAAATAAGAAGTTTAAGGATAGGATAAATTTCATACGGTTAAAATTAACGATGATATAGTAATCAACCCAGATAGCCTGCTTGAAAAATGAGAAAATAAGACAGTAAGTCAGCAAAATCAGGAAAGTTACATCTATTGTACACACTATATGACTAGTGGTCTAATAAAAATTATGATGATTGCAATATTTTTAATAAACTGCTACGCCAAACGTTCAAAATGAATCAAACTAGAGTAACATTTGAAACTTGTCACATAAAAGTGAATAAAGCTATTGTGTTATCAGAAAATGTAAGCGTATGTCGAATACCCTATCATGCGCTAAGTAAGTATCACGTGCAAGAAAGACGTAGATACGAATATAATATACGGTTGAAAGGAAAAATGTCTATAAAACATGCACCTAACGTAAAATATATATTTTATTTTGATTATTACAAGTAAAATTGTAAAAAGAAATAGATGCATCTTACTGCAAAGAAACGGAGGCGTTAAATGAAAAATATAAATAGCTTTTAAGAGCAAAATAAATGTTCGAATAAGATAGATTTCACGGACTAAGTATATCATATATGCAACTTTAAGGTTAGGGAAATAGTAATCTACTTAAAACCAGACAGAAGTGGCGATGCACAAAAAACTTTTGTAAAATGGCAATACTCACAGATGTTACCGGTGAAACACTTCTAAAAACATCGGGATCGCATGATCACGAGCCCGACAAAAATCTCCATGTGCAATTCCTTTCGAATTCGTGCAAAAGAAAAGCGTGTGATGATATTTCTACGAGGCCTACGAAAATTCTTCGATCTGCGATTNAAAAAATAAAAATAGAATAAAGGTAATAATTATGAAAAGTAGTAAAAATTGGTTGAGTAATGTTCGTATTGCAAAAAAAGTGTAAATAGTAAGTTAAGGACACTATTAAAAAACAGTCAATAGTAAAGATTAAAAAGTGTACAAAAAATGAATATATTATCGTAGAAAACAATAAATATTTGTACTGTTCATAAAACAAGCTGGACTCCATGGAAGTATGTAAACAAAATCTTCATTGCAAAGCTTGAAATGTCAATTTTGCTGGAAAGGTTATTGTAACGAAATTTTTTATTCGACTCGACAGTTATATGATGTTTACATAATTACATGATAATTACAAATGCTTAGCGATGGATAAAATTATCACTAAAACAAAAACAAATTATTAGTGTGACAGGATTTTCCGATGGTACTGTATTTAGTACCCTTTACAACAACCTAAACATTAAAATCATTAAACACACATATAATTACTTAAACATCTTATATTTATTAATATCAAAGGTGAAACTTCCAAAATTAACATCAAAGGTGAAACTTCCAAACTTTTTCTTATATTTATTATTACAAGACTATAGTTGAATAGGCAGCTCATTAAGCAAAGCAAAGCATCAAGGAGGATTAGCGTGGAGCAGCAGTTCAAGCAAGGAGTCGATAGCAAGTAGTAGGATCGTGTCCCATAGCTCACTGTCCTTGTTCTGTAGCTCTACCAAAATCAGGCAAATTGACTTATATCATACAAGATTTGTTTTGTCTATCATCATAAGAGATAAGCTCTTTTTGTAACATTTGAAGATTGGCAAAATTTAATAAACAACAAATTTACTTTTAATTTTGAAGTTTCTTTTATCTCATGTTGGCTTATAGTACCTGTAACCTTATAGTACCTGAGAAAAAGAACTTGCAAGAGCTGGCAAGCTCAACAATGAATAAAAATTAAAATATTGACGAAAAATTTCAATTTTCGCAAATTTTGATCTAAATTTAATGTGAAATTTTTTCTATCCTCTCTTTATATTCTGGCAAAGATGCGAGATGGTGACGCTCCAAGTAATTAAAGTGAGTTGTTAAAGATTATATCCAGTATTAATTTAGTTTTTTTTTTTTAATTGAGAATAAATCTGATGCACTTGCAAGTACTCCGTTCGGTTTATCTTGATTAATGGAATAGCTATGGCTTTGCTTGTGTCTTAAATCACTTGTCAAAGACAAGGATGTTGATGTAAATGGAGTTTTAGTTTTAGAAGTTATACAAATTATACAAGTAATACAAGTTACATAAGTTACATAATTCAGCCTAGTAAACCTTGTCAGAAAACAAATACATAGAAGTTACTACTACTAATCTGTCATTTTTCTATTTGTACGAGGCTGACTTGTATAACTTACATAAGTACGACTTCCAAAACTAAACTTACATTAAAGCCGCTATCACATGGGCCAGGAATAGATAAAATCATAGAACGTGATTTGTTGTTTGAACGGGAAGGACCAATCGCATTCTATGCTCTATTCTATTCCTGGCCATCCGGGCTTATGTGATCGCAGCCTAACATCCCTGGTCAAAGGATCACTTGTTGTCTGTTTTTTTTTCGTGATCGGATCCTTAGGCTCAACTGTCACATTACTCATAAAGTATCTCTATGATAGTACTGTTGGAATGTTATGAAAGCTTGTTTGAAATTTTGAAATAATGACAGAAATATTGAAAAATTTATGTACCAAGTATCAGTTTTAAAATTAAAGGCCGTATTATTTGGATGATAATATGATAATAACTTCTAATTTTTCACTATAAAGGTATATTATATACTTTTTACTATATTTTTATTCATTTTAT
>NW_019384242.1:3671254-3699277 GCF_000648655.2 Copidosoma floridanum | reverse complement strand
CAATTTTAAACATTGGAAAGTATCATTATTATTTATATTTTTCAAGGCTTCAATTATATACTGAATTAAAAAAATTAAATAATATATATTTAAATCACATATTAACTACTTTAATTGTGTAAAACTTGAAATCCCTATGTGAAAACTAATACAATGAGTTATAAATATTTTTTAGAATCAGATAAATTAGATCAGAGCTTTTAACAATCTTCGTTAGATTCATCAAGTAAACCAAATTCACAACAAAGCACTGCTTTAAAATTGATCTTGAAAGGTCATTATTACGAAAAAAAAGGTGTTTGAGGTAGTATTAACAAAATGACAGAAGATGTAGCCGTTTTGGATGCTTGTAGAATACCCTACAGACATTCTGTTTTATTGATTGGAATAATTGCTAATACTTTGAGCATTGATACTCAAACTCTAATTTTGAATGAAAGTACATTTAATCGAGCTTGACTCAATGTTAGGCAAAAGAAAGTAGAGAAGTTGAAAGACGCATTCGATTCAAATTAAGAATCAGCTGTTATTCACTGGGATGGAGAAATAAAACCTGACGCTTGGACTCATAAAAAAGTTGAATGCTTACCTATTCTTGTTACAAATGGTGAATGGGAAAAGATTTTAAATATACCAGCACTTCCTGATGAAAAAGGTTTTACACAAGCTAATGCTATTTATGAAACTTTAAATAATTGGGGTCTATTAGACAAAGTGAAGTGTTTCTGCTGCGATACTACAAATGCAAATTTGGGTAATGTGAATGGCGCTGCAATTATTCTTGAGTATTACCTTGACAGAAATTTGTTGTATCTACCTTGTCGACACAATATTTACAAAGTCATCTTGGCATCCGTCTTTCAACTAAAATTGCCTAAGACTAAAGGTCCAGTTGTTCCATTATTTAAAAGATTTTATGATCGGTGGCTCGATTTAGATCCAACAAAATATGATATTACAGATGAACTCAAAGATTCATCATTACTTTCACAAAAAAATGAAATAATTATTTTTCTTCAAAGTTGTTTGGAAGAGCATCAACCTAGAGATGATTCTAAGGAGCTGCTTGAATTATGTTTGACCTTCTTAAAAGAACCTCACTCATTCAAAATTCGTAAACCGGGAGCATACCATCATGCTAGGTGGATGTCAAAAGTGGTTTACTCGATAAAAATATTAGAACGAAGTTCTTTATGTTGCGTTACTCGGGGGGCTGGAATTTTAAGACCGACAGATTTTTTTTTTTGAATTAGAAATCTCTTCCTCTCAAGTTTCTCCCCTTACCCCGTCCCCCTCACCTACTGTTCTCTACACACTTCTTCCCCTCTCCCCACTAAATATATAGCTATAGCTTTCGTGCCGTGCAAGTTATATAAGTTTTATAATTCAGCCTAGTAAACCTTGTCAAAAAAAAAATAGACGGAAGGTACTACTACTTATCTGTCACTTTTCTATTTGTACGAGACTAACTTGAATAACTTACATAAGTTATACGACTTCCAAAACTAAACTTGCATTAAGGCTACGATCACATGGGCCAGGAACAGATTAAATCATAGAACGTGATTTGTTGTTTGAATGGGAAGGACCAATCGCATTCTAGGCTCTATTCTTTTCCTGGCTCCTAGCTCACGTGATCGCAGCCGAACATCCCTGGTTAAAGGATCACTTGTTGTCTGTTTTTTTTTTCGTGATTGGATCCTCAGGCTCAACTGTCATATTACTCATAAAGTATCTCTATGATAGTACTATTGTAATGTCATGAAAGCTTGTTTGAAATTTTGAAATAATGATAAAAATACTGAAAAGTTTATGTATTGAGTATCAATTTTAAAATTGAGAGCCGTATTATTTGGATGATATTATGATAATAACTTCTAATTTTTTACTAAAAAGGTATAGTATATACTTTTTAATATTTTTTTATTCCCTTTATCAATGAATATACCATTGACTGTATTTTTGAAAAATGAGAATTGTATATAATTTCAATATCTTATTTATTCATAACGAACTTATCAAAAATGATTTCCAGGTCATTTTTTATAGAAATATCAAAAATGTCTTCCACTAGCAGACTGAGTAATATTTTTTTGATTGGTGATGCTATGCGACAAATTATTGGTAATAAGCTACCAACAAAGAGGCAATTATTAAGAGTTTTTTTCTTCAATAAAAAGCATGTAAATTTAACCATTAAGAATAGTGTAGTTTTAGCAGTCAAAAAAGCTCTGATGTTTTGGGAGAAAGCTAATATTCTAACTTAGAAGTTTGACAGATGCTGTAAGAAGTTAAGCAATTTATATAAAAAGTATAAAAAGATTTTAAAAAATCTGAAAGCACCAAGAAGTTTAATTCATGAAAATAATTTTACCATGAAATTAGACATGTTATTCGGTGAAGCCCATGAAGATGTTTTAGATAAAATAAGTGATAAGCAGAAAGCATTTCTCCAAGATAAAAGAATAATAGAACCAAAACCATACACAGAAGATTTTATTTATGATATAAGTTTAGACATAGTTGAGGGTACAGTAAAGTTTTTAAATGAATTAATTTAGTTAATTATTTCAATTTCATTTTGAGGAACATTACTTTTCAGATATTGTGAAAAATTAAATCTCTTCTAGTCTTGAAGAGCCTTTTGATAATATTCCTGATAGTAATATGCTTTCTGGTTTACAGCGAACAAACTTAAATCCTACGGTAGTGTGTGATTCTTGATGAGATGACTGATGAACATGGTAAAAAATTTTTTGATAATTTTTTTTATCCCGATATTTTTGTAGTATTTTAGTTTTTTGAGGATTTATGACTCAAATATTTTTTTTTTTTNTTCTTCCTGTGAGTCTGGCGACCCCCTTGTTACCTGAGAAATTGTGTCTATACTCATCTCATGTTTAAAGAACTTCGTTCTTACCGTGGGTCCCATGACCCATTTATCCCCCCAGGTTTGTTTTTTATTTCGTAAAACCTTTAAAGTCAATGCTTTAGAATTGAAAAAATTATATGATATCGGTATATTTATTGTTCTCATCTAAGTGAAAGCCTGGTTCTTAGCTCCAAATACCGTGCAAGCTTCGAAAAATAACTTAGATCTTATTAAAAAGCTCAATGATTATGCTGCAGTCGATCCTTTAGTATCCAATACTGCCTTACAAAGAATCACGAAGCACTTGTGGTATTTATTCACGGAAGCAAGGGTCATTTCATTATTCGATGAGGATATATCTTTTAAAATAAAAGTTCGAATGATTTTAGCATTAGCAAAAGATGTAGGATATGATGATTTTATTTCGAAAAAATATATAATGTATCCTATTATAAATTTAGAAAATTTGAAAAATGCGGAATTAAATTACTTTATAACTTGGAAATCATTACGTTTTTTTAATAGATTTGATATAAATATTAACTTTTTGAAAACCAACTGTAAAACTTGGTCTAATAACGTTCATTATTTGAAAGGTTTAGAAATCGTAAAAAATTTACGAGTCGTTAATGATGCAGCTGAAAGAGCAGTCAAACTGGCTCAAGGTTATATGAATATCACAAAAGATGGAGATCAAGAATAATTTGTGGTTCAAAATGTTAAAAAATTTCGTAGAAAATTTAAAAATTCAAAAAAGGAAACAAAAGTAAAAAAAACTGAAAAAATCAGAATAAAATGAGACTTGAAAAATGTAAAAATATCAAATTAAATTTTCAATAAAAAAATTGTTTCTCTGTAATGATTATTCTTGTGGATTTACTCAGTGCCCTCAGTAAGAAATATAATATCAGTGGAAATCGTTGGAACTAATGCGAAGATTATAGTTACAATTAATTTTTTATTTTTCAAGTATCAAACTTTTTTCTAACATAAACAAATATTACACCTATTAATTACAAGCAACGTATACTACTTTTTATTCGTTTTTGAGCTTGCCAGCTCTTACGAATCCCTTTTCTCTGCGAAATCATCGTAAACTGGTCGGTAATGGCTGTTGAAGACCTCTTAACACTATGTAATTAAACTGTAGCTTGGAAATCAGTAGTAAATTAGATTCTACGTTTTATTTTACTGTTAATTTGCTGCTTTTATTTAGTTACAAAAGTTTTATCGAGTTTTAATGCGGAAAATTAATGAAAAACGGCCATTTATAAAAATCAAAGACCTTTTCACGCTATTTAATTTAAATAAGGGTCGAAAATAAATGAAAATTTGAGAACTATGATCAATTTTACTTAAAGAATACTATTCTTGTTCATTTACGAGGGTGAAAACGAGCTTACAGGGCTCTTTTATATGAAAAATCGTTTTAAAAAGGCCGTTTAACGACGTAAAAGATTTTTTTACGCTATCTGGTGCGATATAAGGTTGAAAATAAGTAAAAATTCAGATTCTACGACAAATTTTTCATCAAAAATGTTTGTCTTTCAAATTGTTAAGGGTCAGTTTTAAGCAAACTCATTTGAGAAAGTATATTAAATCAAGCATAATACACATATGTCAACTAAAAACCATTATTTTAAAATAGGCACGGTTAAATGTTTTTCTAAAAATCTAAAAAAATTCAGGAGTAATTTCTTTACCGAATAGAAGGTTTTTAGAAGGTGGCATAGCAAAAAAAAGATATTGGTGAATAAGGGACACCCTAATATATATATGCTACGAGCGCTGCCGAGTTGAGAACTCGGTTTCTTCTACTTATCGTGTGGTTCTGTTCTGTCACTTTTCTATTTGTACGAGACTAACTTGAATAACTTACATAAGTTATACGACTTCCAAAACTAAACTTGCATTAAGGCTACGATCACATGGGCCAGGAACAGATTAAATCATAGAACGTGATTTGTTGTNATATATATATAGAAGGGACGACTTTTGGGCTCATACCCTGAATTTAGTATTTCCGTCCACATCTTTCATACATTTCTTTTACTTTTTTTTTAAAAAATCACAGAGTACACTATCTTGTTATTTCGATAATTACCATTAAATCAACAGAAATATAACAATCGGAACATATAGTCCTCGTTAAAAAGTATCGCTGTGAAGACTACGAGATAAGTACACCTTTTATGGCACCCAAAAACCCTCCTGAAAAAGTTCACGTGATAGCACTAGCATTGCTGGCACTAAGGACATTTCTACCGTGTCCTTATTTCTTTTTAATTATCTCCCGGAGGGTCATAAAATATACAAATCATCTATAGTATTGCCTATGCTCCGTGTTTGATGGAGTCTACAGAACGTTTATCCCTTAAATCCTATACTGTGGTAAAATAGTGTAAACACATTAAACTTAAATTAATACACACTAAATATAAATTTCTCATCTGCTTCATACATACCTATCCATTGATCCATATTTTGATAATGTAGTAAGCAAGGCCAAGGTCGTTCAAATTCTAAAAAGTTCATGCGCAAATAACGCCGTTGAACCAAGTCAATATGATAATAAATATACATTCAAGTTGCGCAAGGATCTTGAAGAAGCCTTAAAAGCTTATTATTTACATAAAAATTCTACTTCTATTTTTGTACCTTGATAACGTAACGTTTTATTAACCACGAGGAAGTATTAGTTTTCTCAGATACCGTTGCATATTATTTAAACTCTGATCTTAAGATTAATTTATAGTTGTGAAAACGCATGGACTACAGAAAGTTATTCTCTGTATAGTATAAAAGGTAATAGTAATAAATATAAAAATATTATGTTAATTAAACGAATACTGATATTAGGTATTAGAATACGGAATAATCTTACAAAATATGATAATACTGCTTTTTTCACTATTCCTAAGGCTTTTTAAGGGTCATTAAAGCTTTGTCTCATATGATCAAATCTACTGCCCTAGATTTTTTTTAGATTTTAATTTTATGGTAACCGAAACGTTATAGGATTAATTATTCTTTTGAAACCTGATATTAATGTTATACTATTTCGTGCCATAAATAAAATATTTTTTTCACGAATAATTTAATGATAAATTAACGTTTTAAATTGTAATGTGATTCCTGAATATTTTGGGGCATTGATAAAAGAAAATGTTGTTTTTTTAATTACATGTTATTAAAAAAACCGTGGTTTAATTTTCGCTCAATTTATTCTATATTGAATCAAAAATTGAAGTACAAAAAACAGACATTTTTCCGTATTGTTTCGTCTTATATTAGGTTTGTTGGAGTAACTTATCTCAAATTTTCTCATGATTTTTGTTTAAATCAAAAAACTTTATTTGGATGTGAAGGTGCACGATTTTTGTATTTTTTAAATTTTAAAACGCAAACTAAAATGCATAAGTATACGTGTATAATTCAGTGTCAGGGTCTCCAAAAGTAAGTATGTGAAAAGAATACTTTACTTTTTTTAGTTTAAGTAAAAAGCTACAATGATGCATGAACTTTAAAAATAACCCAATACATACATTTATTAAACTTAGTAAATATAATTTGTATAACTTGGTAAATATATTTGTATTGCACGTGACTTCATAAATATCAAAACAGCAGGAGAAGGAGAAAAGTAGAGCCAAGTATTTCGGATGGCTGTCAATAGTAAAGACGAGAAAATTAACATCTGCATCAAATGTGAAATTAAACTGTGCAAAGTTAAAATTTTCAGGGCAAACAGCAATACTACGAAAATGAAAAATCATTAACGTTTAACTCACAAGGATATATTTCCACACATGAAAAGAACAAACAAGATATTATTCTAGGATGACTTGTACCCGCAATAATACCAAAAAATTTTCAAGCTAATACTTGATGTTTTCATAGTATATTTGCCAAGCTAACAGCACTATGAAAAGTTCACATTTCTTACAGTAATATTGCAAATATTTTAGCCACAATTTGCTTGTGAGACATCTAAATAAGCAAGAGACTCTGTTATCGGGGGCTTGGCGGTTGGGAAGGTTAAGCCCTGAAACTAAGTCTCTTCCGGCTAGGTAGCCAGAAGATTCGTTCCAACGTTGGACTTATGTTAGCCCTGAGAAGGGCTGAGTGGGTGATGTAGCTGTATCAACGATACAGCGTTCTTAAACTACGCGTGCAGCTCTTGCTGCGCCTTTGCGGCACGGCAAACTCCTCCAGAATCCTTATTTCCTTTGGAGGGCGCAGCGGTGATTTCCGCTTGGTTTTTGTTAGTCGTCATGGGTCTCGTAGCTCGATGGGAGTCGACCTCGACGGCTTTGGGAGGCATGGCGGTGATTCGGCAAGTGGTGCTCGAGCAGGTAGAACGAGTGTCCTGGGCCGAGTCGGCTTGCGTATGCAGGCCGGAAAGTCAGTCTCTGGCTGTACCGGTGAGTCGCCCTTAATATCGTCCTCAAAGCCGTCGAAGAGGCCGGTCTCCGGGTTGAGAGCGGCGTCTGGTTCCGGTGGCACGAGCCGCTCTATGGCTGCCGGGAGGACTGCCTCGATCGTTACCCGTTCGAGTAATGGGAACCGAGGGATGTCGGGCGGAAGCTTGCTGATGCTCGGAGCAGCTCGGAATATGACGCTTCGGATGACTGGGCGTGATGGTGAAGCTGCGTCAGGCGTTGCAATGAACCTCTCGGTAGCTGTTTGTTGCGATCACCCTCTGTGTCTTCGGCGGTTCCGTTTCAGGCGTTGCCTCTCGTTACGTCGCCGAGGACGGCGTACTGGCTGCGGCTCTAATAAGCGAAATGAGCGGAGTGGCGTCGGTGCACCATGCCTCACCAAGTTGAACTCTGCGGGACTCTGATCATCTAAGTTGCGACGTCCTAGGAGCTTAGCTCGACCAGCGTAACCATCCGTTCGGGTGCGTAGGGCTGAATGGTAAGTGAGAGAAGCTTTAGGACAAGTGAGAGCCAAGCGCGGTCCTCGAAGAGAGTCCCCCGAAGATCGGCCTTGCCTATCCAACCTGTGGCCCTTGCTACGAGTGGTCGCCTAGGAGTGGCCAGGTGAGTGAAAGGAAAACAGAGTGATTTTTGATTGAACTCAAAAACTTTATTTGGAAAGATTCCTGTCGGTCAGTTAAGGAGGCACCTGGCCAGGCGGCTGCCTGGCAGGGGTTGATCTAATGAGAGCTGGGTCTCCTTTGTCTCGTGAGGGCCACGAACCCCCTTCTTATCTTGTTCGGGGAGCTGTTTTTGCTCTATGATTTGCGCCGAAATGTGTGGAGTGGGGGAAAAGAAGTCGCGCGCAAGTGTTTGGCTATTTCCTGGAAACAACTCTTTCACCTGATAATCCTAGGTGTGTCACGTAATAATTCTGGTTTACTTGACGAACGATTCTGGTTTAGCTATAGGTATACACAAGGTATATACACATGAGAATAGCACGCATGCTATAGTACGATACCTTTGTTGCATGTGAGGGCATATACGCATGTGGGTTTATCCTTGTGCGTGTGCCCAACTGCCTATGTATAGATATACTACTGCTGCTTTATTAAGTATATCTGCTGCAACACACAGGCACACACATATGAGTATATATGCATTAACAGAATCCCATACACGATTATACCGTCTGTATGCTACCAGAATAATTCCGTGATGAGCACAGGATGATCAGGCAAAAGAGAATCTCGCAAATATTGTAGCTGCACTATACCAACTAACAGATGGCGTAACAGAGATTGTGCTGTAAAGTACTAGGTAAACGGTGCATGTTGGTAATATTATTGCCAAGTTACTACTGACTTTACTGATTTTTGTGTGAATTTTATACTATTATCGCTTTTGTTTAAGGAAATACAAAGTGACCATTTTCCTGTTGCCCCCCCCCCCCTTTCAAATTCTTGTTTATTGACGAAACGAGTTGTCGGACGCATCTAGTAGGTAAAAATGTACGAGGATTTTTGTGGTGTTATCAGAATTAGGGTAAGTTTCCTCGTTTTAGAGATAATTTTCAATTTCAACTAAAAAAAAATTGTTGGTTAGTTTTAATGACATAATCGTAATCTCCATCACTTTTTACGTTGATTAGTACCATCTTTCGATGAATTAATAATTACTTGATTAAGATAACTGTAATCAAAATTATTAATAATTTGAAAAGTACTCGAGTACTTAGAATTAGCGTTTTTTAATCTCAGTTGCCAACTTCGCTCAAAGATGTAGAACGATGTGTTTTCAGTATGTTTGTATGGGTATTTCTAAGGTTATGCCTTCTCTGCAATTTTTTGCATTGTCACCGGGAATGATTAATTTTAATTCTTAGTTGAACTGTTAAAATAGAAAAAACTCAAAATGTAATTGCTTTTTTCAAAGCTTTGAGGGGGGTGCAAGAGAGAGAGGTGCGATGTTTTACGTTATGAACGCGTGGTATGCGCGCGCACACCCTACCTTTTTACATTGCGGTCTTAATTACTCTAGCAAATATTTATTAACATTATTTTTCACAGCCAACCAACTGATTTAAACTTTGTATATTGCACTTCCTAAGTTACTATTTTATGGTTGGTTAGAATTTCATTAAACATTGTCTGTTAATTCTAGTGAAGTTTTCAATTGTAAGAGTGATTTTCGACAATTCTTAGTAAGAGCTTATGTTAAAGTACGAAAATTCATTTTATTTATAACACATCTCTGAACCAACAAAAGGTCTCATATGAATTATGCTATTGCATTCGTAGAATTATACTTTATTTCATCAAAAACTGACTATTTATTCCTTATGGTACATAACATCTTAATAGGCATTTTAGTCGTGTAGAAAATTAGAAAATTTCAAAAAAGGTACTCGTCGGGAAATTTCCTTCCCGCTCTGCGTTTATTAAAAAAAATGTTTCTTTTAATTCCTAGTGAACCCTTGTGGTTTACTTAGGAATAATTAATTAGATGTTTAACTACTTGAAAATTACAAGACAATTTACCTTAGGTCATATTACAGTTATGATTACTACTTATTAATCAGCATAATTTATTGACACTAATTCTCTTATAAATAATTATTATGAGAAGTAAAAAATAAAATAAAAAAATGTAAAGGCAACCTTGATTTTATTCGTTGATAAAATCTTAATACAAATACGAATTTGAATTTATCTTACAAATCGAAATTTTAAACTTACGATCACTGATATCCCTTTTTTTTAACATATTGACGTGTCAGAAATAATTGAGGTGCAGATTAATAAGAACAAAATGTAAATTTTTACCTGCGAGAACGGATGAATGATAATTGCGAAGACGACGGTCTATTGCACAATTACTTATTGACCCTGTTGGGCTGATGCGTGTTACATTTGGACGTGCGAGCAAATGTCAACATCGTGTAGATTAGTGGTTAATCTCGAATGTATAATGACCCTGATGGGTAAAAAATTGCCTCCTGACGGATTTTCTCTGGCTAATGTCATATGTCCCTGATTCAAATAATCCTGCTTGACAGCTGTATATTCGTCGCAACAACCAGGGTCCATCTTAAATTTTCGCTCCAAAGCCTTAAAGCGTTGAAATGCCTGGGACTGGGAATTACCAACGTCCATTTTTGGTTGTATGAATGGCAGTTTGACCACGTACCGTCCCTCGTTATTGCGTAGAACATTTGCAACGTAGTGTGCTTTACAGTCTATTTCTTCCTGAGATTTAATATTTTTTGACCCAATTTTCTCTATCTTCCAAAATTTAGTTAATTGCCCATTAAGATCCAATAAATTGAACGATTCTGATTTCTGTATATAAGGATTAATGCTACCCGCAAGTACCCATCCTAATAATGTCTTTTGCAAATATAGGTCGCAATTTTCTCTCGTCAAATTAATTTGACCTATTGAGAACAAGGATAAGGTAGTACCAGAGGCAATTAATAGATCTATGGGGCCTGGGCTTTGAAAAGCAAGATCGGCCAACCGAACTTAGGGCGTAATATGTAAGGTTTTACGTGGGAAAATCTCATTTGGGACCCTGTCTACGATGACATTGACCACCAACAGGGTTAGAACCCTTTGAAATTCATTAATCCTAGATTGCAGGGTTAATTCGACACTCCCCCTCGACTTCACTTGTACTCCTTCGATCGCGCTAATTGACATTTCGTGGTTCTTTATCGCTCAGCCGAGGCGCTGCACCAAGTTTTCTGTAACGAAGTTGGCAGTGGTGCAAGTATCCAATAACGCGAAAATAATATAAATAATTTCATTAAAAACTGACTATTTATACTTATGGTCGTCAACAACTTAATAGGCATCTTAGTCGTAGAAAAAATTATGAAATTTAAAAAAAGGTACTCGTCGGGAAATTCACTTCCTCCAATAAACTTAGCTATTATCTACGCACGTGCAGTTTGTGGCTGATTTTCTTGAAGGAATAAAGCAGCCCTACACGCATCGAGTCTCGGAGTCGTCGAAAGATTCGCCTACCGTTCTGTGCTTAAGTATTTTCACGCATGCGCCAGGTTTAATTTAACTGTAGAAAAGCAAACATTATATTTACAGTGAGAATCTAAACAAGTTATATATAATAATATTATATATCTGTATAAGTAATAATTAAATGGTCTTGTCCGTACGCAGTTTCTACTTACCTTAGAGTTGCTGCGACTGATAAATTATTTTCTACGTTTACAAGTCGTCATTAATCTTTAAACTAAGATACTGTTACTTTATAGCTTTGTTTATGTTTCTGATTATTGAATGTTAATGAATTTTTGTACTAATTTTAATTTTTTTGTAGATTTTTCTATTCCTGTTTAAATAGGTGATTATTTAAAACTCCAACTCTTTACTATTTTCCTAAAAATAGTACATTAGGTACCAAAGGCAGTAAAGTAAAGAAAGTCTCAGATTTCGCGTATACTGTCATCAGAGGCGAAGCCGAGGGTGACAATCAAATACTTTGTAGACTTGGCAGCGACTTGACGCATAGGTACGGATTAAAGTTCCATATTACTCTCGTACGAGTTGAATAGCATGTACAGTTGGTGCCTGAGAAAGTACCAAAGGAAACCTTGAAAAAATACCAAAAAAACTTCTGAAAAAAGTCCCTCAAAAAGTACTGAAACCTTTCCGCGTAAAGTACCAAAAAAAGTACATAAAAAACTCCAGGAAAAAGGACCGGAAAAAGTCCCACAAAAAGTACTAGAAAAGGTTCCGCAAAAAATACCGAAAAAAGACCCGGAAAAAGTACCGCAAAAAATACCGAAGAAAGTACTGGCGAAAATCTCGGACTAAGTACTTGAAAAAAGCCCACGAAAGAAACCGGGAAAAGTCTCGGAAACAAAACCGCTAGAAATCCCAGAAAAAGTCTCGGAAAAAGTACTAAGGAAAGTCCCACGAAAACTACATAAGGAAGTCCCGCAAAAATAACCACAGAAGGTACCGGAGAAAGTCTAGGAAGAAGTACTCTAGAAAGGCCCGCAAAATGTACCAGAGAAAGTCTCGGAAACAGGACCGCCAAACGTCCTAGAAAAGGCACCGCAAAAAATACATGAGAAATTCCCGCAAAAAGTACCGGAAAAAGTACCGGTGGACTTTACAAGACTGAAGGGGACTTTGGGTGACTTAAGAGGATTCAAGATGATTTTGTAGGGCTTACAAGAAATAAGGAAACTCTGGAAAACTCTAAGGGACTTACGAGGACTTCAAAAGACTAAAAAAATCTTTGGGAAACGTTAGGGGACTTTGAGAGTTTCAAGGGAGCTTAAGGGGACTGAAGGGTACAGAAAGGGACTTTGGGAGACTTTAGAGGTATTGAGAGGGCTTTGGAGGACTTCAGAGGACTTAAAGGGATTTTGGTAGACTTAAAGGAAGCCTTAGGTGACTTGAGAGAACCCAAGAAATAATCGAAGGACTTCAGAGGATCACAAAGATCTTTGGGGGCTCTAGAAGATTTAAGGGGACTTCAGGAGACTTTGAGAGGCTCAAGGAAACTTAAGGGGACTTGACGGTACACAAAGAGTTTTTTGGAGAATTTGAGGAATTGTGGGAACTTTAAAGGACTTGAAAGGTCTAAATGGGACTTATGGAGACTTAGGTGGATATAAGGCAACTTCAGTGGACTTTAAAAAATTCAAGAAAACTTTCGGGAACTTAAGAAGACCTAATAGGATTTAGGAGGAGTTAAAAGATATAAGAAAGCCCTGGGAAATTTTAAGAGACTTAAGGGGATTTAAAGGGACTAAAGAAATCTCTGGGAAACGACAGGAGACTTTGAGAGTCTTAAGGGAACTTAAGGGGTGAAGGGTACAGAAAGGGACTTTAGGGGACTTTAGAGGTCTTAAGGGGGCTTTAGAGGACTGGAGAAGACTTGGAGGGACTTTGGTGAACTAAAGAGAGCTCTGGGGGATTTACCGAAAAAAGTCTTACAAAAAGTGTCACAAGAAGTACATAAGGAAGTTCAGCAAAAAGTACCGCAGAAAGAACTGTAGATAGTCTTGGCAGAAGTACCTGAGAAAATCTCGTAAAAAGTACTAGAAAATGTCCCTAAAAAAGTACAAGAGACAGTCCCGTAAAAAGTACCAAAGATAGTCCCGCATGAAGTACCGTAAAAACTCCTAAAAAAGTACCGGAAAAGGTTCCGCAGAAAGTACCAAAGAAGATCCTGGATAAAGTGCCACAAAAAGTACCAGAAAAAGTATCTGCGAATATCCTAGATTGAGTACCTGAGAAAGTCCCAAAAAAAGTACTGCAAAAAGTACCGGAGAATATCTTGACAGAAGTACCCAAAAAAGTTCTGCAAAATATACTAGAAAAAGTCTCGGGAACAGTACCTTAAAGAGTCCTGGAAAAGGTACTGATAAAAGTACATGAGAAATTCCCGCAAAAAAAAATCGGAGAAAGTACCACAAAAAGTACCGGAGAAGGTCCTAGGAAAATTACTCGAAAAAGTCCCGCAAAAAGTACCGGAAAAAGCACTAGAGAAGGTACTGGCGAAAATCTTGTACTAAGTACCTGAGAAAATCCCGTAAAAAGTACCGGATAAAGTCCCATAAACAGTACCATAAAAAGTACCGAAGAAAGTCTTGGCAGGAGTGCCAAAGAAATTCATGCTAAATGTACCAGAAAAAGTCTCAGGAACAGTACCTCAAAGAGTCAGTACCACACAGTAACTGTTCAAATGAAAAAACTCAAATTGCAATTGCTTTGAGGGGGATGTGAGAAAGAGGTGAGATTTTTACGTTATGTACGCATTATATGCACATCCGCACCCTACCTTTTTACTTTGCGGTCTTATTTTCTCTAGCAAATATTTATTTTCTTCCCGCTCTGTGTTAAATTATTTTCTACGCATATGCAGTTTGTGGCTGATTTAATTCATGGAATAAAATAGCCTGACACGCAACGAGTTTCAGGCTAGTGAGACACGTAAAATAATCGTCAGAAAACGAAAACTTGGTGTCTATGGTGTCTACATGCTGAGCACTTAGTAAATACTTGGTGAACTCTTCGTGAGTGCTTAAAGAAAACTTTCTGGGCACTTGTTTGGGTTTTGGCAAAAATAAAAATTAAAATTATTCTCAATGTCAGTCACATTTCAAACTTATATTTGGTCTTAAGATACGTCTAATAATAAGTATCTAAATAAGCCGAACCACAATTCTTAAAAACGATATTAAACTTGCATTGGATGACAAAATTGCGCATCTCGGCGCGCTAGGACCCTCGGGCAGGCGTGACAAAAATGGTACTCTTAGACAAATTAAATACATAAACTGTGCGTAGGCATTTTCCATAAGTACAGTGCTCATTCGAAATAAAAATGACGAAAAATGACATATCAAACTCATAGCAGGTCACAGAATAAGTATAGAAGTCAGCCTAAAAATAAGTCGTAAAAATTAGTATTAAATTTATTCTCAATGTCAGTCACATTTCAAACTAATATTTGGTCTCGAAATACGCTTTACAATCAGTCTCTAAATGAGTCGCAAAACAAGTCCCAAAATCGATGTTAAAATTGCTCTGGATTTTGAAATTCCGCAGCTTATTATACTTTCTTACTTCTTTTATCGAGGCTGCGTGAGATGCTTGATTAGGCATGTTTATATTTTTAAATATAAAAAATTATTTTCAGAAGGCTACCCATAATTATTTGTTTTGATTTATTCATTTCTCTTTATTTATAAATTGAGCAACTACAATCAATTTCACACTTTTTAAATTAACTTACAAAAAAAGGAGAGAATAAAAAAAAACGATAAATTTCTTTCTAAATAACTGCAACTGAAAGAAAAGATTTATTTTTTAATATTTTTTATAACGTTTATTTTATACTTATGTATTTGTAAAATATCTTTTATCTTCCTAGAGCTAATTGTACAATAATAATGTAAAAAGCTGATCCATTCTTATTCAGTAGACGGGAAACACATACAAACATGCTGGTAGCTCCCAACAATTCTAATGACAAAATCCTCTATATGTAGAACTTCTTAAGGTTCCTAAGAAAACGATACATATAAATACAATTAAATTACTTTACACACACACACACACACACACACACATGCACATACAAAATTTTGTATATTACACTCACACACGTACAATTTCACAAATACAATAACACATTCGTACAAGTATTTATACTTACTTGAGTGCAGTTACACAAGCATACAGAGACAAACACATAACCTTTCCTAGGACTTTCTGCGGTACTGTTTCCAAAACTTTCACTAGTATATTTTGCGAAACTTTCTTGGGTACATCCGTCAAAACTTTCTTGGGTACTTTCTACGAAACTGTTTACGGGACTTTATCCGGTACTTTTTACGAGATTTTCTCAGATACTTAGTCCAGGATTTTCGCCAGTACTTTCTCTAGTGCTTTTTGCGGTACTTTTTGCGGGACTTTTTGCGGTACTGATTCCGAAACTTTTTCCAGTACTTTTTGCGGGACTTTTTCGGGTACTTTTTCCGGAACCTTCTCTGGTACTTTTTGTGGTAATTTCTTCGTTCTTTTTTTTGCAGGAATTTCTCATGTACTTTTTGTGGTACCTTTTTCAGGACTTTTTGTGGTACTGTTCCTGAGACTTTCTCTGGTACATTTTGCGGAACTTTTTTAGAAACTTCTGCCGAGCCCTTCCCCGGTACTTTTTGCAGTACATTCTCATGCAATTTTTGCGGTACTCATTGTGAGACATTGTCTGGTACTTTTTTCGGGACTTTCTCATGTATTTTTTGCGGTACTTTTTCTGGAACTGTTTGAGGTACTGATTTTGGCACTGTTTGCAGGATTTTTCTAGGTACTTTTTCCGGGACTTTTTTTGGTACTTTTTGCGGAAATTTTGCATGTACTTTTATCAGTACCTTTTTGAGGACTCTTTGAGGTACTGTTCCCGAGACTTTTTCTAGTATATTTTGCAGAACTTTCTTGGGTACTGCTGTCGAGATATTCTCTGGTACTTTTTGCAGAAATTTTTTTAGGACTTTCTCAGGCACTTAGTCTGGGATATTCGCAGGTACTTTTTCCGGTACTTTTTGCGGTACTTTTTCCGGGATATTCCTCGGTCCCTTTTGCGGAACCTTTTCCAGTACTTTTTTAGGAGTTTTGACGGTAAATCCCCCAGAGCTCTCTTTAGTTCACCAAAGTCCCTTTAAGTCCTCTGAAGTCCTCCAAAGCCCCCTCAAGACCTCTAAGGTCCCCCAAAGTCCCCTTGTGTACCCTTTAATCCCCTGAAGTCCTCCTTAGTTTTTTTCAGTATCGATTGGTGTAGACAGTCGATAATTTTTAGTTGCTACGTAATTGATAACTATTACCGGGACGATATTTCTACTGTAAGAAGTCGTTTATTACTTATAACTTTCTCCGGTACTTTTTGCGGAATTATTCCTAAAGCTTTTTTCTGTACTGTTTGCGGCACCATTTCCAGTACTTATTACGGGAGTTCTTACGGTACTTAATGCAGGACTATCCCCGGTACTTTTTTCGGGATTGTCTTTGATACTTTTTTTTGGGACATATTCTGGTACTTTTTACGTGATTTTCTCGAGTACTTTTGCCGATACTTTCTCCTATACTTTTTGTAGTTCTTTTTGTGCAACTTTCTTATGTACTTTTGCTGCACTTTTTTCGGTTCTATTTGCGGAAATTTCTCATGTACTATTTGCGGTGCTTTTTTCGGGACTTTTTGCGGTATTGATTCCGAGACTTTTTACGGTACTTTTATCGGAACTTTTTCGGGTACTTTTCCTGAGACCTTCTTTGGTACTTTTTCCGGTACTTTTTGCGGAAATTTCTCATGTATTTTTTGCGGTGTCTTTTCCAGAACGTTTGGCGGTCCTGTTTCCGAGACTTTCTCTGGTACATTTTGCGGGACTTTCTAGAGTACTTCTTCCTAAACTTTCTCCGGTACCTTCTGCGGTTCTTTTTGCGGGACTTCCTCATGTAGTTTTTGTGGGACGCATGCCACCTGATACCATTACACAGGGACAGCAAGAAATTTCTGAGGTTTAAATTTCAAAAACAGACGTATAAATTCAACTGTCTTACCTTCGGCTTAAACATCAGCCCGCTAATCTTTACCAAACTGCTTAAAGTAGTAGTCAGTAGACTCCGCAGACAAGGGTGGCAGTCAGTAGTATACCTGGACGACTTGCTATGCATTGGAAAGAACTTTCAGATATGTCTAGCAAACGTCAAAACGACACGGAAATGCCTACAAAAACTAGGATTCATCATAAATTACCCAAAAGCCAGTTAACGCCTACAACGAGATGCAAGTTTGTGGGAGTAATCATTGACTCCACTTAGGTCAACCTAACTCTTACTCTGGAAATAATTCTAAGCACATTTTCCATGATAAACATCCTAAGTTACAAAAGGAGAACCAAAATTAGAAACTTTGCCAGCTAAATCGGAAAACTAACCTTCGCCTCACAAGCAGTTGAGTACGGCCTCCTACACACAAGGTCCCTGGAGAGAGCAAAAATCATGGCTTTTGAAAGGGCTAGCGGAAACTTTACGTAAGGAATGGAAATTCCAGACTCAACCCTTCCAGATCTAGACTGGTGGCTAAAAAACCTAAAGAACCCCAAGGCAGTCAAGACGTCGTCTTTCGACACAACAGTATACTTGGCCGCCTCCGACAGTGGCTGGAGGGCCACAAACGGAACGGATGAAGCCTACGGACTCTGGAATCTAGAACAAGCGAAATGGTACATCAACTACACAGAACTGATGGTACTATACATGGGACTTAAAGCCTTTGTGAGGCACATAAATAACGCACACATACTACTACGAGTAGATAACATGACAGCATTAGCATACGTGAATAGAATGGGTGGCGTACGACATAAAAAGTACCACGACCTCGCGACAAATATCTGGAATTGGGCACAGAACAGAACAATATTCCTCACAGCATCCTACATCCCATCGAGAGACAATACGGAGGCAGACCACCTCTTCCACGTGACGAACAGTTGGGAGCTCAATGACATCTGGTTTGACCTGATTAAGTTGGAGCTCGATAACCCCCAGGTTGACCTATTTGCCAATAGGCACAACAAAAAATGTAAGACTTTTCTGTCCTGGGGACCAGATTGTGCAGCAGCCCAGATAGATTCCTTCACGATAAGCTGGACTAACGTAAATTCCTACGCCTTCCTACCCATCAGCGTAATACCGAAAGCTCTAACAAAAATCAAACGTGAAAAAGTGATAGGCATCCTCGTAGTGCCAGACTGGCCCGCTCAAACGTGGTACCCACTCATCTGTGAACTCCTCACAGAAGACCCACTATATACTAGGCCCGAGCGCTAATCTGCTCTTATCTTCTTCCAGGGACACGGTACACCCACAAGCCAGAAACCTCAAACTTCTGGCATGGATCGTATCCGGCAGGTACTGCAGCGTGATCGGGTACCCTCGGGGGCACTTGACATAAAGCTGGCCTCACTAGCTCCAACGACAATCAAACAACACGCCTCTGAACTGAAGAAATGGCAGGACTTCTGTGACAAGAACCAAACGAATTTCTTCGCACCATCCAGATACTCAATGATAAGCTTCCTAACGGGACTGTTCGAGGCAGGCGCCTCATATGGCATATTAAACTCGGCACTCGCAGCAGTATCACTGATCTCTGGGGGCAACAAGATAGGAAAGGACTGACTAGTATCTTGCTTCCTAAAAGGTTGTTTTCACCTGAAACCCTCCAAGCCAAGGTACACGGCCACGTGGGACGTAAACACAGTCCTAGACTACCTCAAGAATCTAGGCCCATCGGAGACACTAAGACTAAAAACTATCACGCTCAAGATAGCCCCTCTTCTCTTCCTGTGCACAGCTTACTGAGCTCAAACCCTTACAACGATCAACATTCAGAGCATAAGAGAAACCACCATGGGCTTGGAAATAATAATAGATACCATGCTCAAGACATCGGGCCCTGGGAAAGAACAACTGCTACTGACATTGCCAAGGTTCGAAATGCACCCAGAGATCTGTGTAACCTCACATGTACTATACTACATCAGAGAAACGGAAAGAATCAGACAGAACGAGACTGCACTATTTATAAGCTTCAAGAAACCGCACAAACGCGTAAGCACACAAACCTTTAGCTCCTGGATCAAGCCAGTAATGCAATCTTACGACATAGGCACCAACGTCTTTACAGCTCATTTAGTGCGACATGCCACGACCAGAGCGGCTGCCGTCAAGGGAGTAAGCCTGGACGTCATTAAGAGAACAGCAGGGTAGAGTAAGTGCTCCAAAACGTTTGCACGGTTCTACAACAGGCCCATGATGGCCAATCTCGAGTTCTTCGCCTCTAGCGTCATGACTACATAAACCAAACTTGCATGAAGCACCCCTAGCCCATGAGCCAACAAACGAATAGAAATAAACAATCTTATCATAAACATAACTAGATTTTAAATTGGATGTATTTCACAGTACAAGATAAAGAGATAAAACGACAATGTAGTTTCAAATTCAACAAGACAGCCCGCGTTTTCCTGCTACCAGCTCTGAACAGCTAGAACATGTAATCTCGAGAACGAGGCATGAAGTATAATTAACGGATCAAACGAACTTACCTGAAAGTAAAGTTCGATCCAAATTATACAAAGCCTTGTTCGAAGAGATTACAACCCACCTAGAACCCACTCCCTTTACAGCAAAACACAGGCTCTTTGTGAGTGGCTTGGGGCCCTGCGTGATCCTGCCTGCTGAGAGAAAGGCCTGTTCTCTTACAGGCTGGATGAGTTTAAATTTTTGTATTAAGCTGGCTTCTGTTGTCTGTTCTTTATTTTCTTGGGTTTTAAGAATAGAGGAGCGTAGGTCTTGGGCTCTCTTATTTTGTTCACCAGATCGTCGCCGAACAGGTAGGTCGTTGGTTTTGCCATTTTGAGTACTGGCCGGATGTTCTTTGGTAAGGCCAACGTCTTGCTTGATGCTCTGGCCTTAATCTGACTATGTGCCAGGTCCGCTAGTAGAGTATCCGCAGCTAGCAGACACTGGAATAGTTGGGCTACATCAACGCCCTCCGTGGAATTTATTAGAACCTGTGGGGCTTTACCTACAGCTGCTAGAGCTCTGCAGGTAAGCTTTTGGCGGAATTCTGGGTAGACGTCCCTGTTCTTGATCTCTTTCTCAAGGTATGGTGAGATCTTGGGGCTCATTTCTAGGGCCGTAAATTCTCTAGGAAGCCGTAAAAGTCTACACGGATAGATCTCTGGTACTACGGTAGTATGTATAGCCGCGTGCAACAGTAGTATAGTGCGTCGTATACAACTGCAGCGCCCGCGCGCCACAACGAAAGTATATGGCTTCTGCTACCGTAGTATACAGGCCTCCATGCAACTGTAGTGCGTGAACTATACTACCGTTGCTTCTGCCTTATACTACAGTTGCAACGCTGATATACTGAATTGGTATATTACCCCG
This sequence comes from Copidosoma floridanum, assembly GCF_000648655.2. Next base: position 3,678,479 of record NW_019384242.1, on the reverse strand, counting down.
CTTACCAACTATACTACGGAGCCATACCAAATCGGTATTGACCCCAAGCAAATGTGCACACACACACACATATAAGTTTATATATATGTATATGTATGTCGTTTGATGCGGTGGCTGCGGCGGCGCTGCACTATACATATATATCTATGACCTCGTGTTAGCCGCTCATTGGAATGTATATGTATATATATATTTTTTTTCAAATGATTGCAAAATACGTACTGCTATTTGTACGAGATTAATTTCATTGTAATTAACAAAAATAAATAGTTGAAATATATACGTCGCTATTTGTAAATAAAAATAATTTTCAAATGATTTATTGTTAAAATACATGTTTTTCATCATGATTATCTTTTATTCATTTGCCAAATACAATACGAGTCCTTTTTTGCAAAACAGAGGCTATCAGCATGAACCTTATTTTTGCAATATACTATTGAGGGCTATTTAAGAACGCGTAGAGCTGTCGAAAACGATGTATGTGTAGTTGATTACTATTTCATTTCGGATAAAATTACCTATTGTATACATTATTTTCAGCAGCGCATATATATGCGTTTATTAGATCCCATCCGGTGTATAGTAGTATGCTATACTGTATGAAGCTCGAGAAAATATTATATTGTTTATTGCATATATATATACATCCCAACGAGCGGCAAACACGAGGTTATAGATATATATGTATAGTGCAGCGCCGCCGCCGCCGCATAAAACGACGTACATATACATATATATACACTTATATGTGTGTGTGTGTGCACATTTGCTTGGGGTCAATACCAATTTAGTATGGCTCCCGAGCAAAGTTGGTAAGCGGGGTAATATACCAATTCAGTATATCAGCGTTGCAGCTGTAGTATAAGGCAGAAGCAACGGTAGTATAGTTATATAGTTCACGCACTACAGTTGCACGGAGGCCTGTATACTACGGTAGCAGAAGCCATATACTTTCGTTGTAGCGCGTGGGCGCTACAGTCGTATATGACGCACTATACTACTGTTGCACGTATCTATACGTACTACCGTAGTACCAGAGATCTCTCTGTGTACGATCACTTTCCTTTTCTCTTTTTTTAGGCCCTTGTCCCATGCTTCTCTCCATTTTTTGCTGAGCTTCGAGTGTACCATTACTCCCGAGGCTACTTGCTCGTCCAAGTCAATGCCAAGGATGTCTGCGAAGATGGGAGCCAGTGGTGAATCTTTTTGTGGCTGAGTCTTCTCACCTCTGCCATCTTTGTCTGAAAGAAGGGCCAGGTGGGTCAGCTCGTTCTTATGTTCTTTTTTTTGGGGGGTTATGTTTGCGCCATTCGCATTGTGTGGTCATATGCCAATAATTTCACTTTGCACCACAGAGAACATACTTGTACTGATTGACAGTATGATCAGGTTCTCAGTTTGGTCTCACGCAACTGAAGACACATCGCAGCGGGCCTGAAACAAAGCAACGTGCGTAGGAACACGTTGTGAGCCTGTTTTATAGGTTAAGTATGGTATTCTGTGAACAAACAGAGAAAGATTTTTACTCATGTGAGCCTTTCCCTTGCCTGCGTCCCTCTCATCAGTCGGGTTTCTCTCGTTGGTCTCGGGGTCTGAAAATGGCGGCTCATTTTTTGATGATTCCTGACTGTTTGTGCCGTTATCGTCGTGCTCCTGGTTTGAGAAGGCTTTGGATCTTTTCCCCGGAGGGCTGTCACTGTCTGTATTCAGTTTTCTCTTGGACATGGTGTGACACTTTTAATCTATACTCTTTGAGCAAACTGTGACCTTTCTCAAACGCACAAAAAGAAGGAATAGCAGGAACGGCAGATGAGTGCCACTCGTGGCTAGGCGATATGGGCCAGTAGCGCACAAACGAGGTGCCAACGCACGAGCAGCAGAATTAAAAAAAAAAAAAACTACTCTAAACTTGTGACATCTAACACGGGAAGGAAGGGTATACAACATGTAATCTCTTTGAACGAGGCTTTGCATAATTTGAATCGAACTTTACTTACAGATAATTTTGTTTGATCCGTTAACTATTCACTACTACTGGTATCGAAAACTTTATTTTAGCCGATATTTCACTTGATTAAAACATAAACATTTATACAAGAGTATTTATTACAAACCTTACTTTTTTATGAAATGTGTCATTATTGATAAAAATTGCAGGATAATTATCATCACTACCGTTAGTTTCAAGAATTCACACAAATGTATTATATTAGTTAAATAATTACTTAAATTATGATTTCACTGTATATTCTTTGGTTTTTTTATCATGTAGTCATAAATAATCTTACTAATATGCAAAGTTAAGTCGCTAAAACCGTTGTAATTGCTAACCACGAATACTACTTAACCGATCTTGAGAGATTTTGCTGACTGATTTTCGACACTTCCTTAATGATCTTAAAATAGTTTTTATCGTGAAAAAATTGTAACAATAGCAATTATTAAGCTTAAAATTTCGTAAAAATACGCTAGCTTTTTGCTCCAGTTCAGTAGGATCCGCAAGGTCGTGTAGAAGTAAAATCAAAGTTACCTGCAATAGAATCAAGTAAGTCTGGTAATTACATCCTTAAGTAAAGTACGAAATACCAGATAAATAATAAAAAGGCGTTCTTAACGCTGACGTCTCCAGCAAAGTACCAGATGACGTGTCTAGCCAGATCACAATCTGCTCTAGCATTTTAGGGTTTCGTGGCTGTTTTTCCAACCAATCTGTTGCTACTAGAGCAGATTTTGCTACAACAGCAAACCAGGATAAACAATCCTGGGAAGTAAGGGCAACCGTATCGTCCTTTTTCTCAGTGGTCGTCTCAACGGCATACCCATGGAGAAGGTATCATCCAAGCCTTCTTCCCTGACTCATAAGAAGCCGTTGGTTATCCTGGGAACGATCCGAAGACGGGATACTCTTTTGTTAGCGGCGTACCTCTCACCAGCATGGTCTTTGTACGTAGAGACTCTAAGGGTTAGAGTAAAGCTACCTGCACAGCCAGTTCTCCATCATAAAAAATGATAATGATGAGGAATGGCTGGAAGTATCACCACTGGCCCTTTTCAGAGCTATTGTAAGAATCTATGTTTCCTACTTAAATATTCATCTCATTGATTCTTTTAATCACTGATTCTCCCTAAGGTCGTCTGCACTACGTGAACTTGACATTAATGACAGAAGAATAAACTTGACCAAATAGGATAGTCTCGAGCGGGCAAGAATCACAAACCAATTTCCCCATATTAAATCACTAAAATGACTGAGTTCTGCAATAAAAAAAGGTGCTTCTAACATTAACGTCTTCGGCGTAACAGCATGGGATGTTAGGAAATTGCTTTTGAACTGTCTCTAACACTTCAGACATTGTAGTTTTCCTCCTGATCAGTCTGGTGCTACAACAACAGGCCAGAAAAGTTAAACTTGAGATATCTAGGCAGTCAAGTTTGCTGAAAACTTTAGTCAAGAAAGTGCTTAGTTCACCAGTCCTTTCTAGGGCCACCACACGTCAAACTACTTAGCTAACAAATATATTACAATCGAAAAAAGTTGAAAAAACTAACCTTCAGGGCTCATATTACTTTTAACGACGCCTATAGTCTCAAGAGGGTGACTGGGAAGGAAAAATTCAAACGCTTTAAATGTATACGATGTCAGGTATCAGAAAACTGACGCAAAATATTTATCGAGATTGGAACAGCAACATCAAAATTGACGAGTTAAGAATCCATTACGTGAGAGATGTGTTTTTTACTATAACCATGACAGTTATCACTTAAGCCTTGCAGATTTTCTAATAGGTAGTATAACGTCAGTAAACTAAAATTACTAATAATTTTTTTTCCTCGCTCGTTTCTTCGGAATTTTCCATGTCGACTTATAAGTACTTTCGAAAAGGGACAAACGTGCATTTGAAAAGAGATGAATTACCTGCAAACTCTATTCGTAGCTGCAGCATATTGACCAACTATGATTCATGCAAACGCACGTGGACCTATGCTGACCGGAAACGAAAAGTTAATAAGATAATAAAATAATTTTTAATACAGAGAAATGAAATAACTTTAAAAACTAATGGAAGCAAAAAGTCTTACTATGAACAGCTGAACTGGGGTGCAATACTAAATGTTGGCATAACTTGATGAGATGTTAAAAGTAAGAATAACATAGAGTTAATGCATATAGACAAATAATAACACATACTACAGTAAACCTAGTAGAGCGACATTGTTAACTTTTCGCTCGTTTTTAATACATGAACCACCCTCTTACACCGTAGAATTTTTTTGCAAAAGCGTAATTTTTGTTATCCCAACTAATGTTGCGGGAAAGTTGAGCCAATAATTGACAGTAGCTCCTTCCCCTTTTTCTGACTCAGACATGTTGAGAAAGAATTTGTACGGCTGCTCCAATATAAGTAACAGAATTTTCAAATCCCCAGGGCACCACGTGCGGACATCCTCTCCAAAGAGTAAACAAAAGGAAAAATGAAGATTGATCCCACTACTAACATTTCAACATATATTCGTAGCTAACTATTAATTGAAATGACCGATGAGCTTAGTTAAGTTAACGAACAATGGGTCACGACAAACACCTGATTAGTATTTGGACCACAACTACAGCTACTTCAGATATAAAAGGCTGAACCGCTGTCAACAATTACTCTTTCTCGACTATCAACTTATTTGATTAATGTATTTGGCAATCTTAGTAAATATTATAGTTATTAATGTATAAAAACTACTATCACTCAGCATATTATTAATATATCAACACATTAAACGATTATTTAATCAACGCTTAAGTGAAATACTGGGTGATTTTCACCGCTCTTGTTACAGCGAAGTTAATTGAGTAAACGAACCATGCTTAGCCTAAGTAAATTTTTGTAATATGTTATTCTAATGTTAATATTAAGTAATATAAAAATTTTGTGAAATTTTAATGTAAAAGAGAAAGGAAGGGCACTAGTGAGTGAATCGCCTTTCCCTCTCTTGACGCATGTAGGAAAGCTAGCCGAATGTAGGAAGTGTCAATTTTGAGTGGCTAAACTAGAGCAACTCCAACTAATTAGATCTTTGGCCATCAAATTTTCACCAGCAAATTTTCCTGCGTCGTCTTGAACCAGCGCGTCGCAGAGGTCCGCTACTCCTTATAAAAAGGCCTGGAGGCCCCGAAAAAAAGATTCGATGATAGCCCTTCAAGGTAGACTGAGTAGTAAGAGTCCGTCTCTGCTACAGCCCAGTCTACTGCTAAGCGAGGAACAGTACAGTTTAAATTTTACCCTCAAACGGTCAACTGGGTAGTTAGAGTCCGCCTCTGCTACTATACGGTCCTCCACGAGTGCAGTTTTAACCATCTGTGTGAAACACCTCGCGCTGGTTCCACGCATGTGAAATTTTGTTAAAAGTAAAGTGTTTAAAAATAAAAGTAGGTTACACAAAAGTAACCAAGTGGTTAAGTTTGTTTTTCTTTTCTCTTTTTTCCGTCCCAAACGTGCTCCTAGAGTTAACATCATTTACTAAATACGGTATTTGCTAAGCTCTAGACAAAGGAAACAAATAGTTAAGTTGTGTTTTACGTAAGCTCTAGAACAATCACATTTACTTGGGATGGTATTAGTGGCTCCTAGATTGGTCACGAATTTAAACCATTTTGCCCTTTGCGTAACCTCTAGAGCGTTACTACATTTACTCGTTATGGTATTGGTAACTTCTAGATCGCGGATGGGATACTATTTTGACAAATCGTGCAGGGTACTCTTGACAAATCAGAAGCATGCCATGAACGAGTGCCTCGCACTACTGCTCGACAACCACTTCAATTCGATCAGAACAGTCAGGCTCCTCCCTTCTGATAGCCTGGTTAAAGAGTTTTGCTACCTTCCAACCCCGTGTTTCACCTACGCTCCCAGTGTTAATCCCGATTTATTAAGCGCAAGTTTAGGCTCGAATAATACGTCACGCGGACGTAACAGTAGTATAATATGTATGTGGGACAAAGTAATACTTCGTTGAAAAAGTGCGGGCACGATGGTCATAGATTTTTCTGAAATTTAAATATGTTTTAGCTCTGTAATAATTAGATACCCATGCAAAATTTTAGCTCTTCGTTTGGTAAGCTCACCCAGATACAGCTATCTTAATTTTTAAAACAGGCCTTTTTTGGGAAATTTTTAGCCATCATTCAGAAATTCTTTTACAATACGTTTTTCACTTTTTTTCAATTTGCCCTTAAAGTTTGTTATTCGTTAGATCTTTCGTTTTTCGATTAAACTTATTTTGAAGGTCAAAAACTTAAGTTACATTTTCTGTATAATTACTTTAGTACAATAATTTTTTTGTGCTATTTTGACGCACTTTTAACTCTTTCTCTGATGACTCTTTGTATAGTACTCACAAACTAATCGATATCATTTAAAAGAGAAGAAATAGGCTAAATTTTTATCACTCGTAAAGTTAGAAAATTGAGTTATACTCCTCGTATCGTAGCATGAACCTAGTGTTTTTTCCAAAAAATGACAATTTTTGTCGATTTCACACTAACGTGAAATTTTTCTGTATGATTTGATTTGACTAAAAATTAAACTGAGTGTTCTTTAAATACACCAAATTATTGTTGAATAATTTTAAAATTGTTTTTCGAAGGGTATCAAGGTGTTATAAGCTATTAAAAAACACTGTTTTTCCTATAATTGGTATTCTAGACAAGCAACACTTTTTTAGCTCAAGAAAACTATTAGTTAGCGTAATTTTTTAACAATTTATATCACACCTTTCCAAAAGAATTTCAAAAGTTTACATAAGTAATTGGGAACTAAAGTTACAGTCTTATTAAGTTAAGAAAAAAATGTAGGTATCAAAACCATGAACGCAATTTTACGCAAATAATGAAATGTCTCTAACACGATTCAGACTGCATGAAATTTAAACAAACTAGTACGATTTTTTACAGGTTAAAGATATTTTGTAATTTTTTTCTAATTTAGAGATAAAAAAAAATCGTTTAAAATATGAACGTTAAAGTCTTATTATTCAATTTTCGAAAATATTTAAAATTGCAATTCATTGCGAATATTGCCGCAAATAGACAAAAAAATGCTCAAAACTTTTAAAAAAGCGAGAAATCTTAAGATGATATATCAACAAAGATTTTCAAGTTAAAAAGTCATCCGTCAAACATAAAGTTATCAATAAGACCAAGTATTCCACAGCAGGGGATTTCGTATTTTTT
>NW_019384242.1:3654442-3671168 GCF_000648655.2 Copidosoma floridanum | reverse complement strand
TATACAGAATTAAAAAAAAAAAAATTTCCGCAAAATTTATAGAAATGCGGAAAATGTGTGAAACTTCATATTTGTCAACAAAATGGTTGGCTAAACTTTGCGTTATGAATTACATATGAATGAAACTTCAAACGTTCTACCATGCTAAAATTTTTTTCGAACGTATACTATAGTAACAAGGCAAAAACTACCTAAAATAACCTCAAAGTAACCTCTATCTTACTAATATATAAAGCAAAGTCACTAAAACCATTGTAATCGCTAACCGCAAAAACTACTGAACCGATTTTGCTGAAATTTTGCACACTGATTCATGACACTTCCTAGATGGTTTTAGTACGATTTTTATCTTAAAAAATTTAATAACAATAGCAATAAATAAGCTAAAAGTTTTTCAAAAATACGCCAGCTTTTCACTTTAGTTCAGTAAGATCCGCTAGGTGGCGTCAGCATAAAATCGAAGCTACCTGCAACAGAATTAAATAAGTGTGGTTATAAGAGGCTGGAGCGTCGCGGAAATTCATGCAATCGTCTACTAGCAGTTCATCGAGCTGCATCAAGAATGTAGATGGTCGTCGTGCAGCTGGGTATCCCGGTTACCGATGACGCTCTTCTCTAATGAGTAATTAGTGTTGGCCTACTATCGCCTTGAACCTCCAGGATTGACGAGTGCTACCCATAAAAACTGAAGTACAACCAGTGACGTCTCCGGCGGAATACCTGGACACGTGTCTAGCTAGAGCATATCCTGCTCTAACCCTTCTGAGTTATATGGCTGTACCACAATCTGGCCTGGTGCCGTCAGAGAATTTCATACTACAAATGTAAGCCAGGGGAAACAGCCCTGAGGGTCATGGGCAGCCATAACGGCTTCCTTCTCAGTGGTCGTGTCCTCACCGGCATCCCCATATTTTCCCGACCAACGATGAGCAGTTGGTGATCGGGGGAACAACCCGAAGATAAAATATTTTTTCATCAGCGGCGTACGTCCCTCATGTACGGTCCCCGTCCACAGAGACTCCAAGGGTAAGAGGTAAGCTAACCGCAGCTGGCTCTCCATCATCAAGAATAATAATAAGGAATGACTGGAAATTTTACTACTGGCCCTTTTCAGGGCCAATGTAAGCATTTACGTTCCCTACTTAACCATTAATCTCATCGGTCCTTTTAAGGACCACCTAAGTTTAAATTATCTTGCCAACAAATACATTTTTACAACAATTTCTGGAGACTATTCGTCAACTCAAAGGCTACGTAAAGCTGGCCACTATTAAACTAAGTCAGTTATTAACTGTCAGACGTCACGAGCAGAGTTGTTCGTCGCAAGGCTGGAAATCCCGGTAACCAACGACCCTATATTACGCTCTTGACTCTAAACATGTAACCAGGAATCACCGATCCTCTCCAAGGTCTGCGCTGGGCGAACCTAACAGCTATGAAGAAAAAAAAACTTGAGCCAACGAGAGTCTCCAACGGGCAAACATCACGAACCAATCTGTACTAATCTCTTCACCTTAGATCATTAAAACAACTGAGTCTGCAACAAAAGGTGCTACAACTAGCCCCAAAGCTTCGGACTTTGTAATTTTTTTCCCGATCCGTCAGGGTCTTCAATAGCAGGCCAGAGGAGATCACCCTGAGGTTTTCAGGCAGTCACAATTGCTGTAAACTTTAGTCAGGAAAGAGTTTACTTAAGAAGCCCACCGATCTTTTTCAGGGCAATCGGACGTCAAACTACCTTGCCAACGAATATATTAGAACGTAACAAAGTACAGAAAATAGCCTTGAAGGGTCACAAAAGTCGCAAAAGGGTGAACTGGAAGGAAAACTTCAAATGTATCTAACGAATACAATTTTAGGCCTCAAGAAACTGACGCAGAAAATTAATCGAGATCGGAACAGCAGCCTCAAAATCTACAAAAAAAAAATCCATTACGTGAGAGATCAGCTTTTCATTGTACCCTCACAGCAATCTCTGAAATCTTTAAAGATCCAACTTCAGATTTTTAAATAAGTAGAAAATGTGTTTGGGTTTTTCTGGCAATAAAAAATGTAGGGTTTAAGGTCCAGGACTTTGTTCCTCTGGTAATAAAGTTGTGAGATAAGAGAAAAAAATTTTTTTTTAATATAAATTTTTTAGGAGTTTAAAATCCTAACATCTTTAAAAAATGGCCCTCTTCGTAAATTACACGGGAGAAACTGCAAATCAACCGCTCCTTAAGACCAACGATTATTTTATGGTATAAGGAACGCACGGTACTTTTCAGCATAATTATATGTTTTTTTAATTTTTACAGCCAAATAAACTGTATGGATTGCAAACAAATATGTTTTTAGTAGGAAGATTTTTGTTCTAAAAAGTGCCAGGAATAAACATAAAATTTCTGACTGAAAACGTTTCTCATTACATGTCAACACACTACGGTGTTCCGTTTAGTAAGTCTCGGGCGAAGCCGAGACAGGGGGCTGCTAGTTCTTTATAAATTACGTGTTTGTATGTTTTTTCTTTTAATTTACGTTGATTTTTTGGCTAACTAATAAGTGAAGCATTACTTTTTTTTTAACCAAAATGATTTGAAAACTAATGCATAGTACGATAATTTTTAACTGGACTCGCTTTAAGTAAAAGACACGTGTACGTAAAAACCAGTTCCAATTTTATCGTATCCTTTAAATATTCTGATATTAACGTTTAATTATTGTTTTTTCATAACTTCCCCTTGTAATTTTTTTACACAGTTCTGAAGACTCTTTTCACGGTTGTGCATACAATGTGGCAGTAATTATTTTGTCAGTGCTATTTTTTAATACCATACAGGATCTTTGTCAATGCCCTATGCCCAAAGAACGAGCAAGTAGAAAACGACTGCACTTAGAAATTTGATATTCAGTACGTTGCATTTTTCAGATGTTCAAAAGCAAGTTGATTCTATGCCTCAGATATTCGATAATCAGGTAGACCCATTTTTTCATGTGTTTGAAATCTCAGAATTTTTCCTGTTAAACCGCTGAACAGCGAGTGAATTCCATTCCTCATAACCTTATTACAAAGGAGTTCTTTGCTAAAGAGGTTTAATACACAGAGAGTACAATGATTTAGACTTTTGAAACTTTTCATTCTGCAATATGCACATTGGTCTGAACAGCGAATAAAAGTCCCGAAACTCTAGTGTTCTACGACTTTTGACTAAAAATAAATCATTTTTGGCTTATTTTGTTCATCAGATAATTACTTATGAGAATCTGAGTACCTGAGGGGTGCAATGATATTGTATATGTATGTGTTTTTAGGTATATTTAGGGCAAATTCTGAGAATAAAAATAATCTGGACGTATACTACAACTAACGGTAATCGATTCGTCCGAAATTTGGTATGTAGGGTTTTTTGGGGTCACTGATTACGAACCTGAGATCAGATTTGCAAGTTTTAAGATGGCAGATCCCACAGGCTTGTTTATTTCCTTTATGACTTTCAAATTACATGGGTTGCAGCATCTACTGGTCTGAAGCTTTGATGCCAAAGAGGACATTAATGGATAAATATGCAAAAGTAGTGCTCCACTCTTATTAGGGTCTTAAAGTTTTTTATGGTTTCAAGCCATTTTCTATGATTATAACTAGTTATCGTCACGTGAGGAAAGACGTTTTTTTACTATTTCTTACCATTTTTTACGATTTTTACCTTTTTATACCATAAAAAAAAATTTTTTTCCAATTTTCTACAATACATATTTACTATATTTTTAATGATTATATCTAACAATCGTAAAGTGCAGGAAGTTTTGAAACAGTTTTGACTATTTCGTACCGTAAAAAAAATTTTTTTTTTTCGATTTCTACTATTGTAATTCTTTAATTAGGGCATTAAACTGTAAGATAGGAGACAATATCATCGTGTTTTTACTGTATTACCATACATACCAGTTTATAAACAAATAGAAGTACAGTTTTAAAGTACTTTCGTTGTCATTCTCTGTTCTCGGTTTTTATTATTATGTTATAAAAAGGCCAAAACTAGATTAGTGTTGCCTTAACCATATCGTGTACAGGTTGTACTGTTACAGTTTGCAGGATGCCAAATCTAACATGCTATATGTATTATATATATATATGTCTTGTATCACACTGTCCCCTACCTTACATTTTAATGCCATAATTGAGGTATTAAAATATAATTTTTTTTTTTTTTTCATTGTACAGTTGGTAAAAAATGATAAAAATTATTAAAAAACGTCTTTCCCCACCTGACGATTATTAGATATAATCATAGAAAATGGCTCGAAACCAAAAAAAATTTTAAGACCCAAATTGAAGTGGAGCACCACTTCTGCATAATGATCCATTAATGTTATAATTGTTTCCTTTAAAACAGCTGTACTTGTAAATAATTTTTTTTGCAAACGTACTAACACAACAAATTCTGAAAATCAAGATCGATGTGTATTTTTAAACTATTGATTGAAATTGATGCTTATAATGTTACATTCGCTATTGCATGACCAAGATTAGTTTAGAATAGAAGTTTTTACGAGTGTCACAAAAACAAAGCTTTTTTTTACCAAGAATCACACTACTTATCTGATACCATTCTAGTACAATCATAGTGAGCTCTGAATTAAAATACCAGCTAATACATTGTTAAGGAGTGCGTGCAAAGTGGATCTAGTGAGGGGGAGACTTCGTCCTCGACCGGGCCCGTGTTGCCCGGATACTCGCGACGACGCTCCCTGCAATATAAATGCGCGGGTTTCGTCCGTCAAGACGCCGCAGGAGCCAAGTATCGTGGGGACCTTAATTGTCGTCGCTTCTCGCGACGACTTTAGAAACACAACACAAGAAGGAAATCGGGCACACAACAATAATCAACACTCGCAAGTCGTATTCTAAAACAAAGAAATATATTTGAGAATGAATGAATAATACAACAATTTGCTCACGGGTGTGTGCGTGTGGAGGTGTGTGTGTATACACACATCGAGCACGAACGCCTACCGAAGATGGCTTGACGGTATCTTACCGTCACAACATTTATCTATCACAAAGCACTCGTTAGTGTGGCTTTATTTTTTTTTTTTTCACTGCTAAGAAGTAATGGTAATATTATTATTTATTTAAAGTGTCTATATTATTGTAATAATTTCAATAAAATATTGTTTTGAAAATATTCTCAAAGTATTGAGTACTTCATAACCAATACTGAACATAACAACTTTAGCTAAAAACTGTACGAGGTATTTAATATTTCTGTTAGAATAATTTATTTTACATGTTTACAAAATCAATTATAATAAAATTTGAAGATCTAAGAATTGTGAATTTAACTTTTTCCTTACTCTGTAATCAAGTCAAAGAAATGACTTGTAGCTCTTATTCGAGTTGGATACTTTTACGTATCAATTTTTCAATATATTTGTTTTGGCAGAAGTTACTTTTAATTTAAATGAATATTTTTTCTTACTACGATACATTTAACTTTGTTTATTAAATAACTTTTTATTTTGTTTGGAATATTAAATTTCTTACAAAATCTTTTTCTGTTTCGGAATATGTAACTCTATACTAGCGTGGTGTCAGTTCAGCTGTATGGTTTTTGGTAAAACCAAAAAATAATTTTTTACACTCATTAAATTTTTTTTTTTATTACTCTTAGCTAAAATCATTAGTGATGATTGTGATTATCTCAAATTTAAACAATTATCAGATGTCTTAGTTTGAAAAAAAGTTGATAAGTAATCTAAAATTTTATTCAAAGATTATAACTGTTTATAATCATCCACTAGATAAGAAATGCCCTACTGTCAGAGATATTGAAACTAACCTCTTTCTTCACATTGTAGAAATACAATAATATAAGAAGAAAAACAGTTGTCAAGACTACAGTGTTATTTATTAGTCAACAATCAAATCCTCATATTTGATAATTTAGAAGGATTAATAATACTGTCTCAAATGTGGACTTAAATAAGTGTTGTAATTAGTTATTATCAGTTGTTATTCTTTATTCTTGCTGTTACTGAATATTTATCAACTATTATAAAAAGAGATTATTTTTACTTGGATACTCCCAAAAGTTTACAATTTTCAATTTTTAATTATTTCAAATTTATGATTACCAAGGATATATACATTTACAGGTATACTATTTCACCGAGAAACAAAATATCCTAAGTATTTATCAACATTCTATGAATTGTTCAATGTCATTATGCAGGCTACGATTAAGTGTTCCTTGGGTACATTCTTAAACAAAGATTGTTGTTTCAATCATTATAAAAATCAAGAAACTTTAAGTAACCTTGCAGACTTTTATCAAGATGAAAGCAGAACTATTCTTCTAAGAACTAATACAAATAAAGATATGAATGGCATACAAGAAAAAACTATTTGGAAGCATCAGGTCAATAATATTTGATTTATTATTCAAATAATAAAAGAAAATGCTGCGATCCATAGCATAAACATTTATCAGTGATGAAAAAAAATATAAGAAAATTAACATTAGATTTGGTAAATAAAATTAAGTCAGCTTGCAAATTGAATTTAACTCTAGGAAAAAAAGTTTGTTTAAACTGTCTACATTTATTGAATACCAATACTATTAAACACAAAAGTCAGATTTTCTACTGTGTTTATCCGCACAAAAGGCATTGAACCAATGTTGTTGAAGGTTTACATAATATAAACATGGAACATGTAAAATTTTTAGGTTCATTTTGCACCAATCTCAAATTTGATTCAAAAAATCAAATATGTAATGCATGTAAAATAGAAATTAAATCTTCTCTTACAGAGTACTTGAAATCTAAAAGAGAGGAGTCTACATCAAATAAATTTATGTACCACAACTCTAATAATCACAGCAGTCAATCTTAATTTGTTGAAAACTCACAAGGTCCGTTATTGCAATCAGACAGTAAAAAAAAAAAAAAAATTTTAATGAGATGTTAGACAATCTTCATATGCCTTCACAGAAGGGATTCAGATTGTCATTTTAACTATTTAATTGTTTAAATAAAATGCATAAAGAAAGTTCTTGGTTTAATGACATTATAATAAGCATAAAATCCAAGTTTATTACAAGTGAATCTTTCAATGACAAAAATAGTTTATCAACATTATTGCCAAAAAATATGACTTTGAAAAAAATTTTCTAGTATTTTCAATAATCTTATTATATGTTGAGTGAGGCTAAAAAGTTAAAAAAATGCAGGACGGTGTGAATTTCATTCAAACACCATAAATCAATGAATTTACTTAATTGCTTACTTAAATTATAGTCGCACATAAACCTTCAACATAAATCACGTATTACGGTTTTTCACATTAGTATATTTAAATTCTTCGGTTAACGTACACATCAATTTATTGAAGTATTTAATTCCTTGAATTATTAAAATATTTTTTTAGAACAAACATTGATGAAATAATAAGAAGATATTGCATATTTAAAACTTAATGTGAGATTTTCTATACGTTTATTTATTGATTTTCATAAGAGCAATAAATAAGTCCTTTTTAACTGCAAATTTTGAAAAATTTTCAATCACTTTCAAGCTTTCTGTAACATAAGTTACTACAACTGTAGAAAGATCTACTGTTAAAAAGTAAGTCTTGAAATATTCTAATTTTCATTAACATTCTAATCTTTTTAGTTATCAAAATTTAACTTAAGGCTTTTTACTTTAGCAATAGCCAAACACCGTTATGCACATCAGCTGTATTGTATTATAAATCAGAAACGGGAAATGAATTGAAAGTACAAGCTTTTGAGTGATTTCAAATATTGTAAATATATTTATGGAAGAAATCATTAATAAAGTAAAACAAATGTTACCTTGGAATCAAAATTTAATTGAGTTTCTTAATGGAGTTCCTATGCAATTCAAGAACAAAAAAGAACAGTCATATTTGTTGAAATTACATTTTAGTGATTGACTTAAGACTATGTATATTATCTGTGATTTTATGAAATTTCTAATTTGCCATTTGTAGAACTCACTTGAGTAATTTGTTATATCATGAAGATGTTGACTTACAATGAATATCATACAATTTTTTCGCAACGTCCTATGGAATAAGTATTTGCAATGGTGTAGGAGCCACAGCAAAACGTACTGCTAGAAAAGCCTCCAAAGATGGTGTTAAAATTTTGGATACTGAAAAATTGTACGAATATTTTTTAGATGCTGAGCAATTGTACAACTAGTTATTTGACTGCCAGTCAGAATTGAGGTATAAATATTATTATTCCTATAAAAAAAGGTTACATATTAAATAAATTTTGAATATTAAATAAAAAATAATTACGGATACTCGTATGTTGAAGAAAAATTTGTAATTGCACAAGGCAAAGAAGTTTAAAAATGGTTTAAATCCACCAAAACAGTAAAACAAACTTAAGCTAACCGTTTACTTAACCCACGAATCAATAAACAATTAAAATGAAAAAATATGCACTGAATTCTGAATATCATGATTTTAAAATAATTGGTTGGGTTCATAAGTACAAATAATTAAAATAATCGTTATCTAGACTTTTTTCTATTATATATGTGTCATTACTTAAAGCATCTTCCTTGAGTTAATGAGAATTATCAAAAAAAAAAATTTTATCTTAATTTTATGAAATACGTACTGAGAAAAAAGTAAGCTATATTTTGCTTTCATGATTTTAGTACTTACATTTTGTCCGTAACTTAAAAAGACTATAACTTTGGTTCCCAATAACTTAGATGAACTTTTGAAAATTTTTTTGAAAGGTGTGATATGAGTTCTTGAGAAATTAAGCTAACTCATACTTTTATTGACCTAAAAATCTAAGAAACCTGACAGAGACGTCCCAGCAGTGTTGCGTGTCTAAAATGTTTAATATAGGAAAAATAGCGTTTTTTTTTACAGCTTAAAACACCTTGAAGCCGTTTAAGAAACAATTTTAAAACTATTTATTATTGCTTAAGTGTGTTTAAACAATACTTAGCTAAATTTTTAGACGAATCGAATTATACCAAAAAATTTTATGTTAGTGTGAAATCGACAAAAATTGTCATTTTTCGAAAAAAACGCTAGATTCACGCTACGATACGAAGAGTATAATTTTCAATTTTTTAACTTAACGACTGATAAAAATTTAGCCTTTTACCCTCTCCCTTTTCGAATGGTATAGGTTCAATTGTGACTTTTCTACACAGAGTCGTCAGAGAAAGAGGTCAAAAATGCCTAAAAATAGCAAAAAATGATTGGAAAAAAGTAATTAGACAGATTATGTAACTTTACTTTTTGACATAAAAAAAAAATTTAATCCAAAATCCGAAGCTCCAACAACGAGGAAGTTATAAGGACAAAGTAAAAAAAAGCGGAAAACGGATTGTAAAAAATTACCAAATAATGGCTGAAAATCGCCCAAAAAATGCTCGTTTTAAAACTATTAATAGCTGTATCTCGATAAGTTTTTTATCTGGAGACCTAAAATTTTGCATGTGTTCTTAGTTTTCATAGTACTCAAACATATTTAAATTTCAAGAAAATCCATAACCGTCGGGCGCAAACTTTTTTAACGAAGTATTATTTTGACCTGTGTGTATTCACTGTGGCGATAAAAAACTAAGAGATCAAGCTTTATATGGGTAATTCTGCCATTAATGGCTTAGGTCATGTTTGGTACTCGTACTCGCGTATCGTCATGAGATCGAAAACTTGAAAAACGTTAAATTGTGTTGAATGTTGTCAAATTCAGTTGACGTATCGTCTTATGCCAATGTAATGACCCATTTAATGAGATAATCAATAATTTATAGTCGAATTTTCTATTCCAACCCATGTTTGCAACTTTATTTCACTCATGAAAGCTTTTACTGGTAAGAACTAAGAGTTATTTGCCATTTGAGCGAGTAAGCATTATATACTCTTGCTATTGAAAATAAGATTTGTACCTTAGTCACACCAAAAATCGACAAAGACGAGTAAGTTTCTACTGCATACATTTTGTTCGCAGTTCCAAAATCAGTTCAAACGAGTAATATTTTGGAGTGGAAATGCTAGATAATGATTTAAGCCAGTAAATAAAATATGGGTGGACAAGTCATTGTAATACGTCTGTGAGTCGTAGGAGCACGACAAAGCTTTAAAAATTCCTACCTTAAGTTGCTACTTCACCTCAAAGTACCGTTTTTTTTTTTTTTTTTTTTTTTTGAGAGAGAAATCAATTCTAGTCCAACTTTTTTTTATTACTGTTGAGCTAAAAGACGTGACACGTGTCTCGGAGTTTCGTCCAATTGGCCTTTTTTCGCTACATAAATGCAAAAATAGTGGTGCTGCCTCCAACATTGGTAGCCTAGTGGTGCATTCTATTAGGTGGTTATATCTAGGCTTAAATGAAAGCAAAAACATGGTCCTAATAATAAAAACAAAATCTTTAAAGTTAACTACATGTATTCCAAACAAAAATGTTTTTAATAAAAAGTTCTTTGTTCTGAGAAGTTTCAAAAATAAATATAAAATTTTTAACTAAAAACATTTTACAATATATGTCGACACATTACGGTGTTCCATTTAGTGAGTCTTGGATGAAACATTGATAGGGGGAAGGAGGTTGCGCTAGTAATAATTAATTCAATTTTAACAAGTACTATAAAGGGTATCGTAGGAAGGACTGGAGAGGGGACATTTAAAATAAAAGGGGGGGTGGTAAAGGGTCCCTTATTTTGTAGGAAATTTATTATTGAGTCAAATAAGGACGCATGCAAAATTTTGGCAAAAATGATTAACAATAAACATTTGGGACATTAAACAATTTAAAAAATTACATTGACTTTCACATGTTTTCAAGAAATTTTTTTTTCCGAAATTTGTATAAAATTACCAGCAATCAATGTAAAACAATTCGTTGTTAGTTTTTTGCGAAAACACTCTACTTAAAAAAGAAGCTATACTGATAGCGCCATTTAAAAGGTCCAAATTAATAATAATCGACATTTCAGTAACAAATTCGTAAGATTAAGGTTCTGGCGTAAGAAGAAGTCCTGAATGGACCATATTTTACAAACAGTAATAGACGAATTTTTAAGTAAACGTCATAGGTCTTTTTTAACAATCAGAATATGTCCAAAAGTAAAAAATATTTGTTAATAAAGTTTTTTGTATTTGCTAAAGCTAATAAAATACGTATTCCAATTAATTATCAACACTGTAGCATTTTCCCTGTTAGGGTAAAAAATTTTTTTAGTTTTCAGAAATTTTTTCATTTTTGTAGCGGTCATTTAAATACATAATTAATAAAACTCTACCTATCAGAACTTAAATAAATTGATCTCAAATCGTCTGTGAGACGGTAGTTTTTGAAAAAATTAATATATAACAGCCATTTAAGTATTTTTAAAAGATTTTAATCCTCGTAATTTTGACGCATAAAACCAACTACTTAACATTTTTTTTTTTTTTTTTTTTTTTTGCAATGAGAGCTAGTTTAGAAGCATATTCCTTAGTAGTAAAAACACATATTTTAATCTATAGTTAATGGTGTTGAATTTGTTTTATACATCCAGATTTCATTGTCTAACTCTATAGCCTTTTGCCTTGCCTTTTCCAGAATAACGTCATATTAAATTAGGATACATAAAGTGGTCCGTTTTTTGTAATGACCTGTAAAAACTTTATACAAATGTTAATTTTTTCACATCACACATTTAGTTATGCAACTATAAATGCATACTGGCTAGTTTGACGTGAAATATGCACATAACAATTCTAGGATGAGGAAATTATTGTTTGCACTATTACTCTAAGCCTTTTCAAAATTACTTATTACTGTTTTGACGTTTTGTGCCGATTCGGAAATTAGTCCTAGGATTAAACCCCATATTGCGTTATAGCAGTCTGTTGTTCTTGAACTTATTAAAATGAAAGCTGCTGGGAAGCCCTCAAAATAATGCAATTATTTAGTGAAATTTTGAATGACAAAAAAAATTCGATGAGAAATCTTGTAAATTTCATATTTTTATAACATTCAATTTCACTGTTTGGGTATAAATGTTCAAAGTTTTACTTAGTTACATTAAAATAGATACATTTCAGAATTAAAATATTATGATACAAAAGAGTTGATTAAAAAGTGTGGCTTCTAAAATTAATGGTATTGAATGTTTTCTTAACACGCACTTGACAAAAAAAAAAATGCAATATTAAAGATGACGGTGGCATAAAAAATTGCTTGCATAAGTATATGGTTCTAAAAATCTACACATGTTTAAGTAACACCTGTTACTTCCCTCAAATTAAAGCAGTTTGTAACACAAATGTTTGTAACACAACCAGGATAGTTTTTTTGGATTAAGTATTACTATCCTGTGACATTACAAATTAACTACTCACTTGAAATGTACAATCACAGTTGAGTTAGGTACACTGTGATGAAAGATGCAGCATCGCTCCATGAATAAAACTAACGCTTGCGAACCATCGTCACGAATGCACATCAGTGTTGCTCGAGCGCTCGTACCGAACGCACGCTTTTTGCGCACACCCGTTACGTATCACTCTTACTCAGACTTGAGCTCTCTCTATAAGACCCTTTTCAAGGCCTTCTCTCTCTCTCCTTCGGTAACTGTGACTTCGTCGCGTCTTGTGACAGTGCTTTTAATACAAATGACACCCGCGTACCCGCCACCCTTAGGGGTGGCTCGCATGGCTGGCCCTTCACAAGATCGCAGCCAAACAATTAATACAGGGGATAATCTACAATTCAAGGTTATTTTGACCAACTTATTTAAAAAGCTGTTATTCAAAACAGACTTATCATCTTCCGAGATGCCCACAATAAAGTGCCAGTGTTCGTGCAATTAGCAGTGCAAGTGTCACTAGCGCTACCCACTCTCCTTTGATGTCCATCAATCTGGACAACCGGCTTTTGAACACTCACGCTCTCAAGCCAATTAGCCAAGACCTTTGCGTTATCCAATGCAACAGTCAGTGGAACCGCAGCCCACTTTTCTTAGATAAGACACTGGCCAAAATCGCGACCAAACTCGCCAAACTCTGGTAGCGGAAACAGTATCTGAAAAAGATCATCAGTGAGTACTCTGTCCAATTGGAACAATCCAACCAGAAAATTGCTAACCTTGTCTACTCCAACGACGAGAAGAATAATATTATCGTGGCATTTCATGCTAAATTTCCCCGTGCAGCAAAAAGTACCCTGTTACAAGGCCCGGGTCTTTCAACTTTACCACACGCCAATCATGACTTCCTTAACTAGCTAAATTTTTTTACTTCAAAAGTAAAGTAGTTTCCTTCTCTGCTCAACATTAGGCAGGTAGAGAACACTTTCACAAACTGGTCTGTCACGAAATCCACCGCAAAGAGAAGGCATACAAAATCAGTGATTGGCTCAGCACTTTCCGGTTCCAAACTCTTTGACATGCAGTTCCAACAGTCTCTGGAATTCCAATCCCCACAAAGCTCTTCCTCAGCAGGAAAAAGAGCTTTTGATGGTTATATTGAGGACTCAGCTTAAATTGACACGGTGGAGGCAAACAGCGAGCCCAAAAAGAAGGCACATTCCATAATCGTAATCATGGATCAGAAATTATGGCCCAGGATTAACAAACCCCTTATCGCAGAGAAAATCCCGGTTGATTGCGTCATTACCATCTCTTAGAGCACTCGTGTGTACTATGATACCATTAACAGCTTTCAATAAATCGTCCACGACTTTAATAAAAAAAAGGTTGAGTTTACCACCCACCAGTTTTATAAGGACCGTGAAATGGTAGTCGTCATCCATGGAGTCAATATTAGCTACACGTAAGCAAAAATCCTGTTCTATTGCATGACTAAGGGTGATCGAACCTGGTCCTTGGTCATCATGTACCTCGACGCATCGGATGCAAACTGTCACGCCATCTACAATGTTAATTCTCTTGGGGGCACTTCTGTTAGAGTGAAACAGAGGTGCACGTCAAATGACATACTCCAATGCCATCACTGCCAAAAGTTGAACCACACGGCAGTCTAGTACACACAACTTATCCACTTCCATTAGAATCATCTCCCTCTATTCTCCTCCCAAAGACGATCCTTATCTCCAATGCATAACCTCGCTGTTTTACTTCAACATCCTTACGATCGTGGCTGGTGACTTGAGCGCCAAGCACAAATCGTGGGAATGCAAATACGAAAATTCTGAAGGTTGCTCTTCTCAAACACTTGCGTAACCTCAACGTCCACATTGAGGTTCCGAGTAAACTGACCCACTATCCAATCTCTCCAGACCAGGACCCAGACATCTTGGACATATTTCTGACAAAAAACTTGACCATCCCCATGGAAACACGAATCTCTCTAGACCTCCCTTGCAACCATAACTCAGTCTGCCTAGAGATTCTTAGATCCCTCCTTACCATACCTGTCACCACCAGCCGCTTTGACTAGGTGCAACTTGCATTTAACCTCGAATCCTCTCCATTTAAATGTCGTCCCATCAGGTCTCAAACATACGTCTCATCAAGGAGAAAAGATAAGTTCAGAAACTCTGGCAAAAACGGAGAACCCCCGAACTAAAAGTACAACTTCATTTCATAGAAGGGAAGTAAAATCTCAAGTATTCAAGTTCCATAACAAGAAATTTAACGAATTCATAGCAAAGGCAGAGTCCCACGCAAGAAATGCTTGAAAGGTTGTTAAAAAACTCTGCAACAAATGACTTTCTCTCCCTTCTTCAACAAGAGAACAAACGCTAGTTACTTGATTCAAATAATTAAGAGATCTTTGCCGATTTGTTGCAAAATTAATGCTCCCCTCACCTTAGCCCAAAAAAACAAGTACAGGAACACGTAAGAATTAACCACATGGTGCAGCAACATGTCCTCAACAACCTGAACTTGAAACACTGCACACCCTTTGAAGTCAGAGGTATCATCCGCTCCCTAAAAACCCAAAAAGCCCCTGTTAGAGACGGTATTTCAAACAGCATCCTCGAAATTTTTCCTCAAAAATTTATCGACTGCAACATTACCAACGCCCGCACCTTAATGCACCTTTGTTATTTTCCAAGTGCGTGGAAGGAGGCTATGGTCATCTGCTTCAGAAGCCGGGAAAACCCCTCAGCAACTCCTTGAGCCACAGACCCATTAGCTTACTTTCCTTGACTTGTAAGATCACCAAAATGTTTTCCTTACACGCCTAATTAAAAACGTCACAAAAACAACTTTTTTCAGACGTGCCCTACGGCTTTAGAGTCAGACATTTAGCTGTTCACCAGCTTTTGAGAGTCACCGAAGATTTCTCCGATGGCTTAATCCACAAAATTCTCACCACGACAGCTTTTCTAGATGTACAGCAGGCCTTCGATAGAGTTTGGAATGAGAGCCTCCAACTTATTCAGTTAGATTTTCTTTACTACTTCATTTTCACGCCCTACTTCAGCAGGAAGATATCCACACGTACCTCTCTATAGACAACGTCGCGGTCAGCTGCACGTCAAAACAACACTGTTAGTGCGCCACCCTTCAAAATGAGCATATCATCAATCTTTAGAACTGGTATAGTCCTTACAAACTGGTCGTAAATGAGGTAAAGACTAGAATCATGCTCATCTCCTAAAAAAACTGAAAGAAGTAACTGCAGAAAACAAGGTTAATGAAGTAAAACTGGAATGCAGCTACTCTGCCAATTACCTTGGCATCGCGCTAGACCGTCGACTCACGTACCTTCATCACATGAACTGCACTTGTAGAAAGACATACGGAGCGTTTGTGCAGCTAAAGCGCTTCTTTAACAACGAAGCCGTCTCTCAGGAGACCAACCTGTGCACCTTTAACACTATGATCAAGAGTATTAGCACGTATACGATACCAACGTGGAGCGTTGCAAAGGAAAACCGGCTAAAGGACATGCTAGACCTTTTTATAAAGATACTGAGGTTGATCCTGGGTATTTCTTGGTACATCAGGAATACGCAGATCATCAAGGAGTTCAACATCGTCCCTCTAATTTAAGCAGCGCCTATCCTTGCGTCTAAAATCTGCGCCTCCATTTACGGATCACCCAAATCTCACCATCACCGCACTCGTGATTATCTAGCCTGGGCACTTCGATCTTATAAGAAGTCCATGTGCTCTCGCACAGAACCATGAGAACCCCTAAAACACTCTATGTCCTCAATCCTCCACGCCTCCATTGGATTCATCTTTATAATTTTGCCGAATACACGCGACTTTAATTCGTACGCTCCCTTCAGGAGCACTCATCTGTTTACCGTATCCTTCACGGCCTCAACCCTATACAACACTTTTACCAAACACAAGTACGCCTTTAATCACATAATACACAGTGAAATTATACACACACACACACACGAACACACACACACACGAACATATTACATACACGCACATACACTCACACACACAATAACATCAAAATTTAAGCTCCATCAACTCTGTTCCGCAAAAGCAATATTCAAACTTCACCCAGATGCGTAAGTAACCCTTCTCTCATCTACTAAAGAGCAAGCCAGCTTCTAAAGTTCTTCATTGTTTTCCTTTTTTTCCTTTTCTCTTGTGCCTCTTTTGTCTTCTAAGGGAGTTGTCCTAAAGGACCTATCCCATGTGGGAAGGTTAGTTTTTAGTCGGTAGGCACACTGGGTGAATCTGACACTACCACCCGAATAGCTAGGAGGTCTATATAGACTTTTTCCTCCTTACTTCATAAAAAAAAAAAAAATAAATGAAT
>NW_019384242.1:3626527-3654379 GCF_000648655.2 Copidosoma floridanum | reverse complement strand
GAATACTATTTTAACATTGTGTGTAAGTGACGCAAGTTCCAAGGGGTTGGGGAAATATTCTGCCGTCTGCTTCGTTGTATCATTTGCTTATTACTTCGTTTATAATTGGCTTTTACCCTTAATTCTTAATACCTGTAAGAAATCGTTTAATATATTTACTTTGCGAATGACTATTATTATTTAATTATTTACAAATACGGCATTAAAGATTCTTATGAATTACTAATCGGTGCTTCTATAGCAACTTGCTATTAAAATATTTAGAAATTATTCATATTGCAATGATTAGCTCAATCAGCTGAGGCTCCAAAGCTAATCGTGCTTTGAATCATTTTTACAAATATATGAATATTCTCTTTTTCTGTCGTACATTGACGTCTTGAAAGTTCAACATAATTCTATGTAATATTCAGCATTTAATAAATTTAAAATAAAATAACATTCGAACTAATACTCTGAGAAAAAAAAACAACTTATTTATTCAAATGAAAATTCGTTCAGTAAATTGAGTCGCAACCGTGACAAAGAATCCCAACATGAAAACGATTCAATCGACGATAACAAAGAGAAAAAAACAAACTTCAACTAAGAACTAATGATAGAGTTTTCTTGTACAGCTGAATATACAACTCGATTTTGTTGACAAGCGTATTTCTTAATTAGGAAAAAGTTTACCTAAAACGATATTTAGAAATCTTTCTGCGTGGCTAGATATATACAGGTGGACTCGAACGATACGAGATAGATTCCATAAAAAAGCTTTTTAAAGATAAGAGCACTCAATGAGAACTCGAGCTCTTGTCTCAGTTAAAACCGCCGAAAAAAGAGGGCCACGCATACAACCACACTAGTGCGTACACGCACAACAGACTATAACTATACCTGAAACCAGGTAAACTCAATGCGTATGTCAGCGTAAACTACTTCCAGGTGCTACGTAATTGGGACAAGCTCGCCTGGTTACAAGAGTTGCCTGCCTCTGTCCTTACTAATACTAGAACGTGAACAGAAATGAATTATCAATGGATAATAAAAATTTTACTCACTCGTCTCTAGCCTTAACAACGTCATAAATTTGTTTGAGTCCATCAACTGTTGTTCGTGCTAGTATTCTCAGTTTGTTTTCAATTGCTCTTGTAGTGCACATAAGAGATCGGCGATGTTCATATGGTACTCAAATACATTAAAATTTAACAAAAACATCCTGATTTGGAATATTTTCTAGATCATTGTTTTCTAGGTATATCGCTGCTTGGCAGCCTCCTGCTTCCGCTGCGCCTCAGAACTGATGCTTCTCGGTTATCTAAATAGTAAGTATAATCATCAAAAAAATTCACATGAGTGTTTTTTTGGTTTCCCAGAAAATTGCAGCCTGTTTCCTAAAAATGACCAATGCATAACGGTATCAACGTATATTAATTCTCCATATCTTTTAATGCCATAGCAGTCTTATCACGAACAATAATTCTATAGAATAAGTTTTTAGCTTGTCCAATTTTAAAAAAGAATTAATTTGATTGTTCCACAAAAAAAATCGTTTCACATTTTAGGATTGTTGGTGTAAGAATGAGTAGAAGAAAAATGCAGTGAAAATACAACTTATATGCATCAGAAAACTTTACACAAAAAATAAATGCAGTTTTAACAATTGTTTGGCTTGAAACATGAAATATATATTGCAACAAAGACAAAAAAAGATTTTATAAATAATACTGGAATGCTGAATAATTCATAATCAGAAGTAAAATTTGTATTTTAAGTATTTATACTTTAAATAAGTTCAAGTTTTAGTAAAAAAGCTGTAAAACAGAGTAATAATGTATTTCATAAATATCAAGGCACTATTTTTTATTATTGTGTATTAAAGATTATTTATTTAAAAATTACTTAGCGATTGTAAGAAATGATTTAATGTTAGCTTAAGATAACCATATTGTTGTTAATTCTAAAACCAGACAGTTTTGTGGAACAAGCCAAGTTTTCAACTTTCAGCTTCTGCTTCTTGACAAAAACAAAAAAATTTCTACCAGTGCTTTTGATTTTCACTCAAGTCCTTCATTTGCAGCAGAACTAAATTACGAACAAATTTGCTCTAATGACATTTTTGTGTAGGATGCCTTCAAATTAAGTGATGACGCTGTATACATGTTAAGTATTGGAATCTATCGAATGCTAACAAAGTGTGAAATCAGAAATGTGCCATAACTATGAGAAAAAATGGACAAGCGTCTTAAATTCTTTAAAACGCAATTTCGCATCAAAAATTTAACTTTTGAAAGTTGTGAGACACTTGAATCAAAAATTTGGTGTTGTTGGTAAAAAGCTGCTTATTTTAATAAATAATTTTTTGATTCACAAAATAACAATTTTATTACCATAAAACTCAATTATTGCTAGACACAGTAAGACTTTTACATGGGTATTTCTCATAAACAATAGGTTAACATCAACTTAACCATGTCTTTCAAATGTGTTTTTCATAATAAGCAGTCGAACATCATTAATAGAAATTTTGTCACTTGTTACATGAAATGTGATCTATGAATATTCTAACAAAAATTTAAGACTACGATTGAAGAAGGCAAGCTGCTTATTAACAACTTTTTTTCGTAATAAGTAAAAAACAACTTTGTTAAAGTTTAATAGACAGCTGATATCGTACATTTGTTTAAGTTTAAAAAATCTAACAGTGAACCATTTAAGCACACCAACATGTGTTAATTTGAAGTTTTTTTTCACGTAACAATAAATGAGATTAATTATATGACCATGGTCGTATCACGTGCCAAGCAGAACATAAATTAAATTCGTACATACTATCGTATGAAAGCTTATGATTTCTGACGCTTTATGAACACGTCGAAGCATTAAACCATTAAGTAGCCATTAAGCATTGAACCATTAAGTGTAAGGTATAGTATAAACATCGTACGTTTACCAATACAATGTGAGTGCAAATGTAGCAAGATACGTTGCGTACTTGAATTGGCGTCAGTTGTCTGTGTTTTTTGCCTTTTGTTACTAGAAAATATTTTACAACCTTAGCTTCCGACACCATTCTCTCCTACGCAGACCTCTAATAGCAAAGTAAAGTGTCAGCATCAGTGGAAAAGTAGACGAAAACGCTGTTCCTTGATCCTTCATCTCTTTGCAGAAAATTAAATTTTTATTTCAAGAAATCGTGGACCGATTGCGAAGCATATTTCTTAACAATGGTCTTAAATCTGTGCAAACAATGAATACAACGATGAGCTTACTCGACGCAGAAATGAGTGACATCTTGAATTGATCATATACTAACAAGTTAGAAAAGTGGAAGAACAATAAACAAATTTTAGAACAGTATTTATATCTTGAAAAATGGGACAGCAAAAGAAAACGATATACTGGCATCATTACATCGGACAATCCTCTGATGACGACGTTGACGAGGATACAGACAAGCGTAAAGAAAAGGAAAGACAGGATGCTAAGGTTATTCGGAGCGTACCAAAATGGTTTTGTCAAGAAACTAGAGTTATCGTACAATGATTGTGCACTATTAATAACTCGAATTAAAGCAATAAGCATACTGTTATTATAGGTGGCGTTTGCATACCACAGTCAAACAACATCAATATGGTGGAGAATACCTTAAGGGACAAGAAAAAAACGCACATCGGTGGGGTATGATTGGTTTGAAGTGGCACCTTTCATGGCAAACATTCCATAAGAGCATGTCAGAACCGCCCAAGTAGTGAAGTTACTGATCAACGACGGCGATGATGACGACGATGACGACGAAGATAAATCAAAATCGCCGAATAAGATCTGAGATCTATGTCTAAAAGTGGGAGTTTTCTTGATTAAAGTGTTACTTAATCAATGGCGTCGTTAAAAAACTACAAAAAACTTTAAAAAGTTGTGCCTTTGTTGAAATAAGGACAAGCATAGCGTCAGTTGGGCGGAAAAGTAACAAAAGTAAAGCAACTACAGTAAAACTCGAGGAGGATGAAAAAAGTAGTTCCCTCCACGCTTTAATAAATTTGCTATCGTTTGAGATGCATTTACCTAAACAGAAATTTTATTGTCCTGAAACGAAGCTATCAAAGCGCATTTAGCATGGTGATGTGAATATCAACGCCTTTGGATGAAGCATGTTGGTAGGACGATTTTTTCATTGCTATGGAGGAGAAGGGTAAAAGTCTAACAGCCGATTGGTCGTTGGCTGAACTGGTTTAGTCGCGTATTCTTGCCGAAGAAACACGACTAGATCGGGGGACAGTCACATTATTTACAGTGAAATCGTTTAATATATTTACTTTGCGAATGACTATTATTATTTAATTATTTACAAATACGGCATTAAAGATTCTTATGAATTACTAATCGGTGCTTCTATAGCAACTTGCTATTAAAATATTTAGAAATTATTCATATTGCAATGATTAGCTCAATCAGCTGAGGCTCCAAAGCTAATCGTGCTTTGAATCATTTTTACAAATATATGAATATTCTCTTTTTCTGTCGTACATTGACGTCTTGAAAGTTCAACATAATTCTATGTAATATTCAGCATTTAATAAATTTAAAATAAAATAACATTCGAACTAATACTCTGAGAAAAAAAAACAACTTATTTATTCAAATGAAAATTCGTTCAGTAAATTGAGTCGCAACCGTGACAAAGAATCCCAACATGAAAACGATTCAATCGACGATAACAAAGAGAAAAAAACAAACTTCAACTAAGAACTAATGATAGAGTTTTCTTGTACAGCTGAATATACAACTCGATTTTGTTGACAAGCGTATTTCTTAATTAGGAAAAAGTTTACCTAAAACGATATTTAGAAATCTTTCTGCGTGGCTAGATATATACAGGTGGACTCGAACGATACGAGATAGATTCCATAAAAAAGCTTTTTAAAGATAAGAGCACTCAATGAGAACTCGAGCTCTTGTCTCAGTTAAAACCGCCGAAAAAAGAGGGCCACGCATACAACCACACTAGTGCGTACACGCACAACAGACTATAACTATACCTGAAACCAGGTAAACTCAATGCGTATGTCAGCGTAAACTACTTCCAGGTGCTACGTAATTGGGACAAGCTCGCCTGGTTACAAGAGTTGCCTGCCTCTGTCCTTACTAATACTAGAACGTGAACAGAAATGAATTATCAATGGATAATAAAAATTTTACTCACTCGTCTCTAGCCTTAACAACGTCATAAATTTGTTTGAGTCCATCAACTGTTGTTCGTGCTAGTATTCTCAGTTTGTTTTCAATTGCTCTTGTAGTGCACATAAGAGATCGGCGATGTTCATATGGTACTCAAATACATTAAAATTTAACAAAAACATCCTGATTTGGAATATTTTCTAGATCATTGTTTTCTAGGTATATCGCTGCTTGGCAGCCTCCTGCTTCCGCTGCGCCTCAGAACTGATGCTTCTCGGTTATCTAAATAGTAAGTATAATCATCAAAAAAATTCACATGAGTGTTTTTTTGGTTTCCCAGAAAATTGCAGCCTGTTTCCTAAAAATGACCAATGCATAACGGTATCAACGTATATTAATTCTCCATATCTTTTAATGCCATAGCAGTCTTATCACGAACAATAATTCTATAGAATAAGTTTTTAGCTTGTCCAATTTTAAAAAAGAATTAATTTGATTGTTCCACAAAAAAAATCGTTTCACATTTTAGGATTGTTGGTGTAAGAATGAGTAGAAGAAAAATGCAGTGAAAATACAACTTATATGCATCAGAAAACTTTACACAAAAAATAAATGCAGTTTTAACAATTGTTTGGCTTGAAACATGAAATATATATTGCAACAAAGACAAAAAAAGATTTTATAAATAATACTGGAATGCTGAATAATTCATAATCAGAAGTAAAATTTGTATTTTAAGTATTTATACTTTAAATAAGTTCAAGTTTTAGTAAAAAAGCTGTAAAACAGAGTAATAATGTATTTCATAAATATCAAGGCACTATTTTTTATTATTGTGTATTAAAGATTATTTATTTAAAAATTACTTAGCGATTGTAAGAAATGATTTAATGTTAGCTTAAGATAACCATATTGTTGTTAATTCTAAAACCAGACAGTTTTGTGGAACAAGCCAAGTTTTCAACTTTCAGCTTCTGCTTCTTGACAAAAACAAAAAAATTTCTACCAGTGCTTTTGATTTTCACTCAAGTCCTTCATTTGCAGCAGAACTAAATTACGAACAAATTTGCTCTAATGACATTTTTGTGTAGGATGCCTTCAAATTAAGTGATGACGCTGTATACATGTTAAGTATTGGAATCTATCGAATGCTAACAAAGTGTGAAATCAGAAATGTGCCATAACTATGAGAAAAAATGGACAAGCGTCTTAAATTCTTTAAAACGCAATTTCGCATCAAAAATTTAACTTTTGAAAGTTGTGAGACACTTGAATCAAAAATTTGGTGTTGTTGGTAAAAAGCTGCTTATTTTAATAAATAATTTTTTGATTCACAAAATAACAATTTTATTACCATAAAACTCAATTATTGCTAGACACAGTAAGACTTTTACATGGGTATTTCTCATAAACAATAGGTTAACATCAACTTAACCATGTCTTTCAAATGTGTTTTTCATAATAAGC
Source organism: Copidosoma floridanum (assembly GCF_000648655.2). The sequence continues at coordinate 3,647,749 of NW_019384242.1, read as the reverse complement.
AGTCGAACATCATTAATAGAAATTTTGTCACTTGTTACATGAAATGTGATCTATGAATATTCTAACAAAAATTTAAGACTACGATTGAAGAAGGCAAGCTGCTTATTAACAACTTTTTTTCGTAATAAGTAAAAAACAACTTTGTTAAAGTTTAATAGACAGCTGATATCGTACATTTGTTTAAGTTTAAAAAATCTAACAGTGAACCATTTAAGCACACCAACATGTGTTAATTTGAAGTTTTTTTTCACGTAACAATAAATGAGATTAATTATATGACCATGGTCGTATCACGTGCCAAGCAGAACATAAATTAAATTCGTACATACTATCGTATGAAAGCTTATGATTTCTGACGCTTTATGAACACGTCGAAGCATTAAACCATTAAGTAGCCATTAAGCATTGAACCATTAAGTGTAAGGTATAGTATAAACATCGTACGTTTACCAATACAATGTGAGTGCAAATGTAGCAAGATACGTTGCGTACTTGAATTGGCGTCAGTTGTCTGTGTTTTTTGCCTTTTGTTACTAGAAAATATTTTACAACCTTAGCTTCCGACACCATTCTCTCCTACGCAGACCTCTAATAGCAAAGTAAAGTGTCAGCATCAGTGGAAAAGTAGACGAAAACGCTGTTCCTTGATCCTTCATCTCTTTGCAGAAAATTAAATTTTTATTTCAAGAAATCGTGGACCGATTGCGAAGCATATTTCTTAACAATGGTCTTAAATCTGTGCAAACAATGAATACAACGATGAGCTTACTCGACGCAGAAATGAGTGACATCTTGAATTGATCATATACTAACAAGTTAGAAAAGTGGAAGAACAATAAACAAATTTTAGAACAGTATTTATATCTTGAAAAATGGGACAGCAAAAGAAAACGATATACTGGCATCATTACATCGGACAATCCTCTGATGACGACGTTGACGAGGATACAGACAAGCGTAAAGAAAAGGAAAGACAGGATGCTAAGGTTATTCGGAGCGTACCAAAATGGTTTTGTCAAGAAACTAGAGTTATCGTACAATGATTGTGCACTATTAATAACTCGAATTAAAGCAATAAGCATACTGTTATTATAGGTGGCGTTTGCATACCACAGTCAAACAACATCAATATGGTGGAGAATACCTTAAGGGACAAGAAAAAAACGCACATCGGTGGGGTATGATTGGTTTGAAGTGGCACCTTTCATGGCAAACATTCCATAAGAGCATGTCAGAACCGCCCAAGTAGTGAAGTTACTGATCAACGACGGCGATGATGACGACGATGACGACGAAGATAAATCAAAATCGCCGAATAAGATCTGAGATCTATGTCTAAAAGTGGGAGTTTTCTTGATTAAAGTGTTACTTAATCAATGGCGTCGTTAAAAAACTACAAAAAACTTTAAAAAGTTGTGCCTTTGTTGAAATAAGGACAAGCATAGCGTCAGTTGGGCGGAAAAGTAACAAAAGTAAAGCAACTACAGTAAAACTCGAGGAGGATGAAAAAAGTAGTTCCCTCCACGCTTTAATAAATTTGCTATCGTTTGAGATGCATTTACCTAAACAGAAATTTTATTGTCCTGAAACGAAGCTATCAAAGCGCATTTAGCATGGTGATGTGAATATCAACGCCTTTGGATGAAGCATGTTGGTAGGACGATTTTTTCATTGCTATGGAGGAGAAGGGTAAAAGTCTAACAGCCGATTGGTCGTTGGCTGAACTGGTTTAGTCGCGTATTCTTGCCGAAGAAACACGACTAGATCGGGGGACAGTCACATTATTTACAGTATGCTGCATGTGTAGCAAGATTACATTTGAAAAGTTTTTCCGCGCATCAAAAGAGCCATTCGTTATGAGTTTGAGAAAAAAAAAAAAAAAAAATAATACATAATACTTTGCAAAAACTTTATTACGAAGTGGCACGACTGACTGCATATGCTGATGGTAACAAACTCGTGAGGGCTGTGAAAAATAAACTTTTGGGAACGAATGTAATGAGAAAGCCAAGATGCCTTCAATTTACATAGAACAATAAGTAATCGTTTTTCCAGAAAAAGCTTTAAAGTGCGTAAGTTTGAGTACGTGTGGGAAACTGATTAAATAAACTTAAGAGAATTAAGAACTCATAATGATGGCTACGCTGACGTTTTCGTTGCAACCGATGTTGTCAGCAAAGACATTTGGGGCGGAACCTATCAAGTATAAAACGTTAAAAAACGTCACCAAAGCATTTTAACATAATTGATTAAGAAGTGAATATTGTTTACCCATGTCTCTCCAAACGGATAAAGGTAAAAAATTTGTAGGCTCTCAAATGCAATCTATTTTACAAAAAAGTGAAATTAACAATAGAGTAGCATGTAGTTAACAGACAAAGGTTGCAATTGCTGAATGATTTATAAGAACTAATAAAGAAAAAATGTGGCGATACTTTACACATACAAACAATCGCTGCTTTGGAGACGTTCTTCCAAGTATAATAGAGGCATACAATCGCATGAAGCATTCGTCGACAAAGATGGTGCCAGCCAACGTGACTTTTCACAATGCTGTGCAAGCACACTAAAATAAAAGGCAATGTTTTAGCTAACATATTTATAAAAATCTAAAGTACAACGTTAGAGATTCAGTTCGTGTCAGTAAGACACCAAGTGTCTTTGCCAAAGGTTACGAAAGCGGCTAGGCGTTAGAGTTGTATAGAATTGTACATACCTTTTGCAGGCAACAACCTTTAATATATTCTTTCAGATATTACGCTGACAAAGACATTTATCGTATCTTTTATGAGAAAAAATTTAGCAGAATACAAAAGAAATTTAACGAGAGCTTCTTTAAAGTTGACAACATATTTTAATATCATGGTAAGGGATGATCTAAAAAATATTTTGTCAGCTAAAAGGAGTATTTAATATTAAAGTATTTAATATAATACAAAGGAGTATTTAATTTAAAGGAGTATTTAGGAGTCAGCTGAAAAATTTAATTTCTGGGTAAAAGGCAATTATTTAAAAGATATTAAATGAAGGACAAAAAAAAACGTTGTGTCGCTTAGCAACAACTACATGCAGTATTACTCTGATAATACTACTGCGCATTACGTAACATGATTACCTTAGCAAATTAGTTTGCAAGATCGATGAAGTGTTGGCATAACTGAGCTTCAATTACCATTAACGTTCCAATACACAGTCAAAGATAGCAAAGAAAAAATTACCGTAAAATGCATACTATGCCTACACAAAAAATGTACATAGAAAACATCCTGTAATTTATGTAAATTACTGAATAGGCCCTGGTTTCTTCGCAAATGTCGGAGAAATGATACAAGATATCTATAGTTTTGATATCACGCGAGATTACGTGATTTTCAGTTTGGAAGCAATGGAAACGTAGTGGCTAAGTAAGTCTGTTCCGAAACAGCGAGCAGTGAGTACCTGCATCGCTTACTATTATCTGAAAAACTAAGTAAGATCTTGGGCTCTTAAAAGGCAACAAGTTATGTCTAGGACAGTAACGAAATTTGATCCGTTCATCCAGCAAGTCTCAACAATGCTTCACTGTCGATGCTTATAATTTACAATGAAATTTGTGAGCCGTACATCGTAGGAGACATTGAATCACCATTGTTTTGGACCGTGTCATCAGATCTTTAAGGTTACGCATACGGCTTCGTCAAAAATACAGTTTTTTTACCCATTGTGTATGTACTTTTATTATTTAACTTATTTTATAAAATTAAAATCGACAGAAAGGACTTAATTGGTAAACCAATACCATTCGACTTTGGAACGCTAATAGTAACGATCTACTTTAAACGAAGCAATTAACCATTATAGATCCCTACGAGGACTACTTTTTCAGACAAAGGGGTGGTAGTGGTGGTAAAAGTCTGACTACAATTTACGAGAACAGTGGAGATGGTGTTCGACACAATTACGTTGGATCCTCCTATTAATGAGGACATGGAGGTATTAAATCGTTTCTTAACAAAGTATTTGAACGAGCTTTACCACTCATTACACAAGGGGCCAAAGCTGTTGGTGAAAAAGCTGTTCATGCAGGTATAAACATTATATCTTACACTACCACTCAAAGTATACCTTTCAAAGAGACATTTCGCACTTGTGTGATGAAGTCTAGTTATACGCTGAAGAGAAGAACTGAGGAAAAATTGAACAAATTATGGAAGGTTTGGTGTATAAAGTTGGTCGACTCGACGAGCCATTTGCAATTGCTTTGGTAAACTGTGCGGTCAAGGTGAGGAAATCATGAAAGTCAAAAGAAAAGGATTCAGAAATTGCACGAGCAAGACAACGAAAATAACAAGAAAACAATATAAAAAAAATAAAAGAAGAAGATATGTACAACTGCCAGAGATATTTTTGAAAGAAGAATGTGAGAAATTGGCTTTTTTACACAGTCACTTCTGCAAGTGCTTAATCTTGGAACTTATTTTGTTTCAAATGCTGATGCAGTATCTGAAATAACAAAGATAGACCTGTGGCAAAATCATCCCACTTAACAAGTGCATTATAGTGCGACGATATGGCGTTGAAGATGGATAATGAGTCCGATGCCAACACGAGACTTATCAAGCGTTTTACATCGCTACCAGCAAATAAATCGATCGATCTAATTGGTCATCTTTATTGCGATGTATGCAATCAGAAAAAATTGTTAAAAAATTATCAATGTTGTCAAGTTGCGAATGCGATCAGTAAGATCCCACAATATCTTTTGTCTCAGAGACACTTTAAACTTGGTTGCCGTTCGCATCGAAGAAGCAAACCTTATAGTAAAACGCGTTAAAATAAGCCCATCTGTTTTTCTACCCCATACCAAATCTCTGTGAAAGAACATGGTAAAATATCTGCTCACGCATGTCGAAGTAAAAAATGTGACGATGCACAGCAGTATTAATGGCAAATTTTTAGACAGTATTATTTTGGGCCAGTTACCTAAGCAAATAACCGTTGTTTTCGTTAAAAATGAAGCTTGGTGATCGCACTGTTAATTCGTTAAATTTTTATCATTTTAAAATTCGTTATCTTCTTTTATACATTGATAGCGCTTGAGTTTCTACTAAACCATTGCAGCCAGGCTTAAGAACGAATTATTTATACGTGGATGCTTATCATACCTTGTTTTCGGATTTTGGCGTTCTTTTTTCCAATGAAATAAGTCACATAGATCGCGAAATTTATCCCAACAGTTACTATCTATTTGCTTTCGATTTATCGACTAACAAATGTTTTCATTAGAATCTGACTAAATGTGGTAGCATTAGATTGGACGTTCGATTTTCCGGCGCTCTTACTTCAACTGTTACCTGTATTGTATATGCCGAGTGCGAGAAAATTCCCAAAATCGATGCGTCACACCAAATCATGATCACACTCGACTTTAGGGGGCTAGATGGCGCCACTAACTACATGTAGTTCATAAATACATGAAAAATAGACTGATAATTAGCAGCTGAGACAGTGAAACTCTCGTAGAAAGAGAAGGAAGATATGGGCAGTTGGTCTTTCTCTCTCGCACGCTTCCAGAGAAGTGGCAAAGGCTGGAGAAGAGGCACAGTTGTATATAATGTTTATATTCTTATGCCATTTATGTGTGTATATGTACTTATATGTATGTATGTGTGTATATACAGCAGCACTGCAGCAGATGATATAAGCTACAGGCAACAGCTGCCCAGTTATTTGGGAAATTTAGATTATAATTTCGTATTATGGTAAAGTTATAGATAGTATATGCAGCAGAGCAAAGCTCAGTAAATAGCAACCGATCATAGGTAAGTTATCTAAAGTTCTCTGGTGACCAACGTGATAAGCTATTGTAGAAGGAGTAACTTGGATAAAAACTTAGTTTTTCAGGATATAAAAAGATAAACAACGAAAAAAGTATTGTTGAAAAGTATGAGTCAAGAATCATGCTACAGTGGTACTGTAATATGCAGCAACCACTTCTTTTCTGATGACTTTTTTGACTCTGATAAGGTCACAACTTCGCAGCGTTTATGTCCTAATGATTCTCCCAAATTTAATATGAGGTTATTATACATCTGCTCATAGTGTGAAACATTTGAGATTAATGAAAATGTCACATGATATCAGTTTAAACTTGATATCAGAAAGGTTACCAGTCAGGAAGGTTTCAAAAATTGCAGTCATGAAACAATCAAAACGCCAGTCAATGCTTAAAAACTTTTCAAGTATTACCAGTCAGACAGATTCAAAAACTGTCAAGTAACATGAAAGAGTCCACATGCATGCCAAGTTAACGCTCAACGATATTTCTCTTGAAAGTATTAATGGTAAAATATATGTGAGAGTTTTTAAAATAACTTGGATCATAAATGCATTTTTGATCATTGAATTACATTATACATTTTAGAAGTTTATTAAAAAAAAACGTAACTTCAAATATAAATAAAAGAAAGAGCGATTTATCTGTTCAAAATGTGGTTAACAGGAAAAAAAAGACATTAATTTTTTTCAATAATTTTTCCAACACCTTTTTTGTGTGAAATGATTTTTGAGTACCATTTACTCTAAAGTTATTTTTTGATTTATACTTTTTTGCCTACATGGTTTCTTTTACAAATTAAGTTTCTGTTGAAAATAATTTATATTATTTATTGTTTATAATTCCTATGATATAAAAAAAATAATATACCTACTTGATAACTGATTTTTGTACAGTATTACATATGACAGCTATCTGATCAGTTTACAGGTCCCAGTAATTGGCCTTTTTGACTGTGTACGCTGATCATAGGGTATTTGCACTTCAACCGTTCATTTTACCTTTCTCCAAAAATGTCTGCTTCTACCACAACATTTTTTATATTTTCATAAAAACACTGACACTTTTGTGTTAAGTTTCATGTACAATAATAAGTTGAATAAACACGCTTAGCTGAAAAAAAAATCTTACACAAAACTTTTACTATTATTGCAGGATACTCCTTTTGAGAACGTTCAGCAGTTATTGAGAGCATTATTTTTTAAAAAACAAAACCATCTGTTCCGCAGATTAAAACACTCACATAGTCACTTCGCTTTCATTCCCCTGCTGCTTATAATTATTTGAGAAGCTCATACTTCAAAGTCCTTCCTTATCCTTCTACTTTAAGACACTGGTCGCACTCTTTTAATTTCAGACCCGAAATTTCTTCAGAAGATTGAGAATAAATTTCTGAATAAGTGAAAAAAGCTGCTGAGAATAATCAAAGATTAGTTTTTCGTTTAACTCTAGATGAGATATGAGTGAGAAAGTACATTAAGTGGAATCACAGTTGCCAGGAGAATCATGGACTTGTTAATATGGTAACTCAGGAGAAAAACAATTGTGATGAAAACGTTCAACCCATAACAATGGTGTTGGTATTCATGCTAGTATGTATCAACGAAAATTTTAAGGTGCCAGTGACTTGTTTCTTGGTATACTTATTATCAGCACAAGAAAAAGCTTATATTGCCAAAAACATTTGTAACTTGGCATGTAAAAAATATATAGACATCATTTCCATTACCTTTGATGGAGCCAACATAAATATTTATATGACTAAAAAATTGGGATTAAAGCTACGATCGTCCAAAGAAGATAGGCTAAAACCTTTTTTTGAACATCCGTGTACAAAAAAGATAGTACAATTACTGTATTATGCTTGTCATTTGATCAAATTAATCATAATGGGTCATACTGCAAATCTAGTTCAATTGCTAGAATCCAAGGAATTACATGTGGCAACCTGAATTCGTTGGTGATACATAAGCTATTAAGATGAAAAAATTAAAATTGATTTAACGGCCCAAACATTCAGTAACAGTGTTGTGAGTGCTTAGACTTATTTACAAAATCACTTACAGTTGCCAGGTTCTCAAAATTCTTGTGGGACAGCTAACTTATGGAAGTATATCAATGACGTGTTTAATGTACTTAACTCTAAAAATATTTTTACAAAATTAGAATTTACATTTTCAATCAGTATAATAAAATGAAATGAATGAAGGGATAAAGTTCCTTCTTACTTCAAGTACATAAATACTTTGAAGGTTGCTGGTGTACCTATTTTACAGTCAAAACGTCAAATAGAATTCATTGGACTAATAATTTGTTTCAAAATCAGGTGTGGGTCTCTGAACCCACGACCGATGTTAAACATTAAAGAATATGTTATTAAACTCGGTAGTATTTGATTGTCTATGATGAAAATAGCAGTTTTCATCAGATAAGTGCTATCGTCTCCAGGGAAAAACAGGGCCCAAGGGACGTAGAGCAGCCATGGATCAATGGCGCTTATGTATTGTGGCGAATCTTATATTTTCTACCAAGCACACACCAGCCACTTAAAAACGCGTGAGGTTAGAGAAGTATTTATTTTTGTGACTCTAAGTAATCTTCATTTCATATTTTTATATAAAAAAACAGTTTATTTATAAATATGTATTTTTATCATTGAATATTATAGCTTGGAAAAAAGTAAATTATGTTTTTTTATTTTTTTATTTATTAACATGTAAACAACGAGAATAATAAGGAACAATAATAGACGGCGAAGAGTATCTATAATACTTATCTACACAAAGGTGCATACATTAGTTTAACAAACGGTAGTATGTATTACTTTCTCTGCTTCTCTGTCTCTTTTTGGATTGAGATACCTGTTTACTGTGCGTAGTTGCGCACGTGCGTGAATTTTGTTGGGTTGGCTCTTAACTGAGGACGAGTTAAGATGTAGTTTGAATAAACATATTTTAAAAAATCCGGAAAAATTGTGTATTATGGTCAAATATTAATACTTTATTATAATCCTATTCACAGAGAAAAAATTTTTTCTAAATGTTAAAAAGATAATACTAATTCTAATAATAATGAACTATATTCTACAAGTACGAAATGTTAAAAAAGGCAATGAAAAAGGCGTATCTGCCTGAGTACTATAGAGAGAGAGAGAGAGAGAGAGAGCTGCTAAATACCTTTTCCATTTTTTTTCTCAACATTTTGCGCTTATCAAAAAAAAATTAAAAGTGCTTATTGATAGGAAATTTTTCGCTCTACACGCAGAATTTACATATTTTCTGTGTATGAAACGATTAAAAGATATAAGCAAAACGAGCTTTAATACAACTTTACACAATTTTGACATTAATAGACCACTCAAAAATAATCATCACTATTTCTTTTGAAATCGTCCGGCTCAATTATATATAATATAAGAAACGCCCAATTATAGATCAATTTTCTCATTTAGAAGTTTCTTGTTTGATATCCATAAATAATAAGAACAAAGATTGGGTTGCTGTGCTGCATAGGACAATTGATAAGGTCCCCGACTACTAATTTTAAAGCTTTAGTTTGATTCTCGGAGTCAGTATAACTTGAACATTTGGCTTACACATTTATATTATGTAGTATATAACATAATATATATGTGTACAGGTATGTGTATGCTGTATACACTGTACAAACGAAAGACGGGTGGCAAAAAGCGCGTGGAGAAAGAGACAAAGAGCCGAGCCGAGTTTAACTGGAGATTGTGCCATCTCATGGATCGCTTCATCGCGTTGGTCGAACCCCCAAGCGTGCCAATAGATGTTTCACATCAAAAATGTTTCTATATAAGCAGAGCAAGTAATAGAACAGGTAAACATTAGTTTTCTTCTCAAATATTGGCTTTTACAAGATTACTTAGAAACTAATTTTGTAGACGTGCGTCGAATGAATGGATCATACAACAATCCAACAGCCAAACAATTCAAGATGTACGTCAAATGAATGGATGAGACAATAACCCAACAGCCAAACAATTCAAGACTGCAACCAAAAAATTTTTCTTGCATGTAAGTATGTCTACCTTTTTGTCCTTAAAATATATATTATAAGATGATACACTTTTATTAAAGACAGATCCCAGTGATGGACTCAAGTATAATGATAAATCTGTAAGTAGTGACCTATAAGAGGACCATAAAACTTTTCCAATAAATACTGACCATGATTATACAAAATCGACTAATCTAAAAAAGTCGGATTAGTCGTTAGTGTCGGACTAATCGTCATACTGTCAATACAATTTAACAGAAAAATGGAGTCTCAGAAAAAGATAGTAAGGGAGTTTGGTGCAATCGATCTCTCCAGAGCAAAACAATATCAACAGTCACCTCCACAAATTTTTTGAAAGCTTCACGGCTTAAAAAAATTCATTTGGCAAAAAAGCCGTAGATGGTCTGGAATATAAGCAATTACTTGACATTAAGCACATATTTCAAAGAGATTCCTTTTAAAATTTTGGATTAGAGTAAATACGAATTGGCATTTACAGACATTGAGAAGTATTCGACCATAGATGACAGCAACTTGCAGGACATAAAGATTCATAGCCTCAAATGGTCCCCGAATTTTACTGTAAGTTATAGCAATAAGGCTATTGAGCTTGAAGAAGGATGAAACTAAAGTGTGAGTGGGAGTGTCACAAAACAATACTGTTGCAGTTTAATACTAAAAAAAGTAAGCTTTTAACATTTGGGCGAAATTATTGTCAACTGCATTAATTATACTTTACGTGTATTGAGTGATGTGTCAGATTGGATGCCTGCTGTTGTATAGAAATTTGTAGAGTATATTATTCGAGTATGTAAAAAAGATTGTAATATGTATGAAGTGCAAATTGATTATTATATACCTAATGCTGTTAAGCAAATTGTCAAAAATATAAATGATACAGATTAAGAGAGCGTGAATGAAAAAGTCATGTCTATACATACTGCGAAGTGCGAATCCTTAACAAAAGCATATGTCTGCGATTTTATGTACAACATTGCGTCACTTTATACAATCGCACTTGTAGAGGCTTTGAAACTAAAAATGAATTAATAAATCTACTTATCTTTGTTGTAACATACCTAGAATTTACATCACATTCTTATAAATCACATTTATTTGGATGACACGAAAAAATAAAATTTAAGAACTTTGAAGTCTTTCTATTGGACAAAACTATGGTAATTAATCCTAAAAAAAAATACAAATACTATGAAAAAGAGAAATTTGATTTCTTCTAGTAACTAAAAAGTGGGAGCACCCACTCTCCATGCACATAGTTAGAAAAAAAAGCCGTCCATGAAGGGGATACGTCTCCCGCCCTGCATGCCTTGTCTTTGCAGATGATGGGAGTTGGGTGTTGACTGGCCAAAGTAGTGCAACAACTACTTGTTAGAAAAATAATAAATTAAACAAAAATATATTCAATAATACTTATAATCTTATTTCTTAAGGTTAACGCTTATTTCAGTCTGCGATACTAGCTCAGAAGAGTTTTTCCCAATTTTTATTTCAATCAGATAGTCTTCTTTTTTTCAACTTGAGTATGAATATGAACTGTTTAGAACGAAGTTCTTTATCACGGATAACGATGAGATACATGCTCCCTGTGTATAAAAACGGTTGGGAACGGGGACCCATCAGTCAGAAAAAGTAAGAAAACAGTGTGCACTTTTAGGTTAGGGAAATACAGAGTAGCAGAGGTGATACAAAAAGAGCCAGCCAGCTAGTAAAGGGACCTGTCAGCCAGAAAGTATAAAAAAAAGCGTGCACGTCCGTTGTCACTCACCAAAAAAAAAAAAAAAAAAAAAAAATAAATAAATAACCAGGTGTGGTTCTTGGGACCCCTGGCAGAAGTAAAACATCCAACTTAAATGTTATTAAATAGAGTATAGCAGAAACTGAGAAAATTGGAGTGTTCCTAATTCTAATAGGTCTTTAAGAATCAGACATGAAAGTAGTAGATATTTTATCATTATTACGTATTCAAGCACCCACGTGCATGAAATACATATACTTATAAATACTACTCATGTAACACGTAATTCGCACATTTTTATTACTTCAATGTTTGCTATGATGTATGTATTATTACATTTACAAATTATTGGTCATATAATTCAGAATGAACAAAAATTTTTACCATACTGCCTCAAAAAAAGGAACTTTTGTCCCGTTACGTGGGACAAAAATTCTTTTTATTTTACATTACTATTCTGGCATTTGCTATGACATTATATATCTGCAATCAATTCTTGTTGGAATTATTTTATCCAATAAATCAAAATATTTTTACATTTTGGCTACTATGAAAGTAAAACAATTCACTCTATCTACATCTATTTACACTCTATATACAGCTATTTTACATTGTTAAGTTATAACTTTTGATTCAATTCATTTGCTATGTCCGTTTTGTAAATGTGATTTTGTTAATGTTCCTATTATTTTTTAAAGCTCGGCACGGAAACGATAATTTCTTTTACTCGTTTTTTTAAAGATTTAATCGAAAAGGGAAATAATTTAGATTATGTCAGTCCAACCCCTTTATATTTATGCACCTTGATCATATAATTCCCCTTCAGGAAATCCGTAAAAATTGTTATTTTTAGCCAATTTTGCTTCCCTTTTGAGATACAGCGTTTTTCCTCGTTTTCAAAAGCTAGGTTGTCGTATTCTACATATTTAATACTATTTGAACGTTTTCTTACATACCTCTTTATATATGAAAGAATAAATAGAAAAGGAGAGCCATTTTTACTGTGTTTTTTTGAGGGTTTCAAAGAAAATAAGCACTATTACACTATTAAGTATACAACAGCAATGCAAGGCTTTAGCTTTCTGAAATTTTTGCGTGGACTGGGACATGAAACACGTAGAGGAGGGTAGGACAAGTGTGGCACCCTAACTTTAGTTGCAAATTGCATAAAGAGACTGTTAATATGCTACTATTAAAAAATAAAAACGAAAGGAAGCAACTGCTTGAAATTAGAAGACGTGAAAAAGAATTTTTTTATTTATCACAAACGGCAAAAAATATCCAAAATAAGTTTAAAAACTGCTCCTCTTACCCCATTGGAGGGCACGAGGTGACGTAGGGTAGAGCACGCATAGCACGGTGATTATGAAGTGCTAAGTGTATACTTTAGTTGTAATTATTCATATGATAAAACTAATGTTATTTAAAAAAAAATAAAATAATAGAAAATTTTGTGATTCAGCAACTTTTTTTCTATTAGTAAGCAATTATACAGAAAAAAGTTTACATACTTTTTTTTAGTTCTTACGAATAAACAAATACAATGACGTCATGTATTGAATGTATACATATAAAATGCTACTTTTTTGTAATGAAACCAATAAAACGTGTCAGTTTTATAATGCGTGTATATATACACATACATACATACATACATACATACGTACATACATATACTTTGTTTTGTTTTTCACACCTTATGATATATATAGATGTGAAAAACAAAACAAAGTATATGTATACATGTACGTATGTAAGTTTGTATGTGTGTATAAACACGCATTATAAAACTGTCACGTATCGATATATTATAATTCTTATAGACACACTTAATACAATTGACTAAGCGTAATTAACTGCGTAAATCACTAAACATTGCAATCTGGCACTCAAAGCATCTCGTACTGTTAGTACACGGACAAAATTAGGTATAAAATCAGCAAACGATCCACGCAGCCGACTTACGAGCGTTATGGCTATTCACCTGACTATGCCTGCCCTTCCCAAGGTGTAACGCCTGCCTCGTTCTAAAATAATTTTATATCATTCATTACAGTACTTATATAAACCTTAGAACAAAAAAAATTATTGGACGAGAAAATTAAAGACCTGAGCTATCCAATTGAACTATTTTTGTTAACAAAATATAACACTTTCGACCTGCTTCAAGCTATTCAAAAATGAAGAAAACCTTTTTTTAGTACACAACATTTAATAATTACAAAATAAATGGAAAGCAATACTTTATGACATTAAAGACTCACAGGATAATAGTAAAAGCTTTTTTTATTAAATTTCTATGAAAATTTTATTTTCAAAATGCATGAATATTAATATTATCAAGGTGCCACGCTTTGCAACCCTGCTCAACGTGCCCTCCCCTCCCCTATATATGCATGCAACATACATACGTGCACATCGGTTTAGTTTTAAACGTAGTGTGGAAGCATCCATGCCTATAATATATTTATATACATTGGTATAGTAGCAGGGTAAAGGGAAGAGAGCATGCGGCGTACATGCGAGAGAGAGAGATGGAGCTGGAGGTAGTGTGTGTAAGAGAGGAAATTATGGAGAGGGCTTAGGCTGCAGGGTAGGTGGCTACGTTTTCTCGTGACGCATTTCCCTTCACGTGGTCGTTCATGGCCCAACATAAGAAGTTTCATTTCAAAAAGCCAAAGTAAAAAGAATTTGATTACGAAACGAATACGAAAAGAAGTTTCGCTAACCAATGTTATTAAAACAAATAGAAGCACCTTTTTGGTCAACATCCATACACACGACTCTCATACCCATCTAATTTTAGGTGCCACGTTCACATATTCAGTAGGAAATTGGTGGCAAATTTGAATATTATAATTGAAAAAATAAATAGAGAAAGCAAACATGTACATGCATACCAAACGACCCACAAAAAAGTGTTTACGAAGACTAAATGTGTGTATGTGTGTTGGCACCCTTACTTTGCTGCGTAAACATTATCACGCAATGTGCATATACGTATGCGCTCTCGCTGGTAGAGGAATGATCAAGGGGACTGATTTTGGTGAACAATATATAAATTTTTTTACAAATGCTTTAACAAATTACTTTTTGGTCATTTTGTTGTTTGTTTCTCGTTTTTATTAACTAAATTACATATTTTATACTAAATAATTATCACTTTTGATAAGCCATGAGAATTGTAATTTAGTTACAAAAATGAAAATCAATGTTTTTTGGCTGATGAGTTTCCGAGCCTTGTATACATGACAAATGTACAGGAAAGACATATTCTGCCGTTACTTCCGATAAAATAGACATATTGAGCTCACATGTATTTATAATCCTATTATTTTATTGTAAACATGTGATTTCTTGGACTAAAACTTAAGCATATCAGAGTAAAAAAATGTTTACCGAAAATCTCGCAAAAGATGGGAAATATCATGATTCGGAGGGATCCGAAGTATTTTCGTTATCCACATACTTGATCATGAGCTATTTTGTTACTTAAAAAGTGCCACATGGTCTAAATAAAATGATTACCACAACCTGGCCCAAGGGATGGATAACAAAAAGTTGTTAAATAAAAGTGCTGTTTGCGGTAAGATTCGAATACTTGTACTGCCTAAAAACAGACCACTAAGCAAATGTATCCTTCGCTCTTCCAAACGAAATGAACAGCGCAACTTTTCAAAACGATTTTTTGTAATGATATTTACCGTAAACTAAAGTTGCGATGATCTCCCTACACTGTAACTCAGAGCATTTTATATGCTAGACTAATTAAGCCAATTAAAAGTCTTTCATACTACAAATCACACACTGTGTTTTGTTAATTGCTGTCATACTCCTCATTGCTTTCTACATCGCTTTATTTATTTAAATCATGCATGGCGCATAGTCAATTAACATCTCCTGGATGAGCAAATATTTTAGATGTGGAGTCTGTGTCTGAAAGAAAATGTCAAGAATCAATGAGATAGAGGAATGATAAATGAATTTGTAAAGCTATAATAAATATCATCGTTTTCGTGGCATTGCTCATTATTAAAAACTATATCTTGTAATACGGGTATACTGTTTTCAAAATCCCAACCATATTCGTATCATTCAACGGTATTTAAAAAAAAACTGATTTTCAGCCAAAACACGTTGGTTTATATTAATCAAAGAATGGCGTTAAATTATGAGTCTGTTGCCAAATCGACGTTATATATGATGCACGCAAAAAATGATTCATAAATTCAGCTTTGCATGGTAGTTCGCGTTTATATTCAAACCATCTTCCGTATTTTGTACGTTAAAGGTCTTACAAAAGAGTGCATATCTAGCCACATCTAAGCGCATTCAGTTTTTCATGCCGTACACCATGCAAACAAATTTTTCTTAGTTTTTAAATATTTGTTACTGTATCAGCCCATCATAATTTGTGTCATACCTGTTTCTGCTTGTCTCAACGTCAATCACTACTTTATCCTTAGGACGAACCATTTTATGCAATTTTTTTCAACATTATTAAGACGTTGCAATCACTTGTACTGATTTTCATACTAAGAGATAAATTAAAATTTTTTTTTTAATAAACAATACAAGCATAGAAGACGATCTTTGGTATTTAGTTCTGGTTGCTCACTAGCAAAACTGTCTATTAATTAAACATTGATTTGTTCATTTTTAGCTGTAAATTTATTACGTATACGGTCAAGATATAATTTAATGATGTTATCATTAATAAGCACTCACCCGACCAATCAAAAATTTAAAAAATAACAAGTTGTTTTTTAAATAAGTCGTTTTCTTGTGTCATCATAAAAGCTTATGTTACGCATCTGCTTTCGATACTTGATTGTGCATGGCTTACGAAAAGCTGCTCGCAACTTGTGCTCGTGTTCTTTTATGCAGCGTGAAGAGCAGGTATCAAAAATAAAATTGATTTCTACAGCATTTTTACTGATTAACGTAATTTTTTAAATGTCACCATGTTTTTGGAAAAAATTTTGCAGTTAATGTGACATGGCAAAGCCATCATAAATGTCAACATCGTCTTTCTGTACTTTACCCACGGTTTCCACTTT
Source organism: Copidosoma floridanum (assembly GCF_000648655.2). Next base: position 3,631,095 of record NW_019384242.1, on the reverse strand, counting down.
CTCTTCTAAATACCGCATTAGAACAAATTTATCAGTTTTTTTAGTTGTTCCAATAATATCACATAAGGTGTATAAAATTGGCATTGTAAGATATTTAAATATAGTACACAAACCTACTTTGAGTTAAATACTTTTAGTTGTTACTAAACGTGGTTATTTTTTTACAGGCACATTTAAATTTGAGTCGCAAATATCCATCGCAACAGTTTCATATGCTTTATCCAGAGTAGCTTCCTTTTCTGTATTAAAAATGTGCGTAACACATTTCATAATAAATATGAAATTTTTTTTCTTGCTTGAAAAGTTTAAGTTTGGCTAATAAAAGTAAGTCAATGTTCTTTACTTTCTTTTTTAACGTAATGAAAAACTATTTGGAATTTTGAAAGTAAACGATTTTTCAAATCTAATCAGGTACTTATCATATAGGATACAAACTTGATGAGCAAGCAAGGCAGATTTGTTTAATAATACTCTTCAACATTCGCGTTAGGGTTGTCATCTTCATCGCTAAAAAAAGTAACGAGCATGTACAAATTGGAAAACATAGTTTTCAAAGTACATAGTGTTCACGTGTTTGAATAATGTTCTTCATTGTTAAAGTATCCTCCCGTAAGCTTGAATATTTCTACTATCACAGTTCTACATCTATGAATAGTATAAATACGAAAACTATACTTTAATAATATGTAGCACGTTATAGGTAATGACATTTTTTCGACACTGTGTGTCAGGTGTGACGCAGCAAATGGTACGCTGATTGATAAGTGGGTATTATTAATATACTAGCAGGCTCCCGTCTCGGCTTTGCCCGAAAATAACTAAATGGAACACCGTAGTGTGTTGACATGTAATGTGAAACGTCTTTAGTTATAAATTTTACATCTATTTTTGACACTTCTCAGAACAAAAATTTTATTGTTAAAAACATATTTGTTTTCAATCCATACGGTTTATTTAATCAAGTAAAGAGCTGTAAAAAGTGAAAAAAAATATAATTATGCTCAAAAGTACCGTGCGTTTCTTATGCCATAGAATAATCGTTGGCCGTAAAAGGCCGTTGATTTGCAGTTTCTTCCATACAATGTAAAATTAGGGCTTTTTTTTAAAGCTGTAAGGATTTAAGACTTACAAGAAACTTTTTTCTCTTATTTCACATTTTTATTACCACAGTTCAAAGTCCTGGAGCCTTATCTCTACAATTTTTATCACCACAAAAATACAAATACACATCCTACCTATTTAAAAATCTAGAAGATTCAAGAAATTACTATAAGGGTTATAATAAAAAACTGATCCCTCACTCAATAAATTCTTGATTTATTGATTTTCATGCTGCTTTAATCTCGATAAATGTTCAGCGTCATTTTCTTGACGCCTAAAATTATATTCATCAGATGCATGTAAAATTTTCCTTCCTATTCGATTTCTTGCGACTTTTGGCATAGTTAGGACTTTCGTGAGCCCTAAAGCCTATTTTTTAAACTTTATTAGGTTTTTATCTATTTTTTGGCAAAGTAGTGTGACATTCAATGACTCTGAAAAGAACCGGTGAGGTTCTTAAGGAAACTCTTTCTTGACTGAAATTTTCAGCAAACGTGATTGCCTGTATACCTCAGGGTGATCTTCTCTGGCCTATTATTAAAGCATCACACTCATTAGGAGGAAAAAAGCAATGTCTGAAGCTTTAGAGCTGGTTGTAGAGCTCTTTCTTAGCATCTCCTGGTATAACGTTGAAGACGATGGTCTCTAAAGCTCGTAGAGCACCTTTTTTTTTTGCAGACTCAGTTTTTTTGGTGATCTAAGATGGACGGATTAGTTTGTGATGCTTGCCTGTTAGAGACTGTCCCTATGGCTCAAGTTTATTCTTCCTTCATAGCTGTTAGGTTCTCTTAGCACAGACCATGAAGAGGATAGGTAATCAGTCTGGATGGTTGAACGGCCACAAAGCTATGAGGTGTTGGAGCAGGTTTTGCTCTAGCTAAACAAATCTCCTGGTGCTCCGCCAGAGATGTTGACGTTCTGACCGCCTATTTTTTCGTGGCACTCGGTTATCTTGGCGATCCAGGGTAAAAACTGATTAATTTCGCTTACTCATAAAAGAAGAGTGTCATCGGTAGCTGGGATGCTCAGCTGCAAGACTAACAACTCTATGCTTGGTGTACTACCGATGAATGACTATGACAATCGACAAATCAATGGGGCATGTAATAACCACTCTTTACTAACTTTGATTGCGGGTGGCTTCAATTTCACATTGACGCCACCTAGCGGATCCTACTGAACTAAAGCGCAGATCTTGCTTATTTTAGAAAAACTTTGAGCTTATTTATCGCTATTGTTATTAACTTTCTTAAGAAAAATACTATGTGAAAATCATCTCGGAGTTATTAAGAATCAGTATGCAAAATTTCAGCAAAATCGGTTGAGTAGTTCTCGTGGTTAGTGATTACAACGGTTTTAGTGTCTTTGCTTTATATTAGTAAGATACAGAATCGACACATACATATGGGAATTTAAAATTTAAATGCTAAGTAGAAATGTATAATGTAAGTCTGGAATAAAATTCCTGATGTACGTCATTTCTGCGAAAATAGCATGATAAATTGTATTTTACGTAATAAACGTAAAAATGTATAATTCACTTGTGTTAATCTCTGTAGCCGTAAGTTTTTTTCAATCTGTGTAATATCTCAATGACATATGATATTGTCGAGTAATAACAGTGTGGAACGGAGATCATGATACATTAGTATGTGGGATCTGTTCGTTAGAATGTATGAACTTATTTTCTATTGTTATTATTTTTACATTGAGTTCCAGCTATATACATGGAAGTCACTCTTGTTTGGAAGATATAAAATGCTTATACGTAGATTTATCTTTGTAATCAGAGTCGTCAGAGTCGTCACAGTCGTAACATTTGCTATTCTTGGAAGATTCATCTGAGTCATATGACACTGGACTTTGACGGCCACCTTTGACGTACGAATCCTTTGCTCATCTGTTAAAAAGTTTTGCTGAACTTTTAAAATTATTTTGCTCATGAATGTAATGAAAGATAGCACTGATGTTTAAATCACAAGAAAACAATCCACATGCGCATGACTTGTTTCGATTAGGAGTAAATCCTTTTACTATACGCATGTTCGTGGTGTGTGTTGCAAAATGTTGCTAATTTAGGGATTTATATTATTTGTTTTTTTTATTCGACCTGAAGCGTTTGAACTGATCCAGAAATCTTTAAAAAGGTCCGAACGCTTCAAACAAAGTGAACAAACAAATCTATTCTACAGTCGATGGACGTAAATTTGTGAATTACAAAGAAAACATTTGTTATTATAGTTTGGATCGTGGTGCAATAAGGCTAATCTTTTTTGAAGTTGCACCTTTATAGGCGCGTTCTGCCTTACAGAGTAAATAAACGATTTCAGATTGATGACCTTGAGAAACAGTGTAACGGAAGTAGATTTTTCTTGATTATTCCCCTTCACCTTGCCCTCTTGACGTACTTCCGGTCCCCTTACACTATAGTGGGTCGAGGGACAGTGCAGTGGATAGCCACCATTTACAGCACATGTCAGTGGTGGTGAATTTGAAATGGTAAATAATATCACACCACTCCACAATGCCATTCTACAATCGCGCTTTCGTTGCACTGCGCAAGTGCGTAGGAGCAGCTCTATAATATAAGAGGCCCTGCAATGACTCATGCATAGAAATGTACATCTATATACACTAGAAAATAGTGGAAGGTGCTAGAAATGGCGCAGCCAATCAGTACCACCTGATCCTATCCACCACACTGTTCCTCGATCCACTGTACGTTGCACCACCAAAAATCATCGCACCACACCACACAATAACATCATCCTACCACACCATGCCACGCAACATTATCGCACCACACACTTTGAATTTTTCTTATTTTTCCTTTAAGCCAATTGAAAGAAAATTAAAAAATTAAAAAGTCATTTCCAAAAAGATTTGAACCACTAACCTCTTGCATACTGGCTGAGACCCTTACTGATTCTGCTATGAGCGTGCCCGATATAAGATAGATCGATTACTTTATCTTATATCAGGCACTTCATTGCTTATTTTTAATGTGAATTGTTATTTACTAAGTATAAATTTATTTAAAGTGTGTTGACATGTAATGTGAAACGTCTTTAGTTATAAATTTTACATCTATTTTTGACACTTCTCAGAACAAAAATTTTATTGTTAAAAACATATTTGTTTTCAATCCATACGGTTTATTTAATCAAGTAAAGAGCTGTAAAAAGTGAAAAAAAATATAATTATGCTCAAAAGTACCGTGCGTTTCTTATGCCATAGAATAATCGTTGGCCGTAAAAGGCCGTTGATTTGCAGTTTCTTCCATACAATGTAAAATTAGGGCTTTTTTTTAAAGCTGTAAGGATTTAAGACTTACAAGAAACTTTTTTCTCTTATTTCACATTTTTATTACCACAGTTCAAAGTCCTGGAGCCTTATCTCTACAATTTTTATCACCACAAAAATACAAATACACATCCTACCTATTTAAAAATCTAGAAGATTCAAGA
>NW_019384242.1:3608626-3623805 GCF_000648655.2 Copidosoma floridanum | reverse complement strand
TAACTGTTTTTACGATAGCGCAAGTGCCCTGGTAGCACAATCTTACGCACTGGCAGTGCGTAAGTCTGCACCTGGTCTGCTTCCGGGATCTTGTGTAATTCTGATGCATGACAAGTGCATAAGACGCTTTGCGGCAGATTTGCGCAAGATTTGTGTGCAGGCAAATGCGCGAGACTCTTGCGTAGGAAGTGCACAAATCTGACGGTCAATCGAGTGCGTTATTATTTTTATTCGATGCATTCCTCCTCGTTGCAGAATTTTGCAGAATTTTTGGAAGACAATAACTGACACAAGCTGTTTTAACTATGGTTTTAACTTATTTTGCTTGTAATAATATATTTCTTACGTTTTTGCTGGTGTAAAAATTGTGAAGAAATTTCTGAAGTGAGATTTTAACATCAGAAATTTCTTGAGATTTTTTAACAGGGTTATGTAAGACATTTACTTTCGTGCACTGACATTTTTTTATGTACAATCGGCACCAAAAGATCACAAATTACCTTTATATAGAAGAAAATTAGGAAAATACTAGCTGTCTAAATCACCAAATGCAGGAATGCCGAGAATCCTTCTGTACCGGCGTTGAATTGTCGCGACACGACTCAACAGCTACGTGACAAAAACGATAGTATCAATAGTGTCTCGACACTGCGAGAGTATCGCGACACGACGCAACAGTGACTCGACAAAATTAATAGTCTCAATGATGGGTCGGCACTGCAAGAGTATCGCGTATATAGTCAATAGTATCGTAATTTGTTTAGATACTTGGAGCACCCAAGTTTCATAGATGGCAGTGTCAGTGTATTGACAAAAATGATAGTCTCAACGGTGTCCGGACACTGTCACATACAGGACATCGCATATACAGTCGAAAGTATCGAAATTCGTTTAAAGACTTAGAGTAGTTGAGTTGCATAGATGGCAGTGTAAGTGTAGTGTACAATGAGTTACTTTGAGTAAACTCAAAAAATATATCCATATCCATAATAAAATAATCCACTGCGAGTTTTTATCGCTTTCGGCAGAGTATCTCGATCATCGTGCGATATATCGATATTATCTCGATTTAGCGAAGTATAGTGTGTAGTGTCATCAGACGACAGACATTTTGTGTATAAGAGAGAGACAGTAAGATACAGTGTTTATATAAGAGAATGGGAAGTGATTTAAAAGAGAGGAAAATATTGACGTTCGCACCTGGTCAGCAGTAAGCAGTGCACTGAGGCCGTGCAGTGTATCAGTGCATATATATATGGATAATCGAAAACGTTTACCGTATACATAGTTAATTTTGTGCGCATCACAAACATACATCACATACTACCTATATGTGCGTGTATTTTTTCATTTCCATGTGTTGAATGGACGATCGACATATTCGACATTGTTTTTAGTGTAAATTGATTGATGTTCGTACTGGTCAGCAGTGAGCAGTGCCCTGAGGCAGTGCAGTGTGTCAGTGCATATATATATGGATAATTGAAAAAGTTTACCGTATTCGTATACATACTTAGTTAATTTTGTGCGCATCACATACATACATCATATACTACCTATATGTGCGTGTATTTTTTCATTTTTATGTGTTGAATGGACGATCGACATATTCGACATTGTTTATAGTGTAAATGTACAACGTGACCGAGTTCATTTCATAGGTTATACATTAATTTAACAATTTGACACTTGGATTTGATACAAAACATGAAATCCTAAGCCCTACAGTTGCTGCGCAGTGATTAGGAAAGTTGATGATTAACATAGTTATACGAAGCATTCTATCAACGTGTACAGTTTGTGCAGATCTTCCATCGAGTCTATCAAGTGCTGGTACATAATATATTGTATCAGTACACGATATTTAAGCAATTTCTAAAACCACTGACTGTATAAGTAAGTTACCCAAATATTATTGGATATATTTTTTTAAAACTATTTATAATTTTAATCGATCATTTCGATAGCATGGCATGCTAGAGTACCTTCGTTTAACGTGGACACTCATGAAATTATATTTTCTGTTTGCAAGCTGTTGGAGGGGGTAAAGAAAAACGATCAAAAACCTGTATCGAGAGAAAAATGTGTAATTTCGGGACACTTGAGCATGTCAATGCATTATAGATTGTATATTATTGACTTTTTCAATGACTTTAAGTTGCCAGATGTAAAGATAATGGGATCTTGATAATCGTATGTTTCACAGCTTTTTTATTTAAAAGAAGTTAATAAATGGAGTGACTCATGATTTTTCTACTAACATGACATGGGAGGACGTCATTTTTAGTCTCTCACGTCACATTCGCGTCATGTTTTGTTACTGATCAGTTCGTTCTGCTTTGACCTTACAAAATCGGGGTTATGTTACTGACTTTAGTGTCGTTTTCAATTCGTAATTTCAGATTTCGGTGCAACTCTTTGCTTCAACATTTTTAGCGAATCATATTGTGATTCTCATAGTTTTTATGTTTAGCATAGTTGTAAATCTGTAATATTGTATTATTTGCCATCTTCCATGGAATTCCTCATGTGTTCCGAAATTACGCACTATTTTGGTATCAGATGGCCAATATACACTTGCATATAGCGAATATAATCGTTTCGTGTTAAATAGTACGGAATATAGTCGTTTCGTGTTAAATAGTACGGAATATAGTCGTTTCGTGTTAAATAGTACGGATTCATAACTATCATCACTTTTGGTCCGAGATACTCATTGATTCGGTCCTGGGGTGGTAGTCCGTAACTTTTTAAGGTGCTACATAAAAATCTGAACATACCAATTTCCGTCTTAGAGGCATTTTAGGACGTCTTTAAGAGAAAAATTAGTGTGTCCAAATTTGTATGTAGAAGCAGAGGCAAAGTTACGGATTACCGACCCTGCGAATAGCGTTAGTAAAAATTTCCGATGTGAATACTATCCACAATACTACCCACAATAATAATATACCAAACAATGCGACCTTATTGCTTGTTCTATATTTCGATTCGTGCGTCAGGTATTAAGTTTTTGGCAACATTGCAAATGTAAACCCAGTATGCATTTGTTGATAAATAAGGCCGTATATCCTTATTTAAGTTTTTGTGATACGGTTCAGATAAATNAAATAAAAAACTTTGAATTGATGGGGTTGAAGTGCAGATAACTGCTTGCAACATAAGGAAAGGTATTGTAATGATCATTTCCGTTGTTTTTTAGTTATTACGAAAAAAAATTTTTATCTTATACATGAACATTTTTCATTCAAATGAGAAAATAATATACTTAAATAAGGATCTCATTTCATTCACGGTAAGCTCTAAGAATCAAGGTATAGATTTGCATTGGTCACGAAACTTAGCAGTTACTACCCGTATTCCCAGATTTCTAATCGCAATGCCAATGACCTCCAATTTCCGATAAAAAAAATTTATTTAAGCCTCTTTGAGTGTAGTGAAATTACAGCAACTTTTTTTTCAGATAAATATCGTTACAAAAAGACGTTTTGGAAGACTTGCGATGGTCATTTTATTTGTGGGGGAGGCGGGGGGTGTTCATTTTATTTGCAGTTCATTTTTGGACAGTAGAAGTATTCGAATTCTACCCCCAACGGCACTTCTCTTTCACAACTTTTTATCATCCATCTTTTGGACCAAATTGTATTAATTATTTTGCTTCGATTATACGACTTTTAAAATGATAACATAATTCATGATCAAGTATGCGGATCACGGAAATACTTCGGATCTTCACAAATCATGATGTCTCCCAACTTTTGTTAGATTTGTAATAATCATTTTTTTTACACTGATAGTGCTCATCTTTTAGCCTAAATAAAGTGAACTGTATGAACGAAACAAATGAACCGAACAAACGATGACAATTGAACGGGCCGTTGTCAAAGTGTTCTAGGATTTCGATTTAATAATATCATTAGTAAGGTTATTTTTTATGTGGTAAACTTAACGCATATAAATTATATAATTAAAATCGTTTTGATCATGATACTTCTTCTACAAATACATTGCAATTATAAATCCAACGTAACCAAGTAGACAAGGATGCCTGTCTCGCACGCTGATCTTTTGTGGGCATAATTTAAGCCACCCACTTGAACTTTTTTCCAAAATATTGAAACAATACTTTTAGAATTTCTCAAAGTTGTTGAAGGTGGAGAAGTGTTATTTACAAACTTTAAAAAAAAGCTGGTAACATTTTTAAAAAAAAATGTTTTGAAAACACGTCTGTTGGAGATTCTGCAGGCGAAAGAGAGAAGCAAAGAAAGGTGGGATTAAGGTGGTGGATAGGAGAGAGGCGACTGAGATGGAGGGAGTGGACGAGGTAAGACAGCAGATTCCTTCTGACCACGCTAGGAGGTGAAGCTACTCATCCTAATTGCGTTTTTTAATACTCAAGCGGACATCTTGGCGTCCTCCTCCTGTCCTCATATATGAGAAAGAGTGAGAGTGGTGATCGTGGATTGGGAGCTGACCTCCTTTGGTATCCAGAAGCTGCCCTCCTGGGAACGTGCACCGATTGTCAAAAACTAATCCCCTTGCCGTGTGCCAACAGCTGATCTCTTTGGTTTTGAATGGAGCTCCCTTTCCTGAGAGCTGAGTGACGCATAAATCGGCTGGGCTAAAGGATCAACGCTCTTGTTGTTTCTTAACCTGCTGGAAACCATTAACGTAAGTGCCAACAAGATATTTGTATCAACGTTACTCTCTTCCTGCGAATCCTAACACCATACTGGCAAGCGCGTTAAAGGCTAGTCACACACTCTGTCACGAGGTACTGCTGCTCTTGAACTTAGCTTTCCATTTGCATAGAGCATATGTACATTTTTGCGTCTGCAAGCATATCATTATATTTAACCTCTGCCCAACAGGGACTGCTCGCTTTAAATCTACGTTGGCATTTTTTTTATACGCGCATCTTTTACTATACAATGAAAATAATTTGTTGTTTGTTGTGTTCACCGCTCCCTGGTAGCACAATCTTACGCACTGGCAGTGCGTAAGTCTGCACCTGGTCTGCTTCCGGGATCTTGTGTAATTCTGATGCATAAGACGCTTTGCGGCAGATTTGCGCAAGATTTGTGTGCAGGCAAATGCGCGAGACTCTTGCGTAGGAAGTGCACAAATCTGACGGTCAATCGAGTGCGTTATTATTTTTATTCGATGCATTCCTCCTCGTTGCAGAATTTTGCAGAATTTTTGGAAGACAATAACTGACACAAGCTGTTTTAACTATGGTTTTAACTTATTAAAAAAATTTTCTACTGTATTAATGCAATAATACATTTTTATTGCGTTTTCTTCTTTCACAATTTTTCCTTTGTGATAAAGGTGATTGTTTTACTTAAGGACGTTTATCACATAGATAATAAGATCGAGTTTCACCCAGATGCGTAAGTGCCCCTCTTCTTATCCCTTTGAGAGCGAGCTGGCCTCCGAAATTCTCTGTTATTTTTCTTCTTTTTTGTTCTCTTATGCCCTTCGTATTCTAGGGGAGTGGTCCTCACGGACCTATTCCATGCGGGAAGGTTAGTTTGTACTCACTAGGCACACTTGGTAGATCTGACACTATCATTGGATTAGCTGGGGCGTCAATGAAGATTTTCCCCTCCCCGCAAAAAAAAAAAAAAAAAAAAAAGGGCACAAATCTATGCAGCAACGATAGAATTATTTTTCTCATATGAATGTACTTACGTATACGCTTTGACACGTACTTTACCCCTTTTTTTGTGTTATTAGAAAAAAACAAGAAAATTATTGATCTATTTGAAAACGAAACAGGTTTATCTCATAGTAGTGTTTCATACAAACGACGACTAGGAGGTTAATATGGATCTTATAAATGCAATTGTAAGTGATTTTTGCATGTTAAGTTGCAAACTTTTTAAATTAAACATGTGAAAAATGGTACACTTTAACAATCTGCTATTTTTTAAAGCTAAATTTTCTTAGCAAGATGTTTTAAAACCATCACAAGATTCGATGAAAGTGCACAGTCTTATACTGGCCAGCCTCCATATTGTTTATATTGTACTGTGCCACAATACATTGTTTAGAATGGTACAGTGATTTAATATTAAAATATTTATTAAAACCACACTTAACTAATGTACGTATATTCTTTCCGATGATAATTGCACCACCTTTGTAAATAATATTGTTTTATGGGTGGTATATTTATATTTATAAATATTTTATCTGCTATATAATTAATTAGAAGTATAACATTTTACTTGGGTACCTAAGCACCCACTGTCCACTGGTTTTTTTAAGGGATTTATTGCTGGAGCCCTATTCATTTGAGATCTAAGTATCTATTTTCAAACTATGGACCAAATGCTTTTTATTGAAGTCACGAACTAATATCCACATCGTTTTCTGCTAGTAAGAGCACAAATATAAAAAAAGTTCACGTGGATTTCGAAAAACACTACATCGTTAATGAAATAAAAAACTTTGAATTGATGGGGTTGAAGTGCAGATAACTGCTTGCAACATAAGGAAAGGTATTGTAATGATCATTTCCGTTGTTTTTTAGTTATTACGAAAAAAAATTTTTATCTTATACATGAACATTTTTCATTCAAATGAGAAAATAATATACTTAAATAAGGATCTCATTTCATTCACGGTAAGCTCTAAGAATCAAGGTATAGATTTGCATTGGTCACGAAACTTAGCAGTTACTACCCGTATTCCCAGATTTCTAATCGCAATGCCAATGACCTCCAATTTCCGATAAAAAAAATTTATTTAAGCCTCTTTGAGTGTAGTGAAATTACAGCAACTTTTTTTTCAGATAAATATCGTTACAAAAAGACGTTTTGGAAGACTTGCGATGGTCATTTTATTTGTGGGGGAGGCGGGGGGTGTTCATTTTATTTGCAGTTCATTTTTGGACAGTAGAAGTATTCGAATTCTACCCCCAACGGCACTTCTCTTTCACAACTTTTTATCATCCATCTTTTGGACCAAATTGTATTAATTATTTTGCTTCGATTATACGACTTTTAAAATGATAACATAATTCATGATCAAGTATGCGGATCACGGAAATACTTCGGATCTTCACAAATCATGATGTCTCCCAACTTTTGTTAGATTTGTAATAATCATTTTTTTTACACTGATAGTGCTCATCTTTTAGCCTAAATAAAGTGAACTGTATGAACGAAACAAATGAACCGAACAAACGATGACAATTGAACGGGCCGTTGTCAAAGTGTTCTAGGATTTCGATTTAATAATATCATTAGTAAGGTTATTTTTTATGTGGTAAACTTAACGCATATAAATTATATAATTAAAATCGTTTTGATCATGATACTTCTTCTACAAATACATTGCAATTATAAATCCAACGTAACCAAGTAGACAAGGATGCCTGTCTCGCACGCTGATCTTTTGTGGGCATAATTTAAGCCACCCACTTGAACTTTTTTCCAAAATATTGAAACAATACTTTTAGAATTTCTCAAAGTTGTTGAAGGTGGAGAAGTGTTATTTACAAACTTTAAAAAAAAGCTGGTAACATTTTTAAAAAAAAATGTTTTGAAAACACGTCTGTTGGAGATTCTGCAGGCGAAAGAGAGAAGCAAAGAAAGGTGGGATTAAGGTGGTGGATAGGAGAGAGGCGACTGAGATGGAGGGAGTGGACGAGGTAAGACAGCAGATTCCTTCTGACCACGCTAGGAGGTGAAGCTACTCATCCTAATTGCGTTTTTTAATACTCAAGCGGACATCTTGGCGTCCTCCTCCTGTCCTCATATATGAGAAAGAGTGAGAGTGGTGATCGTGGATTGGGAGCTGACCTCCTTTGGTATCCAGAAGCTGCCCTCCTGGGAACGTGCACCGATTGTCAAAAACTAATCCCCTTGCCGTGTGCCAACAGCTGATCTCTTTGGTTTTGAATGGAGCTCCCTTTCCTGAGAGCTGAGTGACGCATAAATCGGCTGGGCTAAAGGATCAACGCTCTTGTTGTTTCTTAACCTGCTGGAAACCATTAACGTAAGTGCCAACAAGATATTTGTATCAACGTTACTCTCTTCCTGCGAATCCTAACACCATACTGGCAAGCGCGTTAAAGGCTAGTCACACACTCTGTCACGAGGTACTGCTGCTCTTGAACTTAGCTTTCCATTTGCATAGAGCATATGTACATTTTTGCGTCTGCAAGCATATCATTATATTTAACCTCTGCCCAACAGGGACTGCTCGCTTTAAATCTACGTTGGCATTTTTTTTATACGCGCATCTTTTACTATACAATGAAAATAATTTGTTGTTTGTTGTGTTCACCGCTCCCTGGTAGCACAATCTTACGCACTGGCAGTGCGTAAGTCTGCACCTGGTCTGCTTCCGGGATCTTGTGTAATTCTGATGCATAAGACGCTTTGCGGCAGATTTGCGCAAGATTTGTGTGCAGGCAAATGCGCGAGACTCTTGCGTAGGAAGTGCACAAATCTGACGGTCAATCGAGTGCGTTATTATTTTTATTCGATGNTGAATGAAAAAACTGACTAAAACAAACATTATGATATAGCCTGAATTTAAGAGGATAATTACGCATTGTTCAGTATATAGTGTATTGATTTATAATATACCTCTGAAATTATGTGTTTATTGTACAAAATTAAAAAATGTATGATAATTAGTATTAAACGTTCTGTACTGTCATTTGCCTTCTGTTAACTTTATTAACCCTCCATTATTATCATTAATGTAAAAAAAGTTATTTTTGTCTCCATATTATTATTTTTAAAATTGTCTTCTTTCATTATACACTACAAAGATGGATCATAAAGAATCTAATATCAAACAATGTAATCAGATACTGAATTTCTCTAAATGCATCATTAATAATAATTGTCACAATAAGATTTTGCAAGATAGTTCAGTAGTAAAAGGTTCACGTGTAAACAAGTTAAATAATTTACAGAGTTTTTCATATCATCTACATTAAAATCAAATTCCTTCGTATTACAATCACAGACTTGAAAAATCGATTGCGTATATCACATGCATCAAATGAATCTGTCGTTTCAACACTACAAAATTGTAGTCAGTCTATATGTACCAGAAATTTTAGTAAATCAATTTTTTCAACAGATTCAGAACATGAAATGAAAGTTTCAAACAAATAAGTAGTTGTTATGAATAAAAAAAAAATTATCTCTCTAGATCAGACAAAGTACCTAAATTCAATTGATACTAATATTCGCGATACAATATCTATAAATGGAATTGGTGACTCGCCTATATCAGTTAATCAGTTCGACTCAAAAGATAGTCAAAAGAATCGAATAATAGAGTTAGATCAGGTTAGGTGTTTAGATTATAATGATGTGTCTGATAGTATGAAAAAAAAACTTTTATTACCATTTAGTGATAGTTTGAAAAGTGATCGTGTAACTGCATCTGCTAGATCAGTGTCTCATAATCGAGCTCATTCTATTAGTTTGAGTCAAATTAATTCCGAATTTATTCAAAATCGACTATTTTTTAAACTTCCATCATTTGATGCGCGAATCCAATTACTATCAATAATATTTCTCCAACGAATAAACGTCAAAGAGATGATCAAGTTAATGTGACCAAAGACTGTCAAAAACGACGCCTAATGATGTCCAAGCAACACAATGTTCTTATGGATATTTCAAATGATATTTTTTACAGTGAGTCTATTCCTGCAATAAAAAAGTTCTTAGTACTTAAAAGAGTAGCATTTGATAGATACGATATTATTTGCAAGTTTTCATTGTCTCCTAATGCAAAGAATTCCGCTGAAAGTCGTACTTTCTACAAGTTAAGCAAGCCAGTCTCAATGTCCCAAATACGTGCTACAGATACGTTTGATGTATTGTCAATAAATTCTTAACTACAAAATAATATTATACATATTTACAATGAGATTATATTTATACCAATTAAAACAATAATGACTCCAATCAATACAATTTCTCGTAATTCAAGAAAAATGATTTTAGATGTTAGAAATAAATTTAATATTTCTTTAGAAAATAATATAAAAAAACACTATATTGGTAAAATGAATGTTTTATGTATTCACTGTGGAGCAAAACATTTTCCTTAAGAGAAAGTATCATCAAAAAACTCTTTTAATAATTGTTGCAATCATGGTAAAGTACGCTTAAATACATTACACCACCAATTTCCAAAGGATTTAAAACTACTTTTCGAGGGCACTCATGAGAAATCGAAGGAATTTTTTTCAAATATTCGTCGGTACAATAGTTCATTATCTTTTGCTTCATTTAATGCTAATGTTATAAATTTTAATAAATGAAGACCAGGTCCATATTGTTTTAAAATTTAAGGAAGTATTTACTATCAGATTAATACTGCTTTAAAACCACAGCCAGAACAAGACCCTTCATATGGTCAGTTATTTATTCATGATGCTGAAGAAGCAACTCAGTTTCGTTTAAACAAAAGTGAAGTTGATTTTGAACTAATGAAAATGTTAGATCAGATAATAAGGGATAATAACGCGTTTGCAAAGTCGTACATTATGATGAGCGAAGAAATTAAAGCACAGGAATCGCAAATAAATTCTGATGACGGTGCTTTACATAAATTGCATCTGGTATTTACGAATAAAGAAGGACTTGACTCTAACTGATACAATGTTCAAAGATGCAATGAAGTTGCAGCAATTTTCACAACAAATGCTGATGGTGAAATTCCTGAGTCGTATGTTGTTATTTGAAATAAAAACTAACAGGAGTTAAAACGAGTTAGTTCTATGAATCTCAATGTAGAGCCATGGACGTATCCATTATTTTATCCACATGGCTCATCATCAGGGTGGCATAAAGACATGAAAAAAGAAGGAAATCGTAGATAAACTAGATTAAACTATACTTCTTATTTGTTGAGCAGTCGAGAAAATATTTTTAATCNATCATGATACTTCTTCTACAAATACATTGCAATTATAAATCCAACGTAACCAAGTAGACAAGGATGCCTGTCTCGCACGCTGATCTTTTGTGGGCATAATTTAAGCCACCCACTTGAACTTTTTTCCAAAATATTGAAACAATACTTTTAGAATTTCTCAAAGTTGTTGAAGGTGGAGAAGTGTTATTTACAAACTTTAAAAAAAAGCTGGTAACATTTTTAAAAAAAAATGTTTTGAAAACACGTCTGTTGGAGATTCTGCAGGCGAAAGAGAGAAGCAAAGAAAGGTGGGATTAAGGTGGTGGATAGGAGAGAGGCGACTGAGATGGAGGGAGTGGACGAGGTAAGACAGCAGATTCCTTCTGACCACGCTAGGAGGTGAAGCTACTCATCCTAATTGCGTTTTTTAATACTCAAGCGGACATCTTGGCGTCCTCCTCCTGTCCTCATATATGAGAAAGAGTGAGAGTGGTGATCGTGGATTGGGAGCTGACCTCCTTTGGTATCCAGAAGCTGCCCTCCTGGGAACGTGCACCGATTGTCAAAAACTAATCCCCTTGCCGTGTGCCAACAGCTGATCTCTTTGGTTTTGAATGGAGCTCCCTTTCCTGAGAGCTGAGTGACGCATAAATCGGCTGGGCTAAAGGATCAACGCTCTTGTTGTTTCTTAACCTGCTGGAAACCATTAACGTAAGTGCCAACAAGATATTTGTATCAACGTTACTCTCTTCCTGCGAATCCTAACACCATACTGGCAAGCGCGTTAAAGGCTAGTCACACACTCTGTCACGAGGTACTGCTGCTCTTGAACTTAGCTTTCCATTTGCATAGAGCATATGTACATTTTTGCGTCTGCAAGCATATCATTATATTTAACCTCTGCCCAACAGGGACTGCTCGCTTTAAATCTACGTTGGCATTTTTTTTATACGCGCATCTTTTACTATACAATGAAAATAATTTGTTGTTTGTTGTGTTCACCGCTCCCTGGTAGCACAATCTTACGCACTGGCAGTGCGTAAGTCTGCACCTGGTCTGCTTCCGGGATCTTGTGTAATTCTGATGCATAAGACGCTTTGCGGCAGATTTGCGCAAGATTTGTGTGCAGGCAAATGCGCGAGACTCTTGCGTAGGAAGTGCACAAATCTGACGGTCAATCGAGTGCGTTATTATTTTTATTCGATGCATTCCTCCTCGTTGCAGAATTTTGCAGAATTTTTGGAAGACAATAACTGACACAAGCTGTTTTAACTATGGTTTTAACTTATTTTGCTTGTAATAATATATTTCTTACGTTTTTGCTGGTGTAAAAATTGTGAAGAAATTTCTGAAGTGAGATTTTAACATCAGAAATTTCTTGAGATTTTTTAACAGGGTTATGTAAGACATTTACTTTCGTGCACTGACATTTTTTTATGTACAATCGGCACCAAAAGATCACAAATTACCTTTATATAGAAGAAAATTAGGAAAATACTAGCTGTCTAAATCACCAAATGCAGGAATGCCGAGAATCCTTCTGTACCGGCGTTGAATTGTCGCGACACGACTCAACAGCTACGTGACAAAAACGATAGTATCAATAGTGTCTCGACACTGCGAGAGTATCGCGACACGACGCAACAGTGACTCGACAAAATTAATAGTCTCAATGATGGGTCGGCACTGCAAGAGTATCGCGTATATAGTCAATAGTATCGTAATTTGTTTAGATACTTGGAGCACCCAAGTTTCATAGATGGCAGTGTCAGTGTATTGACAAAAATGATAGTCTCAACGGTGTCCGGACACTGTCACATACAGGACATCGCATATACAGTCGAAAGTATCGAAATTCGTTTAAAGACTTAGAGTAGTTGAGTTGCATAGATGGCAGTGTAAGTGTAGTGTACAATGAGTTACTTTGAGTAAACTCAAAAAATATATCCATATCCATAATAAAATAATCCACTGCGAGTTTTTATCGCTTTCGGCAGAGTATCTCGATCATCGTGCGATATATCGATATTATCTCGATTTAGCGAAGTATAGTGTGTAGTGTCATCAGACGACAGACATTTTGTGTATAAGAGAGAGACAGTAAGATACAGTGTTTATATAAGAGAATGAGAAGTGATTTAAGAGAGAGGAAAATATTGACGTTCGCATCTGGTCAGCAGTAAGCAGTACCCTGAGGCCGTGCAGTGTATCAGTGCATATATATATATGGATAATCGAAAACGTTTACCGTATACATAGTTAATTTTTTGCGTATCACATACATACATCACATACTACCTATATGTGCGTGTATTTTTTCATTTCCATGTGTTGAATGGACGATCGACATATTCGACATTGTTTTTAGTGTAAATTGATTGATGTTCGTACTGGTCAGCAGTGAGCAGTGCCCTGAGGCAGTGCAGTGTGTCAGTGCATATATATATGGATAATTGAAAAAGTTTACCGTATTCGTATACATACTTAGTTAATTTTGTGCGCATCACATACATACATCATATACTACCTATATGTGCGTGTATTTTTTCATTTTTATGTGTTGAATGGACGATCGACATATTCGACATTGTTTATAGTGTAAATGTACAACGTGACCGAGTTCATTTCATAGGTTATACATTAATTTGACAATTTGACACTTGGATTTGATACAAAACATGAAATCCTAAGCCCTACAGTTGCTGCGCAGTGATTAGGAAAGTTGATGATTAACATAGTTATACGAAGCATTCTATCAACGTGTACAGTTTGTGCAGATCTTCCATCGAGTCTATCAAGTGCTGGTACATAATATATTGTATCAGTACACGATATTTAAGCAATTTCTAAAACCACTGACTGTATAAGTAAGTTACCCAAATATTATTGGATATATTTTTTTTTAACTATTTATAATTTTAATCGATCATTTCGATGGCATGGCATGCTAGAGTACCTTCGTTTAACGTAGACACTCATGAAATTATATTTTCTGTTTGCAAGCTGTTGGAGGGGGTAAAGAAAAACGACCAAAAACCTGTATCGAGAGAAAAATGTGTAATTTCGGGACACTAGAGCATGTCAATGCATTATAGATTGCATATTATTGACTTTTTCAATGACTTTAAGTTGCCAGATGTAAAGATAATGGGATCTTGATAATCGCATGTTTCACAGCTTTTTTATTTAAAAGAAGTTAATAAATGGAGTGACTCATGATTTTTCTACTAACATGACATGGGAGGACGTCATTTTTAGTCTCTCACGTCACATTCGCGTCATGTTTTGTTACTGATCAGTTCGTTCTGCTTTGACCTTACAAAATCGGGGTTATGTTACTGACTTTGGTGTCGTTTTCAATTCGTGATTTCAGATTTCGGTGCAACTCTTTGCTTCAACATTTTTAGCGAATCATATTGTGATTCTCATAGTTTTTATGTTTAGCATAGTTGTAAATCTGTAATATTGTATTATTTGCCATCTTCCATGGAATTCCTCATGTGTTCCGAAATTACGCACTATTTTGGTATCAGATGGCCAATATACACTTGCATATAGCGAATATAATCGTTTCGTGTTAAATAGTACGGAATATAGTCGTTTCGTGTTAAATAGTACGGAATATAGTCGTTTCGTGTTAAATAGTACGGATTCATAACTATCATCACTTTTGGTCTGAGATACTCATTGATTCGGTCCTGGGGTGGTAGTCCGTAACTTTTTAAGGTGCTACATAAAAATCTGAACATACCAATTTCCGTCTTAGAGGCATTTTAGGACGTCTTTAAGACGAAAATTAGTCTGTCCAAATTTGTATGTAGAAGCAGAGGCAAAGTTACGGATTACCGACCCTGCGAATAGCGTTAGTAAAAATTTCCGATGTGAATACTATCCACAATACTACCCACAATAATAATATACCAAACAATGCGACCTTATTGCTTGTTCTATATTTCGATTCGTGCGTCAGGTATTAAGTTTTTGGCAACATTGCAAATGTAAACCCAGTATGCATTTGTTGATAAATAAGGCCGTATATCCTTATTTAAGTTTTTGTGATACGGTTCAGATAAATCCCCTATGACAAGATATAAATAATAAAACGAATAAAACACATTTAAAATAATTTAAATGCATTTATTTTATATATTATTTGAACTTCTATTTAGCAATTCTTTTTAAATTTTCGAAATGCATTGGTTCGTTCTTCAGATGTTAATTTTGTCACAATAATTTCTTATAAAAGGTAATATCAATGTAAAATATTTATTCTACACATG
>NW_019384242.1:3561937-3598716 GCF_000648655.2 Copidosoma floridanum | reverse complement strand
ATTTCAAATTTATGTACTTTAAAAATTTAATATTTCAGACAGTATGATTTTATTTATTTTAACAATGAATATTTTGGAACTTGTTTTTTAAAAATTCAAATATTTAATACAATCAATATCATATTTTTTGTAAGATTTTTGTAAAAAGTAGTAGATGCCCTGTTAACGTAAAGAAATATTACTATGTAAATTATTTGACATCAAACAATGGTATTTTCATTTTTTTTAATGAATTTTTACATGTTTACTCAGTCATATATATATGTATAAATTTTTTCATAATGTGTTGAACACTTCACGGGTAAACACATAATACATGAGCTTTACAAAGATTGCAATATAGAATACTTAGTATAAGTAATACAAAACTTTAATAATAAAAAAACACGTTCCTTTTTGGGTTGCATATTTAAGTCTGTAAAAAAACTGGTAATTATAATTGCATTCATCAAAGTTTTTATATATTTTATTATATTAAGTATATTTTACCTGTCATTCACGCACAAAGATACCTCTCTCATGTGCAACAATTATAATCTTCAAATTAACTTGCAATGAAAAGGGATGATTTCCCATCGTTGAATTAAACGATTAACTCTTTATAAAAATGCTTTTAAAACTATGAATTGCAGCAGTCTTTACATTTAATTTTTGTCATAGATAGCATAGCCTCTAAGTTTAATGATGAGAATCGATAGTAAAAAAATATATTAAATGTTTTATTTTTCTCATTTAGGTAATTTGAAAGTTGGATCTATCTTTTCGATTGATTTTTAATCATGTATCTTGATCAAGATGTAGTATTATTAAGGATGATTTCCTTCTGTCGAATTAGACAGTATTTAAATACTACAGTTTAACTTCTAAAAATGGCTATTCAACTTTAGATTTCTGCAAAATAAAATTTGATTTATTGATTCACTATGAATATTAAATTCATTAAAAATGTATACATACTTTTACTTGATTATTGTTTAAACTTGAGATCTTTCTCTTTGGTGTCAAAAACACTTTTTCAAGTTCTTCTTCAAATTTGATTTGCCGCAGCCTGTAAACAAATTTGGGCGTTTTCGCATATTTCATTAAAACTTGAAAACTTTCTAAATCACTCGATTTAAGCGCACGGTACACACGTATTTTTAAACTACATGTTATATATATATGAAATTCAATGCTTTTAGAACACTTTTTGAATTGGACATTGGACGAAACCACACGTAAATCGATAAATTTTACATAAGGAAGCATTCCTTTTTCCACGTGGTCTCGAATTAATAAATACTAGCTACACTCTTTATTCGATTTAATTGTTATGTAATAAAAATAAAATAGATAAAATTTACTTACAAAGTACAATCACCCGGTTTTATACTTGAAACCATTTCTTCTGTAGTTACGTACAGCATGGCATCATCTATGTTAGCCACAATGCTATATGATTCACTTTCGGGCACTTCGTTATTATCATTTCCAAATGAATCATTAAAAATATCACTTGATATACTCATGTTGCTGTCTGCCTCTTTTCCAGCCATTTTTAACGAATTAAGTGACGATGAGGTGCAAAGCGATGATGAAGTGGTACGAATAAAATAATTGTTGGAAATGAAAAATCAGTACCTACTCTGAGCACACAAAGGTACACATGCAAGAACTCTGTGAAAGGCCAAACGTTCCAATGATTCCTGACGGTAGCGCTGTTTCGGAATTGTGCTCGAACCATTAGGCACCTTACGCAGATAACCGAAGCGCCTTTTTTGTTCAAAAAATATATGGGTAATATATCTATATCGATTATATATACAGATATATCTTACCATTGCCAAGAACGAAAACTTAAAAATTTTGCCACCAACGCAAGTTGCCTTACACGTTACCAAATTACCATCGCAGGTGGCGCTGTTTCAGGCACTACCGGCACCGCCACTGCAGCGTGACGTAACTGGCGTCATTAGCACGTAACTTTTATTTGTGTTTACAGCCTATATGTGACTGGCGACTGCACATATAGGAAATCGAGAACCGCGCTGCACTGCTTTGATCAATTTCCAGATCTTGTTCTTACCAGTTCTTGTGTCTTCTTCGTTTAATTTTAGTTTCCAAACTTTTTAGTGTAAGTTCTCCGTCCATCAGTTTTTTTTATTTCTTTTTCCGATCAGTACATCAAGCGTATATGATATACAATTAACCCACGACCGTCTTTGCAAGTAGTATGTAAGTATAATTATTTATTTACACTTTGTTTTCTACCTGTGTGAATTTTTTTCGGCGTCATACCAGACTGTTAGATTATTTTTAAAAAAATGGCAATTCATAATTGATCGGGTTTTCATAATGAAAGTTAGGTTAATTTGTCGTCCACACTCCACGTGTTTTATCATATATGTGGTAGTAAAATGCATAATGTTCTGATGTTCCTAATAAAATTCGATTTCGTATCTTTTTTTATTCATAATCTTAGTTTCAGTGCATTACATTGACAGAATGTTTGATATAATCTATATTTTTAAGTAACAAAATTATAGTTCACCATATCATAAGATATAGTTATGCATTAGTTGTTATATTTATCCTTTTTTTTTAGAAAATGGAAAAACGATTTAGTTCTGGTGATTACATTAGTTCAATTGAAGGAAATGATCCTATGGTGTATGTACAATTTATTTTTATCGTTACTGGCTGCATTGTTGTTATAAATTTTTAATTATAGGTGTATGTATTTTTCTAGGGATATCATCGGTTTCATCGATAATGTGAAAGCGACAACTAAAGCTAAAAACAACGTCGACATCATGAAGATCGTCGTGAATAATAATAATGGTCAACGAGTACAGGTTGTGGCTTGGGGGAATTTAATCAATAAATTGGAATCAGTCTCTGAATTGAGATCTGTAAGTATTGTATTTAATCGTTAATTTTCTATTTCATAATTTGTTTTCAATTTTTTTTGTTTTGCAGATTATTAAGATCGAGGGAGTTACTGCGAAATCTATCCAGTCAAATAGTAGATACAATGAAGGAAACGTTCATTTTTTTTTGCAAATCAAAGAGCATACTACTATAAAAATCTTAGGGAGTCTTCCTGATGTCCCAGTAGTTGATGCAAATTTTGTTGCACTCAATGCTGTACGCTCATCCAAAAATACTATCATAAGTAATTGCATTAATTTATTTCTATCATCGTTTTATGTAGGTTTAATATAATATTGTAAACTTTTTATATTTTCAGAAGTACAAGCTGTAGTAAAGAATGCTTTCCGTATTCTTGAGTCAAAGTACCAACATATTCTTGTGGGAAGTGTAACCGACGGAATACATAAGCTTGAGGTGCATGTCAAATCCTATCTAGATGATTACACGTGTATTCATAAGGGTCATACTGTAATATTGAAGGGGCAATTCATTGATCGTGGCAATACTATTCCTGGTTATCTGAATGTTGATAGTGTTAAAGACATAGAAGTAACTTGCGAACCAAAAAGATCCTTATCTTTTATTTTGTCTGCTATGACATTAGTATAAATAAAAAAATCATTACTTTTTTTGATGTCATGATTTAAATTGCAATTTTGAAATATCCGTATACTATTTTTCTTGAGTAAAATTTAGTACATTTATATTTACTATTTAATAATAATCTAATGTAATTATGCAGTTGTAAAATAAATTTTCTATGATAAATTAAAAAAAGAATTTTATTTTACATTTTAATAAAGTTTGTAATGTACACATACACTTGTAATATATGAATATTGTATATTACGCACATCCATCTTCAGTACATGCGCGCAACGCGCGCACAGCGAACGCTAGTAAAATTCTAATAATTTTTTTTAGGATTTTTATTTGATTCTATTAGAATAGATTCTACTGAGATAGTTTGATTTTCAGAGCTTTTATTATTGTTCACAATGTACACATACACTTGTAATATATGAATATTGTATATTACGCACATCCATCTTCAGTACATGCGCGCAACGCGCGCACAGCGAACGCTAGTATTAATGATATATCTGAAGCATATCGATGTTATCGGAATAGTACACCGATATTGCGATACATCGATAGATGTGTACATAAATGCACACGAAAATTGGGTTTAATTTCAAGTATTAGCACATACAAACATAATTAACTGATAAAAAACGCACTGTGTATATTTGCAGTGTGTAATTTTTTCCACCGTTTTTCTTGTTTTTAATAATCTTGACAGTTAAATGTTTGTATGGACGAAAATATATTGTTCGTGATGTCATTTCGATACTGTTGAAAATCTACCGATCTACGATATATCGGTGGAAAAATGTAACGGCAAAACGTGTAGATATATCGATGAAAAAATATCGGTACTTACGGTATATCGATATATATTTTGCCCATCCGTATTGTCACGTCAAGCAATCCCATTAAAAACGCATGTTAATGCATCGCGCGACATCGATGCATCACCTACCGTGGAAGTATGGTGTACCGCAAAAAGACGTGAATACATATAGTGTGCGCATGTGTATATATATATACATATATTGTGATTGAAACTAAGCTCAAGCGCCAATTACCAATGTAGTTTTACGTGAGGTGCTGAATTTTGGAAGCTGCGAGACTCCATGAGAGTAGGCTCTCCGACGTCAGCGCCACGCCTCCTTCTATCCATGTACATTGTGGTAAACATTTGAAACTCCAATATTAGGCTTTTGAGTTCCAAATAACTCAATAACCCGATCCCAATTCAAACGAATACATGTAGACATTGTATATATGCTTACACTTGAAGACGCCACATTCTCGTAGGCACGATCGCGCCATCTGGGGGATAAGCTTGTGTGGCATAACCTAATACGTCCAGTGTAAGTCCAAAGACTGCATTCCGTAACTTCGTGCACCAGCTAGCCTAGCGCTAGACTATAGACTAGCTAGCTTTGACAGAACGTTACCATTTACTTTAGCATTGTAACATGACGTCAAGTTTAGTTTGTCTAGTCTAGCTAGGATAAATGTAAGCTAGACACGTTACAAAATACCACCCTGGGGGTAACTTCGTGCAATAGCTAGCTAGTTGCTGACACTTGCGCTAACTGGAGTCTACTGTAGTAAGCGTAAATGTAAGCTGGACAAGTTACGGAATACGAACCCAGTCACATGATGCTCAATAGAGCGATGCAGGATGGAATTTCTCCATAAGCTGCCGTCTGAAGTCTATCCTGCAGTGCAAAAGGTCTACCCTGTAGTAACGGTGGTATTGCGTTACCTAAGGTTGCGTTCGATTTACATCAGTCGGTTGCATATCAGTCACGTATCGATTGCTGATTGGATATAGTCTGGTATATTCATGTACAAGTACCAGTATTGTTTGTAGATATACTGTACTTGGGAGTAACTAACCGATGAAAGATCAATACTCGATCGCCCGATGTGAATCGAACACACCCTTAAGTATCTGGGTTTTGCTGTGGTCGCAGCATCAACCATGAATCTTGACGTCACGTCCAAGCAGATATCTAAATGTTAACGTGACGTCAGGTTCTTACGTTGAAGTTGAGACCAGAGCTAAAATCGTATATTCAAGATACCCAAAACCACTCAAGGAGTCTTGTCACATGTTTCGATATATCGAAAAAACTAAAAAGTTGTGCGATATTCCCTAAGACTGTGCTTGCGATTTTAGTTTTTTTATGTTAAGCCGCATGCGTGGTCTATGGGATATCGCAAAAAACTATTTTTTTTGATAAATCGAAACTTGTCACAAGAGGCTCTACCAACTTCAACGATGTATCGCGATATCACAAACTTCTCTTGAAAGTCTTCGAATAAAAAAGGTTTGAGAAAATTGAGAAAACTAAAGAAATTTTAGAGAGGAATTTTGCAATATGACGATACATCGTTTACTATTGTAGAGCCCCAGGATAGACTAAGCATAGCAGCTTATAGAGAAAATTCTGTCCTGCAGCTCTACCGTGCATCTATGGGGCTACCACAACATAACGATTCCAAATTTTAATTGGCATACACATGATATGCAAAGACGTAAGAATAGCACTGCTTAGAACATCTATATACACGTCCATACACAAGCTCTATGCACTTATGTTTTCACAGATAGTGTGAAAACGGTGCATGCGGCGGAGGTTAGGTCACTCCGTCACCCTGTATGTCTCTAATACTAACAAGGAATTAATAAAAAAAATTATTTCGAATTGATTGTCCTGAATGCTTTTTGCTGATTCTTCTAAAAAACTAAATTACGAACATTATAATAACAGTAATTTAGTACAAGTAGCGGTTACAATTGTCAATCGAAAAAAATGGCCGTACGAGAATTTTCAAATACCAGTTTGACACGGCAATGTTTAGTATACATGATTATAATACTGTGCATTTGAAATGACATTTTTTTCATAGCTCTACTCCAAGAAGTTTCGTTATTATTAATTAATAAAGTTGGGATGCCGGTAGTGCCTCATACTTCCCCACATACATACGTATCAACCAATGCTTTTCTTACGTCCCTGTGCTTTTGATCACGATACTTCGGTACAGCCCGATATCACTCGATGCAGCTCTTTGATTGGTCAGTTATTCTGAACTAAGTATTCCATCGAATATCACTGGAACTAACCAATTAGAGCGCTATTTTCAAGATTTATAGAACAGTATCAGGCTGTATCGAAATATCGCGATCAGATCCCCCAACAGGGGATCAATCGGTGAATTCGATAAATCGGAAAATGTATTGGTCTTGTTACGTCATTTACTTTTTAAATATGGGATAAAAGGTTAAGTTGACGCCACGTTACTTTGACTTATCTCGTCGAAGTCGACAATTATCGGATTCCCCGATTGAACCACTGAGTTTCTGAGTGTATTGTGACTGGTAACCGGTCGCGATCAACTCTCAAAAAGCCATTAATATCGATTCCTGGCAAGCACGCTACAATTTACTAAACTAGTGGAGCCCGTAAGGTAAGACGCATACCTACACCGAATGCCCTCAAACTAGTAGGAAATAGATCGCACACTTTAACATTTTTTTTTTCTGTTACGCGTCTTAACAATCAAATCAAGTTTAAATTCAGCCCGAGTTTTAAGATAATGCATGCCTAGTGGTAAGATACTTTTGAACAAATATTTAATATTACACCCGAATGGCCCCAGTCGAATCCTTTTGCCGGTGTTGAAGTATTTTTTGCACGTCTACACACTCTTTTCACAGCAACGATGCGACATGTGGCGTAAAATCACCAAATCTAACATTTTGCTTTTTATGAAACGTCGTAAATATAATATTTAAGCCGATGCCAATTATATTTACGACATGGCTCAAGTTACACGCTCAGCCCTGACACTAGTTTTATACTAAATCTACCACTGTGAACGCAGCCATGAATACACTAGTTTTGCTACCTCATTAAGAAAATTTTATTGTATCGGCGAAAAAAAAATTTTTCTGGAATTCAGTTCCCAATGTTTTTTATAGTGTTAAGAATGAAAATAGTTCATAATTCAAAAATGTATGTACATGTGTGCTCATGTATGTATATGTATTTGAATGTGATTGGTCGTGTCTCAGAGACCTGTGGTCAAATTTTAATAATTTCGGGTTCAAATTTATTGTTTTTGCATATTTCTACCGGCTCGAAAAAGAAATTTTAGTTTCGCACCGTATGACGGTTGATGCTGTTCATTTTCGATTATTGACACGGTTTTTAAAAACATTTGTTTTTGCTTTTAAAATTATTTTTATTTATTGCGTATAGAATCAACACTATTTTATATTTTAAATCCTTTTAAAAGGTTTTTTTTTTACTTCGAATGTATACAATACTCGAAATTTCAAGATTTGTTAATGTGTCAGAAAAACAACTATAGATAACAAAACAAACGTATTTACACTTTTCTCTGATAAAATTAGGATCAAAAGGATTGAAATAATAAAGTGTCACGAAAAAAAAAGATATATTAGATTGTAAACATAAATAAAAAAAAAACTATAATGAAATCACTAGTTAACAAATTGTAAATCAAGATAAATAACGCACTCGCCTGATCGTCAGATTTGTGCACTTCTTACGCAAGAGTCTTGCTCACCTGTCGTGCATCAGAATTACGTTAGATCTTGGAAGCAGACTAGATGCAGACTTACACAATTTCGCTCTCAATGTAAATCTTGTGCAAGAAATACGTTAGAATTGCAAAGACTGTGCTACCAGACTGTTTATTAAGATATAGTAAAGTGTGATTTGCCGTCCGTAAACTGTATTCATAAATCTCATGTCATTTTCACTATTCAAATATTGTAACAAATTTATTATCCTATACACTCTGACCAATTGCAGTTAACAACATCAACTCAACCCACATTGTGAACACACGTGCACACTAACTTTTATCTTTTGTGACAAATTATTATTTGAATCATTCAGAGTAAATCTCATGTAAATATATGTAATATGTAGAAATGTCTCTCAATGATATCAACAATTGTAAAATTGCTTGGAATAAAGTCTTATAGAATATACTGGTTATGAGTATTTAAATGCTACAATCCAATGGTTATTATTTAAAGAAATTACTGAATATTTAAGTATGCTCGAGAAAATTGCATAACTCAATAAACAAAACTTTTTCAACTTTTTGTTAAACAAAAAAGCTTTTTTTATATGCATTAATAGCCAAAAAGAAGTTTACTAAGATTTTGGGATCTAATGAATTGTCTTAACTAAATAAATTGCAGTGTAACACATTAGGATTAAAGAAAGAAGTATGTTTAAAGTTGACAAATGTGGAGAAACTCGAGATTCAGCATTTTCACTCCTTGGGCACAGGCGTTGTCGAAAAATGATGTATGTATCTTGGTTTAGTACGTATTGATAAAAGTAATATCGTTTTCTATTCTAATAATTATGTTTAATGCATGAATACAATAAAAATAAAAAATTTTTAAAACAAAATATTTTATTTCGTAAGAAAAATACATTACGATAATCCTCACGTTCGTATGGAAACTTGCTTACGTGCATCAATCGTATTTTCTTCTCTTGTATTGCCAATTATTTTTAAATACAATAAGCATATGTATTAGTCAATTGTTTTTCAATTGTAAATACTTACACATGCACCTTCATAAGCTTCAATAGCATATACAAGCCTTCAGAGCCAGAATGTATTGCTTAAAAGAGCTTTCCTAAAAATTGTTTTTAAAAATTTTGTTGTTGTCAGACTGCCAACTTGGTCATTAAATACTAGTTGTATTAGTGAGCACCCTATTAATATAAAATTTACAGAGTCAAGAAAAAGTTATAAAATATTGTAAGATTAGATATTCCTTTAAAAAAGTAACCTAAACATGATATAAGAAGTTTATAGAATATTACCAAAGGGAAAAATTAGCAACTAATATTTTTTGACATAAAAATAAAATAAGTCCAAAAAATCATGTTGTTTTGGTCTTGTAAGACTCTAATTTTAATGCGACGAAATCTTCAAACCTATGGTTTTTTGTTTGACTACAATTTTTTCAACTTTACTTTTATTTAATTAAAAACAAAGTTTAACCATTTCCATTATATTTTAATAAAGCATTGTAAAAAAGAATTACGTTCGTTACAGGCTTAAATAATCTTCTATTACTAAGAAAACTTAGTTATTAGTAACTGAAATATTTGTAAGAAACGTTACCACATTATAGATGTTATCAGTAAAATCAACCGTTGTATACTTTTTTCAATGATGCAAGACTTGTATACGCAGCTGTTCTTGCGTTTGGTTTATCAACTGGTTACAATTTTGATTCAATTCAAAATTTTTTAACATGAAACATAAAATTTATTCACTAGATACTTGTTACAGCAACAAAGCGCTAATAGATGTATGTTTTAACTGCAAGTCAGTTGTGCCTACAAGTATTTGACTCATAGTCAGATAAGCTGCCATTCTTGTAAGAGATCCCACACTTTAATCAGTCATTTTTTTTTTTTAATTATTGGATCATTTCCATATTCTCTCATGTAACTTTTTTATTAAATTGTCACAGTTTTTTCAATGGCGTGTAAGTATAAGCGTTGGCTGGACAGTCAAGCTACCGTCACCACCATATGGTAATTCATTTTGGATAGGTCTAATTTCTTAACTTACTGTTTTACAATGAAAAAGTAACCAAAATAAAAAAAAACTGTAAATTGCGTATACTTAAGTCCATCATAAGTGGCATAGAAGTAAAATCTCATTACTCCTACATTATTAAATTGTTGGATGTAACTTTACAATTTTTACCTTGCCAGGTACGTGACGAGGCGTATTCACGCTATAAGCTTTTCTTGAATTTTTAATCGTAAGTGATATTTTTGTTATTAAAATGTTTTTTTTTTAAGTTCTGTTATTAATGGACCTGATGAAGTTGTAACAATAAACATAAGCTCCTTAGATTTTAAAAAGATCCTACTAATAAATATATGATTATTTCTTTCATTTTTTTGTAAAACTCAAAAACCTTAGTCAATTAAAGATTCTATTATAAAGTTGACGTACATAAAACAAATATTTGTAAATCATTTTTTTATTTATTGGTAATGACCGTAATTCATGGGCCTCAATATGGTTGAAATTTTAAAGCATCTAATGACAAGTTTAGTAATATCATGTGAGTAAGAGCTTTTTTTCAAGAAGATATGCTACTGATTCCCATTCTACTGAAAAAATTTGTTTATAATTGGGTATAAATTTTTTAAATGAAAACACACGGAAAAATCCTAGAGGAGAGGAAAAATAGCATAATGCCTTCTGTTATTAGATTTGACAAAAGAACATTTTACAACACGCAATTCATTAATTCAGTAATTGATGACTTACCTTCAACCGTAATTAATGCTGTTAACAGAAAAAAGCCATACAGGAGTGTACTTTCAGAGATATACTTCCTAAAGAGTATTTTAAACTTTTGCATAGTTAATTTAGTAAAGTAACTAGTATAAATTAAGTATAAAATTACTAAGAAAAAAAGCTGTAGAGATGCCCAGATGATATTATTCGTCAATTATCAAACTGACTATAATGTAGTTACTGAACAGGCTGGAAGGAAATCTTATCAGCGAACAAAATGGCGAATCTCGTGGCAAATGAAAATAAATGAAGAGAATAAATAACGTATTGCTATAGAGCTCTGTAAAATGGCATGAGCACTATCTGGTGATAGCTTGCACAAACTGAGAAAGAAAGCTGATTGCACGCTTGTACATTATTTTTTGTTTCCTATAAAGAAAGCTTGTGATTAAATTATAAAATTTAATACATTGTAAACTTCCATTCTAAGTTAACTACAAACTATGCCACAGTAATGAAATAATATCAACAGTCATACAGAAATCTTAAAACAGTATTCTTTGTATACACATGCGATACCTATAAGCTTGTCAAATTATTGATAAATACAAGCAAAACTGTTTAATACTTAAATATCAAGGAATATTTGTTGGAATATCGTAAAATTCTCATTTTTCAGTAGAACAAGATTGTCTTAGTATGTTTAGTCATATGTTTAATAAGGAACAATGTCCCATTAGCTTGACTAGCTGGAACTAAATTTTGAGAAAATTGACATGGACCTTATTAAAGTACTTTTATTTTGTACACATCCATAGGAGCCCAGAGCTTGTTTGTTAACATGTGAAAACTATGACTACTTTGCCTTTGACTTTGTCAAGATTAAGATTCTGGATTCAACTAATAACAGAATTAGTTTTTTGGGAAGTACGTAGAACATTTTTTATCATTCAATCTTAAATTTACTGTGAATATTTGTTTTACTTAGAACAAGCTATTTTATAAAATGCAAGCAAACATTGTATTTTAAATCATTTGAGCATCAAACACCTGTGAATATGTTTATTAGTAATTTGGCTAATTAAATTCATCGTGTCCAATGAGTGTGGTTTTTATTTTACTGAGTGCTATAGAACTTATTCATCTTTTACTACGACAAAAAATTGAGAATAAAAATAGAAATAAACTTAGAATTATATAAGTTAGGTATTTAATTAAACAGTCTGTTGAAGGCCTTCTTTATATAAACCAGCAAAAGAAGACGCTGATACCCTTATTTGAAAGATTAGTATATATAGAAGTCAGCTCGTCATTTGCTTTAAAAATTCTAAGTATTTACAATCATAATAACTTCTTTTTGACAACTAAATAATAATTTCACAAAAAATTTTCTTTTGCCCTACTACTGCATGAAAAAGTACTTTACTTATCGTAGCGTAATTATTTCAGATTAACTGAAACACACCTATGGAATAGAATCTAATTATTCGAGGGACCTAAAAATGAGCTGGGTTCTTAACAATCACTCTATTGGTTTAGTTGCAAAATACAACAAACCTATAAATACTAGTGTTTTTCACTTATTTATTGTTAATGAAAAAGTTATTGAGAATGTATATGCCACAATACTATTTCCAAAATGGCCGTTGTATAGTTTACTGTCTTGGAACAACAAAAATTGCTATGAAGAAAGCTAACTTTGTTTGTTAAGTCTTCGCAGCAGATGGCATGTATAATGTGATTTTAAAAAAAGCATTATTAAAAATTAATTGTTACCAACCGTATGGATGCAACTTTAACCAGACTTATTTACTAAAAAAATTTAGAATTTTTTATTATTCTAGAATTGTTAACATTGTTAACAAATATTCTGCAATCCTTCGAAGCAGAAAATTTTTTAAAATAAACACTTTTTTAAAAACAATTCCTCAAAATAAAATTAAATTCAAAAAACATAAAAATATTTCTTAATCAAGTCACGTGGGAGTGGAACGAGGTTAACTTAAAAAAGCAGATCAAGCCTCAGTGAACACACTATTATTTATTTCTCGCACACTCAAATTATCTAATAGCGAAAAATAAGTCTTTTTTTTGGTATAAATACCTGATGTATGTTGGTTTTAATCAGCCTCTTTAGTTCTATTCAACAGGTTAAAGTCGTCAAAACAACGAAAACGGGACCAGAGTATCTCAAAATGCTCAATTTTTAAAATTTTTTCTTATTTAAAATGTGGTCTTGTCGTTAAGTGAGCTGCAAGCAAAATTTTTTTTGTTTTCATCCTATAGATAAGTGTGTTTTTACTGTACAACAGTGCTGCACATGGCATCTAATGTTGGCTACAGATATTTTTTAAGTTTCAGTAGACAGCACGCAGTAATAGAAGCTTATAATAGCTCAGTGGTAGAGATCTTGCTTCTTACTTAAAGGGCTTGGGTTTGAGACTCCGCTCTAACACTTACTTCTGGGTAACTCTGTAATGTTTTTTTTGTCTTTACCGACAGTGAAGTTTGTTGTTTACGTCCGCTTAGTAAGACGTAAAGCGACAAATGTACGGTCACTGTATTACCTTACGTCCGCTGAGCGATGCGCTTGTACGAGGATCATTCTCTCAAATGCACACTGAATATCTATCTATACATATGAGATCTGTAGCGAATATTTGCATCTATATGTAAATGGTGGCAAAGTGTTACATTTTTTTTACGGCCAGATTCGACGTGTGCGTTGTCTTTTCACATTTTCAGTGCCTTCTGATGTCCGCCTTTATTGTTGCATCGAGTTAATTCGCAGCTATATTAACTATAGTACTACCCAGTTTTTACCTTCTCTTACTTATCGTTTAACGTTTAACTTTATTTCAAGTTAAAAGGTAACGGTGGATAAATTTTCATGGCTATTGGACTGCTGCCTCGAAAGTCTCGCTCCCTACATGAAAAAGCGCATATTCAGTACATGGATTGGAAAACCAAGAATAAATTATCGTTTGATGAAAGTTTTTTTTTTATTGTACTCTGAAGTACTATCAAAAAGTATGTTTTCTTCCAGCACTGTTGAATTATGCGTAAGTTTTTTGTGGTCGATCGGTGGTCAAATTATTGGGTACGTTCGATTATCCATCGTTCGTTCGTTTGCACTTCATTAGGACCTCAGTGTATAGGACCACTGCTTATAAGGAACGACAATTCACCAAGCAATTCATTTTTTTCTATATCAACCTATATCAACCTATGGAACAAACTTTCCTATACGGTATGACAAAAAATCGTATACGTGATGTGGCCGTAAGGTGGATAATGGACGGCCGCGTGACGGAATATACTATTATATAACCTAATCACTAGAAAATTATATAAGTTGGCTAGTAATATAGTTCTTTTATCTTGACATACATGTATAATACTACAGTCGTTTGTTGAACATGTCATTCTGCTCTCAGTTGTTTCCATGGTGACTTGAGGGTCAGTGCCTAAGCACACAATCAGTAAGAGCTAATTTGGGAGTACGAATGAAAACTCCAAAAAAATCAGGTGTTAGTTTAAGCAACGTTTCGTTGGTCTTAACGCCAACCTCATTAGGCTCACTTTATTAACAAAGAAAACAAAAATAAAAAACACAACAATTTTCGTAAATTACATTGTAGGGCCACAGTTAATAAATATTAACAATTAATACTCACATCTTTATTGTTAAGATGATCGTTACAGACTTTTGGTCACCTTAAACGAATAACGTAAGTGTCGAACATGTATGTATTTCTATATATATAAACAATAAATTTGTGTTTTTTACGAATATAGATAAGGTTTGTACGTATTCTCAATGTAAAGTTAAAAAAATTATTAAAAAAAACATTCTATACGTTATTGAGAAATAAGGTATCCTCTGTTTTATTTATTGTACGTTCAGTAAAGTGTATGTGTAGCATTTCTGATATTAATCTTTTTTGTCTATTTGGTTCATGGTCTAGAATTTCGGTTTCAGAAAAATTAAAATTATAGTTAAATTCTTTCATGTACGAAGGAACAACAAGTTCATCTTTCTTTGTACTTTTGTGTTTATTCAGGCGTTTTTTCAATGCTCTCTTTGTCTCCCCTACGTATGATGCAGAGCAAGAATTGCAAGCAAAATGATACACGACATTGGTTTGATCGAGGTTATCAACTTTATCCTTTCCAAGAATGATAACACTGTCCAATTTGTTTTAAATAGTAGGGTTAAATTGCATATTTAATTTTTCAAAGTTTTTAAACAAAATTTGAAAAATAACGGGTTGTAAGGGATGGAAATTTTTATTTTAGGACTAAGATTGTCATTAAGTGAAAAGTTACCATCATCGTCCGTATTTTTTCTTTGGTTAAGTCTTTTCTTGATGTAATTTTGTATAAAAAGTTCCGTATAGTCATTATCGCATAGAATTCTTTTAGCCATGATTGTTCTTCCTGTGGAAGGATTTATCAGATAAAATAATGGCTCGATCAACCAAACCGTACACAGCATTGAATTTTCACGATCGGGAATGGTTAGAATTAAAATTATTTATTTTATTGGATAAAATAGGCTTAACGTATCAATTCGTGGTTATTTTCAAGTTCTTATGTGTAATTGTAATGTCTAAGAAATTTATAGAATTGTTCTTCTCTACTTCACAAGTGAATTTGAAGTGATTGTCTTGTTTATTAAAAATCTGTA
Source organism: Copidosoma floridanum (assembly GCF_000648655.2). The sequence continues at coordinate 3,583,208 of NW_019384242.1, read as the reverse complement.
AAAATAGTTGTGCCTGATCTTTGTGTACACATATGAGAGTGTTGTCGACGTATCTTTTGTATATAAAAGGAAGGCAATTATGATTTTCTTTTAACAAGTGCAGAGATTCCATCTCAAGATCTTCTAAAACTTAATAAGCAAATAGTAGAGAGACAGGAGAACCCATTGGGCTGCCAACAATCTGTTTAAAAAATTTTTTTATTTAAGGTGAAATAAACGTTGTTGAATAAAAATTTTGTACATTTGTAACACAGCTTCTTGACCTGAAACGAAAAGAGGCGCTGACGCAGCGTTAGCAAATCTCGATCGCGTTCGTCACCGTTGTCCCTCTCACCTCTTGGGTTTCTGCTCCTGAAAAAGGGGGATTGGCTAGGGAGTTCTCCCGTTCTACGGGAAGAAATATTAATTTACACACAACAAATACCTTTCACTATTTCTTTTATTAAACACAAATACACAGTCTCCCTCTCTTCACAATACACGACACAATGATTCACCTCGTCTTCTGGACGGCGCTGCAGCGACTCCACCTCGCACCCCGCGAGCCGCGAGCGCTCGTCCACCACGTCCTGCTTGTCTGGGACCAGGAGGGGCTCCTGCTCGTCCTTGACCCACACTACTACGCACACACTCACGCTCCGTCCTCAATCTCTCACACTGCTATACACTCTCTCTCTCTCTCTCTCTGCTCGACTATACACTCTCTCTCTCTCTACTCTACTATCTACCCTAATACACGACAACACGCACAAAAAATGGCGGCCCTCCCATGCACCTCGCGGTCTCTCGTACACCTCGTCTCATCAACCCAAACTCTCTCTCTCTCTCTCGCACTGTCTACACTACAATCTCTTTCTCTCTCTTTCACACTGTCTACGCTACACACTACTTCTCTCTCTCTCAATATTTCTCTCTCTCTCTCTAGCCTCACCTCCTGGTCAAACGTCCACGAGTCCAACCCGGCGTGATGTCGTCCGGCGTCCTCGAGCGGGTCGTTCATCCTGCGGCTTAACCATTTCTCTTTTCTCCCTCTCAACTCTTCTCTCTCTGCTTCTTCTCTCAGTAGCCGTAGTCCTTGACCTGGAGACCTCGTCGTCCTGGGAGAACACAGCAGCTTATCGTCTCGCACGCGCACTCCTCTCTTTTCTCTCAACACTCAACACACCTTCTCGAAAACTCTCTCTCTCAACTCTCGCCACGAAATCCCGCAAAACCACCGAAGCTCTCGCTGCTTGCGCTTAAGCATGCAGCTCGAGGCTCTACTCCTGACTCACTCACGATCTCTTGCTCAAGCAATGGCCACCGCCACTGCTGCCACCACGTATCTCCTCTCGCAGTCACTCTCATACTTAGCAGCTGCTGTGTCTCGGTAGTCGCGTTCGCACTTTCCTTGTCCTTTTCTGCTGGCACTGCTGTGTCTCTACATCTCAACTGTTTGTCCATTGGCGTCCTTGTCCCCTCCTCTCAGCGTGTATACAGCTCCCGAAAAACAAACAGTTCGGAGAAGCGTCCAATCTTAATGCTCTTTGTATACACGGTGCATCAGCGAGAGCATTTTGGAATATAGAGGCCATTTTGCCTCGTTACACATTCTATGATTTCATGAAACTAAATTTTTGATAATCTGTGGATTTGCACGTATCTTTTTTCCAAACTATTTATGACTGATTCTAACGAAATGTTGGTAAGTATAGAAATAACATCTAAGAAAATAAAAATATGATTTTCCGGTATTTTAAGATTTTTAATTTGTTTTATAAACTCAACGCTATTATTTAAATGTGACTAAGGTTTTTCAAAACCTTTAGAAAGAGAATTATAGAGGATTAAGGCAAGTTTGTGTGTAGGAGAATCAATCGATGAAATTATAGGTCTCAATGAAAGAGAAGGTTTGTGTATTGCTGGCAACCCATAACATCTAGATAAATTTGTATTTGTTTGTTAATTAATTGTTATAATATTTATTTTTTACGAATTCGCTGTTGTTCAGCGAAACTAACACCTAATTTTTTTTGGGTTTTCATTCGTACTCCCAAATCAGCTTTTCCTGATCGTGTGCTTAGGCACTGACCCTTAATTTATTATAATACTAAAAAATAACGACACTTAAAGAACAGGGGAGAGTGGTTGACTCGCTTGTAGTACCGTTTAATGAATATTTCTTCTTCCCCAAGGTGACTTACCGTTGGAGAGAAAATACCGTATTAATTCACTCTCGTACGTCTCTACTCGATGATTCGCGGTCTTGACTCTCCCTTCACTGGATCTATCTGAAAAGCGGATTTGCGTCTAAGTCAAACAAACAATATAGCGTAACTTTGACTTTACTACACGTATTTATTATAGTTAATAAAACTTTTCTCTTTGGTTCCAATTATACTTACGTAATCCCTCGATCGCAACCACGACGCCAGTAGTGTGTTCAGAGAGACACGATGTCTACTTACGCACACACACACGCACCCTTACACTCTCTTTCTTCTCCGCGTGACTCTAAGTCAGGGCCAGGTGCGTCGACTGCGGCTTTTTCCTAACGCGGTTGGTGGCACATGCATACACTATAAGGCTCGAACTAATAAACCACCTGATCTGATCTCTAGCACGGCCGGTCAGATCTTAAATACTCTCCCCAATACATGTCCCGATATTTTCTCACGATTAACCCCACGCTTGCACCCATACTACTTGTCCCTCTCCATCTTCCACTCGTCTCGACCTCTACCTATCCCCAAATCCTTGCGTTATCACCTTCCACTTTATTCTCACAGTCATACTTTATCTTTCGGTCCCTTTCTCTCCTTCACAAGCTTCACCCAACGCTTCCATCCCCATGTCTCAACGAAGGCCTGATCGGCACACGCACAATCACTTTCTTCGCTCTTAGTCTCTCGACACTCACTCTTGCTCTTCTGGTCGTCCCTACCAGTCACCACGCCACGTACCTGCACACGTTATTCAGCCACCAGTGTCGGCACACGAGTCCCTTCTTAGAATGACGCTATCCCAACTTACTACTCTGGAGGGGCTTCCTGCTGTATCAGGCGTCATCGGCGGGGGATATGTCTATATCCGGATGACGGGTTGTTCGCAGTCTCTCTCGCTTTTTGTCTCTCTCACTCTCGTCCAGGCACCCAGAGTCTCTCGTCCTCGGAAATGCATCATTGAACAGGGTGGCTCGTCCATTCGTTATCCAGCTGCTCGTCCCAGTCGATTGAGACCTTGGGTAACCTCTCTCTCTCCCACTATCTTTCTTTCTCTCCCACTCTCTTTCTCTGTCTTTCACTCTCACTCTTAATATTCACTCACTATCTGCTCTCTCTTTCCACGTTCTCTCTCTTACACCTCGTACTCGGTGGTCTCACACCCATTGCACTCTCATCGATCGTGTCAGTCCCTAACTTGTTGCTCGGTAGGTCAACTAATTATCCTTTGACCTACCTACCCTGTCCCTACCTTATCCACAGATCTCTCTCATTCGTATCACCACCACGGCACTTACAAAAATTTCCATACGCACTCTTCAAACTACCTCGACCCATTGGCCCTTCGCGCTTCGTCCTTTCATCTCCTAGGGGATTGTTCGCTACAACAGAGCACATGGAAGAGATTATGGATGTACATCAGTATGATTATTTAGCTTCGACTGGGGGGCATTGACTGTGGTGTAGCAAACAAAATTACGAAGTAAATTTTGCCACGTCACAACCGTCACCCTGTTAATGATCAATACTAAAAATAATTAAATATATGTTGCAAATTAGAATCGTACATAATGTACCTGAATGAACCCACAGCCATCAAACAAAGACAAACAAGACGTGATATCGCTAAAGTTGGGTACTTACTTGGTGTCAATTTTTAAATATGCATGAACATTTAAATATCTTGAATACATCAAAATCCTATAATCTTAACACTAAATTTCATGCAACTCTAACGTTATCACCTCAATTTCAGTATTATAATTGAAATTTGTAATGAATAAATTAATCATCGGTATTAAATCGAATAATTTTTTAGTAACTTTTTTATTCTTTGTCCTGTTTCTACGTCTTCGCAATTTCGTGGTGAGTAAACACGAACTCATTGTAGAAGTAGTTAAACTCTTAAATCAAATATTAAAGATAGATAGTAATGAGTAATACAAAAAAATTAAAAAATTTCACATGCAGGATTAGATTGTTTTGATAATTAAGTTAATTGACAAAATGTAGAAGAAAGTAGCTATTTTATTAAACAAAAAAATTTTGCTGCTTAACTTTACCATTTCTCATAATTTATCAAGCCCACATTTGGGGCATAATTTGAAGCTCAAGAAAAAAAATGAAATGACAGACCATTCATGCATAACGTCTTTTTTTTCTTTTAACCACGTGTTATAAGCCAAAGACTCAATTAAAAAATTTAGTGATACACATACTAAAAAAAAAAACAGCTACTTTCACTAAATCGTGTAACACAGCTATAATAGTATCAACACAATGTGATCGGTAAGATAGCAAACTCTAAGTTTCTCCCGGAGTTCCTTGAATAATAAGCTGTACACTCAATTCTTGTTTAACTCAGTAATTTAGATACTTAATTAACTATTAATTAATAATAATCATACATTAACAATCAATTTTTTAGCAGAAGTAAAGTAAGAAATTCATAAGGTACAAGTAAATATAAAAACTTGGTAAAAGGGAGCACATTTTTATTAAACAAAATATTTGACGTTTCGTCAAAACCAAAGTCAACCTCTTCAGAAATAAATACGAGAGGCACTTTCCCTTTTACATCACAATTGTATTCTATTAACAGTAACACATGTTCAAAGTCATATGACTGAATTTACAATAATTAAAGTCATATGAAAAACAATAGAACGTAAAAAAAATTCATTGCTTTATATAAATGGGACACTAAGTGTATTGAAACCAAAACACAATGTCGTTATGCTGACCTAACAATAAGAGAAAAACTAAGTAAATTCAGTCATATGACTTTGAACATGTGTCACTGTTAATAGAATACAATCGTGATGTAAAAGGGGAAGCGCCTCTCATATTTATTTCTGAAGAGGTCGACTTTGACTTCGACGAAACATCAAATATTTTGTTTAATAAAAATGTGCTCCCTTTTACCAAGTTTTTATATTTACTTGTACCTTATGAATTTTATATTGGAGCAAGATGAAGAGGATGATAGTATTAATCATCGTGGATTTACTAATTAAAGTAAGAAATTGTTTAATAAATATAATTCTCTACGTACTTTGTACATTGTTTTACGGTTTTTGTACGTGTTTGCGTTATAAATAGTTATTTATTAGGAAAATAACTCAGTTTTCAATTACTTTAGTTTAGAATATTTGGACTTTATCAATACATAAAAACGACATTATCATGAAAGCTGGCTAAATAAATGACACATTTCGATTTTTTGTATGCACTTAGCTACAAAGTATTCTATTTAAAAATTTAGTTGAAAAGGGTATTTCAATTAACGTGACTAGCTTTAACAAAAAATTGCTGAGAATTATACAATAGAGTGCTTCGTGTTTGGCGGTTGTACGCATGGATAAATCACAATAAAATAAAATATTTTCAAACATCAATTTGTATAAAATGATGAGGACCGCGTTTGACATAAAGTTTCAAACTGATAAATTTTTTTTTTTTTTTAGAGAAAATCGACGAAGTAGAGTCGAATTTTCCGTTCTAAATCTTTGCTTCGTTCATAAAGCTTCCACCAGAGAAAAATACGGCTTAGGGCTCTATCTTATTAACCCTTTATTTACTAATCTTAAACATTAATCTTATATTAATTTTTCTAGATTGAAAAAATGTATTCATTGTGAAATAGACATTATATAAAAAACATATTAAAATTATAACAATACTACGATAAAAAAAAAAAGAATTTTTAGTATTTAAAGTAACATTTAAAAGCATCAAGAATCATCAAAACTTTTATAATTGTGAGAATCAAATACACTCATAAATCTATATTTGTACGATTAACTATGTTACCTGAGCATAGTAAAAATAGCGGCTTTTTACAATATTTTTTACATAGTACTTTCTCATTGACTTTATTATATCTTTTTGGTACTGATAAATGATGTTACTTTGAAGGGCATGAAAGATTAAAATTTTTTTTGCAAAAAATTCCAAACAACATCATAGGCTTTGTAAGTACGACGAGTCATCAGGAGAATTCAGCTGGAAGGTATAAGCTACCATGATGAATAATGCATTTTCAAATGTAAAGTATGATCAATACTGATATGTAATTAAAATAATAAAGTAAGTATATAAGTAATAGTGTAAGTAAAGTAATAGTGTAAGATCTTACGTGAGGTGACGTGTAGTAAAAAAAAAAAAAAAAAAAAAAAAAAGAATACTAAGTCTGTTGTAATATAACAAATTTAATCAAAGTCTTTCTATAAAATCATTTCCTAACGTTACGAAAAATAACAAGGGATATAGGGACCTGGATTTAAACATAAATCGACGACAGCACTAAAATCGGTGAAATATAGTAGTGTAAGTTGAAATATATTCAATGTCTTCATATAACCACATGAAAAGTGCAGTTCTCTCAATTATGGTTATTTAGTAGTGAAGACGTTATTTCGAGTGAAATAAAATTCGTAATAGTAGCAATAGATTGTTTTGATTTTCTTATAGATCATATCTTTTAAAGTTATCTTGCATTACGTGTGTCTTTTCGATCAATACTTAGAATACTACATTTGATTTGTTGATAAAGCCCAAGTCAAGGCGTACACAAGCTCGCTTTTCGGCTTTAAGAAACATCGCGCTTGGCTGAACGCCTTGTTGACCGTGTGCGTAAAAGCGGAGATGAGTAGCTGTGTATAGGCAGGTACACAAAAACATATTTGTATTTATGTGTTTCTGTACTACATACACTTTACACTAGTAGGGAGTTACAGTTGTTGCGCTTAAGTTTCGATTAAATTTTTTTTTTCTCACACTAAAGAATTAATTTCTATTAAATTTTTTATCTGAAATCTTTTGTTTTTTTTTTTACGACAAGCTGGAAAGCTTAAAAGAGCTTTTAATAACGTTTAACTAACATTAAAGCGTAGAGTCAGCCCTAATTGTAGCTCCCCAATCCTTTTCCCTTTTCAGAGTGAGTTACACTCAGCTACACGTCCAATTTTTTTTACATATTTTTTACGCCGCCGTTTTACAGGAAGATGAGCGAACTCGGGCCACAGGCCGAAGAGATCATAGAAAATTATTGCATAGATGTCACAGATTGACCAACCTGCGAAGGGATAATGAAGAATTTAGAACTGTGTTTGGACGGATCGAGAATTGATAAAGCTGCCAGACTTGCACGCTGGTTGTCCAGAAAATATATTCCCCAAGATTTTACTAGGGAAATCAATGCAGTCGAAGACAGGACTAGACGCTGTGCCACTTGTTTCTCATTCATTGAGACTACAGTGGATGAAGAGCTCAATATGCCTCATGAAAGCGAGGGGGAGAGTGGCGAAGATGTCCACTCACTGCAACTTTTAGACGAAAAAGCAGTGCAGCAAAATCTACACCGTACCTGCCTAATAAGAGAGAATCACTCCAAGGAGTCTGAAAGAGACAACGACGAGGAATCGGCCGATGTCTACACAAAAAGATCTACGACAAAACAACAAAACAAGGGAAGACACTAGCTTTGCGAACTCCAGGCCGTCCCCGAAAAGATACGCCCCACGTAAGTTCAGACGAAGAAGAAAATGAAGAAGTTTTTAAACTCACGACCAGCGGTGGCAAACCGTTTGTTGTGCCTGCGGAATTTGCCAACGAAGTTCTACTAATGAGGAAACAAATTGATGATTTGCGTCTCAACCGGGAATACCAAGAAAGAGAGTAGAAAAGATACAAAGAGTTGCAGAGTAGCGCTAGGCCCGCTAGAAATTCGTCGATATTAGGTGCAAATCAAGCGTGACTCACAAATTGCTAAAGCAATAAAGTACAGTATCAGGACACCTTTACACAGCACTATTTTAATAGCGAGGGTTTTTGATCATCAAACAGCAGACTTAGGCAAGCAGAAGCCTTCTGGCCGCTCCACTCCATTTGCATCGAACTTCTGTCCAGCCTGGGGGGGGGGGGGGAGGCAACTACAAGTAGTGATCAAGCGGCCGGCAGCTTCAACAACAGAGAACAAATTCGCGATCTGGGCCAAGTAGTGCGTAAGTGGGATCTCAAGTTCACAGGGGAAAGCAAAGAGAGCTTTGACGGCTTCTACAAAAAAGTACAGGAATGCCGAGAGGTCGTCAATCTTTCGGACGATAAAATGCTTCAAGCGGTGACCGCGCTTCTAAGTGGCAATGCGCTCCTCTGGTTTCGCAATGAGAAATGGAGATGGAAAACCTGGGCAGAATTCGTAACTGCAGCGAGGAAATGGTTCGACATCGGCAAGGGTTGGCAGCACAAGCTGAAACAGGACACGCTAATGCGCCGACAATACGATGGCGAGCAAGTACTGGACAATCTAACGCAACTTACGGCGATGTTGCGTCGATTAGACTCACCAATGGATGCAGAAGCAAAAGTCGATCTGTTTTTTGCCGATATGAGGCCAGAACTGCAGCTGTGTATGAAACTGCATGAGGTGCGCGACTCGTGGGACGTTTGCTGTAGTTCGCTCGGCTAAAGAAGGATGCCTTTAGCGAGTTTCGAATCACTTGGGCAAATACTTTATATTAATGTGTAAGTCGAGTCGCGAATCGACTATTATCAGCGAAAAGGGCCGAATTGAAATAAAGATGATTTACTTCACAATCATAACAAATGAAAAATCGTAATTTATTTATCAATATAAACGTATATACAATCGCACTAGAATAATGTCGCTAGCCGCGAGGAAAATCACAACGCGAGCACAATTCTCAAATCCGAATTCAAACAAGCAAAAGTTTGAGAAGCTGAAGCTTAATCAATTTAACTTGAATTGTTGAAAAGTTCACTAAAATCAAGATAACGAATCGATAGGAGTCCCGATCTCGTTACTTTGAATTCAAGACGACGAGTCGATACGGAACTTGATCTCGCCGATTTTAATTATAATCAAATAAAAATACTTATGCCTGGGCTGAGGCTGGCGAACTCGAGCAAAGCGAGAAAGAGTGGCCGAGGTGATCCTTTGAGCCGACAACTGACCAAAATAACAACATTAATTTGCTACCTCCGGCGAACTCGGGCAAAGCGAGAAGGAATGCGTCTTGGTTGGCTTCCAACCAGAGAGTAGACCAAGACGTTCGCTTGGATGGAGCTTTTGCCGTCTCGACTAAAGAGAGAGAGAGCCAGGAGTAGGGCCAACACACACACACACCAAACTGGATCTCGTATTATTGTGGTAGTGCGTGCCCGTGTGAGCCCCCTCCAGGCCCCTCTGATTGCTATTCGCAACTCACTGAGCTGCGAGTGTCGCGCGCCTCTGTCCAGTTCATACTAACGCGAACATTTGTACCCACCTTGACGGAATGCCGTCAAAATTAAGAAAAATAATGCATGAGATAGGATGGCCTAGTTTCGAATAGAGCTGGCCCTAGACTGCTTCTAGGTGCAAAGCAGTATTACAATATAAGCTAGTCAAAAAAAAGCAAAACAAAAAAAACACATTAATCAGAGTTTCATAAGCTAAATAAAATTAAAACTAAGAGAGGAATTAGCATTGATCATGTTAGTAAATTACCCTACTCACGAAGCTACGTTGCGGTTGAGTTAGTAGTGATTTTACTTATTGTTTTCAACAAATTGTTCTACAGTATCAAACCAAACTCGCAATCAGTCTTTTCTTGTCGCTAACATTGAGCTAATACAGTTTTTTTTACTAATTCACTTCGTCCTTGAAACACTTATTCAGTTCTGGCTCGTCAAGCAATTTTATATGCTTGACGATTGGTCGATCAAACTTGGTGTCGGCCGTTTTGATCGTAGTGACTCGTACAAGTCCGTCTGCACCTGGATGTGTAGTGGTAACTAATTCCAATGGCCACTTAGCTGGGGGTGAGAGTTCGTCTTTGATAATAATGACGTCGCCCTTGGCGATATTGGGTTAGAGCTTCAGCCATTTGTTGCGCTTTAAATGCTGGTGGAGTACCTCCTTTCTCCAGCTATTCCAAAAGGAGTTGCGTAGGTCAGATAGCAACTTCCAGCGACTGCTCAGCCGAATTGGTCGCTGCAACTCGTCGTAAGGCTTGGGATAAGACAGTAACGCAGAACCGACGAGGAAGTGAGATGGCGTAAGAGCGAGCTCTGCAGAGACTTCGTTGCTGAGAGGGCAAAGCGGCCTGGAGTTTAGGCAGGCTTCTATCTTGGCGCACAGAGTCGACAGCTCCTCGAATGTTAGCCTTGTTTCTCCGATGACTCGAGTGAGGTGATACTTTACACTGCGCACTGCGGCCTCCCACAATCCTCCAAAATGAGGGGCTCGTGGCGGTATGAAGGACCAGTTCGTGCCCTGAGTGGCCACACTCTTGATCAGGCTGACGGTGAAGTTTAAAGATCTGCTGAACATCCGCTGGAGCTTTGAGGCTGTACCCTTGAAGTTGGTGGCGTTAACCGAATACAGGATATCGCACACGCCTCGTCGTGCGCAAAATCTCGAGTAAGCCGCAATAAATGAGTCCGTGGTAAGGTCGGACACTACTTCAATGTGCACGGCACGTGTGACCATGCAAACAAAAATTGCAAGATAGCCCTTTGTAGACTTGGCGCCTCGTCCTTTTGAGAATAGGATCCAGGTGGGTCCTGCATAATCCACACCTGTGTGTGCAAAGGGACGCGTAGGGGTAACTCGAGCTGCTGGTAGTTGTCCCATCTGCTGTGCGCTACTTTTTGCTGCAATGCACGTGCAGACGGTGCATCGATGTAGCACTCCTGCGGCGACTCATTGCCCTCGGATAATCCACACAGATCGACGCAGATGCATTAATTGCACTCCTCCGTGCAACGTAAGTCGATGCGCTTCTTCAACGAGTCACTTTACAAATTGACAGCTGCCTGGTAAAATGATGGGGTGCATCTCACTGTAAGGCAGTGACGAGTGATAGAGTCTTCCTCCTACTCGAATGAGGCCCAGGTCATCGAGAAAGGGACTAAGCCGACTTAATGGACTGCGTTTTGAGGTAGTTTGACCATCTGCCAAATTTTTCCTCTCGGTTTGGTAATGCTGTAGTTGAATTGCTCTAAAGCAATGAGTCTTTGCTAATCTCTGCTCCTCGCCTTCTAGAAGCACATCTGGTAGCATCAATTGCTTATGCACGGTGCGTAAGCGCCAACAACAGCAGTAGGCGATAATCCTGATGATTTTGGCAAAGCAGGAAAACTTTTGAAGCGACGGAAGACATTCAGGGTTCACAGCTTGCTTCAAATTTTTGGGCGGCTTTCTCTGAATTGCAGAGGCTAGGAGCTTCACTTCGTCAGGTGACTTGGGCGATGTGAGAGAGGGCCAGAGACTTTCTTCTTGTATCAGCCATTTTGGTCCCCTCCACCAAACATCGTACTTTGCGAGAGCAGCCGGAGTTAAGCCACGTGTAGCCCAGTCTGCAGGATTATCTCCGGATCTTACATGTCGCCACACTGCTGCAGGCAGTCTGGTGAGTATATCGCTGGTTCTGTTAGCCACGAAAGTAGGCCATCGAGAGGGAAGACTCTTCAACCACTCCAAGACGACCATAGAATCTGTCCCGCAGTTGATACTGATTGGCTTTGTTGGTACATTTTCCAGCAAGTGTTGGACCAGGCGAGCTAAGAGTGTACAGCCGCACAGCTTGAGCCTGGGGAGCGTCTATACCTTCGTGGGAGCCAACTTGGTCTTGGCTAAGAGTAGATGCACAGCTTGGCCTGGTGTCACTGCGTATAGGGCTGCTGCGTACGCTCTCTTTGACGCGTCAGCAAAGCCATGCAAGTGCCATTCGTCCTTCTCGTTTCCTCCGAGCCAGCGGGGTATCCGTATGATCGAGACTTTTCGGAGCTCATTGCGAAATCTTGCCCAGTGATAATTAATAGCCTCAGGCACCGGTGAGTCCCAGTCGAGATTGTTGAGCCAAAGATCCTGTAAAATTATTTTGGCAATTAAAATTGTCGGGGTAAACCATCCGAGCGGGTTAAACAGACGAGCAATCACAGACAAGATAGATCGCTTAGTGACTTCACCATTAACAGAGATGGGCTTGGTGGTGAATGTGAAAATATCAAGATTAGGTAGCCACTTCAGGCCTAAAATTAATATTACCTCATCGAGCTTTAAACTTATCTCCTTAGCTGAGACTGAAGCTAGACCTTTCAGAACCCTTGAATCGTTTGTAGCTCACTTAGACAAGGGCATACCAGCGGAGGCCAGAAGTTGTATAAGTTCATCTCGGCACTCTTGTGCTGCCTCGATTGTGTCAGCACCTGCAAAGAGGTCATCGACGTAGAGCTTGTGTCGTAATATCTCGGACGCAAGTGGGTAATATTGTGCACCATCCACTGCTAGGTGCTGCATGATCTTTAGAGCCAAGTATGGGGCCGATGATGTGCCATAAGTTACTGTAACACACTTTTAATCACGAATGGGCTGATCAGTTGATGAGCGCCACAATACTCGTTGCCAGTCCACATCGTCAGAATGCACCAAGATCTGTCTGAACATCTGCATGACGTTTGCAGTGAAAACAAATTTATAAAAGCGCCATTGAGTTATTACTTGAAGAAAATCAGCCTGAAGCTTGGGGCCAGGCAACAGGTGATCATTCAATGAAAGACCGTTTGAAGTCCGTTGCGACGCGTTGAAGACAACACGTATCTTGCTCGGGTTCTCAGATCGTATCACAGTATGATGCGGGAGATAATAACACGGGCGATCAAGCTCTTCTGACGAAACGAGCTTCATGTGTTGTAATTCGATGTATTCCTCGATGAATTTACGATACGACTCTGCGAGGTCTGGATTGCTACGAAGACGTTTCTCAGAGCGTAATAAACAAGCCACTGCAATATCTCGGGAGATTATAAATTCAGGATTGCTGCGAATAGGCAATCTAACTACAAAACGACCTTCTTTGGTACATAAATGTGTTTTAACGAATAACTTCTCGCAAAAGATCTCGTCCTTCGTCATAAGTGATTTACGGGGCACCTTCTCTATCTCCCAAAACTTTTAAAGGTTTTTCGAGATAGGGGGTTCGATATGTACGTGGAAAGCACGCACTTGTGCTGTATGGCAGCTACAAGAATGGCTTGACGTTGGACCAGTCAGAAGCCAACCGAAGACTGAATTCTGAGCCGCTGGGGTGTTCTCAGGTCCTCGAATAAGACCGCTGAGAATTACCGCCGAGTAAGCATCAGCACCAAGTATGCAATCTATCCTTTGAGGTTCTGCAAAATTAGGATCAGCCAGTTCAAGACCCCTGATGTACGGCCAAGCCGAATAAGCTATTCTCTCACTAGGTAAAAACTGCGAAAGCTTAGGAAAAACTAATGCAGACACATTTAATTTAAAATCAAGTGTTCTGCTTGAACTTATATTTAGAACTACCTCTTTGTTTGCCCTAGACAAAGTTTCTGCGCCTACACCGATTACCTCAATGTTGACGTGTTTCCAGTCAAGGCTGAGATCAGATATAATGTGTTGTGCGATAAAAGAACGCTCCGCAGCAGGGTCGATGAGCGCCCGAATGGACCAGGTATTTCCATCAGGATTTACGACGATAATGCGCGCGGTTGCTAACAACACCGAGTGACCGACTTGAGCGCTATGAACATTTACTATCTCTTGTTCATTAGAGGTTGTCGCGTTCTTATCATTAGTATTTGGGGTTCCAGAATGGCGATTAGTTTGATTGCTCTGCTGAGCCTTATTAGTAGAGCTGTCAAAATGCAGCTTCGAATGATGTTTACTTTGGCAATGAAAACAACGATTTGGTGAGGAACATTTATCCACGAAATGCGAGGGTCTTAAACAATTCAAACATAGTTACTTAATTTTAGCTAATTAAAGGCGTTTACTTTGCAACATTGCTTTAAATTTCATGCAACGACCTAACGCATGATTTCCTTTACATAAGGGACAACCAGAGGTTTTCTCTTTACTGTTGACTGATTGAGCCGCATGAGCGTATACTTGCTTTCCATGATTTTGCGATACTTGAGAAGAAATTTGCTTGTTACGCGTATTTACTGAATCTGTGCCGTTATGTGCTTGTTCTAGCGCGTGGACGCGGCGTTCAATAAAACGCGTTAGGTCAGTGTAATTAGAAAACCCTTCCTGGGTCTCTTGCGAAATTTTCCAAGATTCTCGCGAACTTAAATCAAGCTTACGGATGACACAATGCACTACAAAATAATTTGTTTGTTCGATTGGACACCCTAGGTCCTTCAATGATCGTACCGCTTCTTCCGCGCGATCCATGATTTCATTTAAATCGTGTACATTTCGCGCTTTGACTGTTGGTTGCTGTATTAAACTTTCAACACTACTAAAAAGCCGGATACAAACGTTATCATATCGACGTACTAATTTATCCCATGCAATTGGGAAATTCGCGTCCGTCACTTCAATGCCCTTTAGGCGCTGCGCGGTGGAGCTTTGTAAGGCGTTCATTAAGTGTTGCAGTTTCGCGACATTCAGAATATTTGGCTTATCTTTAACTAGAGATGAAAATCGCTGCTTTAAGCTTTCCCACTCCTCCTGCTTTCCAGAAAAGGTTGGTAGCTGTAGGGGAGGTAGGGAAGTATAAGCTTCATTCGTTGGGTTGACATTCAACGGCGGAACTGAATTGGAGGACTTAATTTTCTTTAACGTCGCGATTTTATTTAATATCAAGCCCTTAGCCGACCCATATGCAATCTTAATTTTAGTATAAAAATCGTCCTTAAAATACTCGGATTGCTTAAGATCTTCTTCATACTCAATCAAATCCTCGTAACGGCTCATGAAAGTTTTCCAATAAGTCTCTAAAACATCCAATCGTGCCTCTAAATGATAGATTGTTTGCTGATTAATAGCTACTTTGGTTGTTGAATTGATAAAAAAATTCTGAATATTAGTACTCAATTTTAACTGAGCGTTATGCATTTTATCCATCTTGGAAACAAAAAATTAGATTTTCAAAGCTGGGAAGATATTGAAATAATACCAATCGACTAGCCGCGACGCTAACCGGAGCACTAAATACTATTGACACAATATACAATATATACAATGCTGAAGGTCGACGCGTCTGACGAATGACGAGCTCGGAAGCAACTCTCTGAAGTAACTAGGAGTCCTGCCGCGACGCTAACCAAAACACCAAATGCTATGTACACAATATACAATATTTACAATGTTGAAGGTCGACGCGTCTGTCGAATGACGAGCTCGAAAACTATTCTTGAAGAAAGAAGGAGAGAGAAAAATATTGCGTTGTGCTCACCAAGCATCAGCTTCTACCTGTCCCTCCCCGCTCACTCTACCGTCCAAACCGAAGACAAAGGCTGTGAGAGTACACAGCCGGGCGATGACAAGGGATCTGTGGTATTGACGCTGTTGGCTCCGTCTGCGAAAACTCGCACAAAGAGGAGACCGATAAATGCTTAGCCAACACTGGCTGCTTTCTCCTTTCCCTTCTGGATTGTTTTGGATAGATGCGAGGTTGGATTTTATGCGAAAGAAAATACATTTATTAATTCAATTTGTTTTTTTTTTTTTTTTTTTTCGACTACTAACCATGCTCTGCTGCCATGAAAATGTTTGCTGTAATTCGCTCGGCTAAAGAAGGATGCCTTTAGCGAGCCTCGAATTACTTGGGCAAATACTTTATATGAATGTGTTAGTCGAGTCGTGAATCAACTAATAGTAGCGAAAAGGGCCAAATTAAAATAAAGATGATTTACTTCACGATTATAACAAATAAAAATTGTGATTTATTCATCAATTTAAACAAATATACAATCGCACTAGAATAATGTCACTAGCCGCGAGGAAAATCACGACGTGAGCACAATTCTCAAATCCGAATTCAAACAAGCAAAGTTTAAGAAGCTGAAGCTTAACCAATTCAACTTGAATTGTTGAAAAGTTCACTAAAATCAAGATAACGAATCGATAGGAGACACGATCTCGTTACTTCGAATTCAAGACGACGAGTCGATACGAAACTCGATCTCGCCGATTTTAATTATAATCAAATAAAAATACTTATGCCTGGACTGAGGCTGGCGAACTCGGGCAAAGCGAGAAAGAGTGGCCGAGGTGATCCCTTGAGCCGACAACTGACCAAAACAACAACATTAATTTGCTACCTCCGGCGAACTCGGGCAAAGCGAGAAGGAATGCGTCTTGGTTGGCTTCCAACCAGAGAGCAGACCGAGACTTTCGCTCGAATGGAGCTCTTGCCGTCTCGACTAAAAAGAGAGAGCCAGGAGTAGGGCTAACACACACACACACACACCAAACTGGATCTCGTATTGTTGCGGTAGTGCGTGCCCGTGTGAGCCCCCTCCAGGCCCCTCTGATTGCTATTTGCAACTCACTGAGCTGCGAGTGTCGCGCGCCTCTGTCCAGGTCATACTAACGCGAACAGGCTGCTACAGGTCAAAGAAACTTTTTAGGAACCTCCAGCGCCAGAGTATTTTGTGCTACCACAGTTAGCCTTTTTAAGAATAGTACCAGTGTCAAAGAAACCCAAGCCATCCCCAAAAATCGGCGCCGTAGATGCGAAGGAAACGGCCGACAACCCGACAATCTTGAGCCTGCTACAGAAGTTAGTTATTGAATAAGAAACCAACAAACGCACCAATGAAAAATTTCTGCAACAACTCTTTCGGGCAAATGGGAAAGAAATGACTCCGGCTGGAACGGTGACGACCGAGAGAACGAAAAGGTAGAACAGCGGAAGACAACGCAACAAGGAAAAGAAGAGGACACGAACGGTAAAAAGCCAAAGCACCAAGGGCGTGGCGTGGCGTCAGCTGAACGCACGCCGGGGAAGCCACGGTGCTTCAGCTGTAACTGTACAGAGCATCGTTTCCGGGACTGCCCCTGCAATCTGGGAAACGCCAACCTGGAAGCGTAAGCGAGGGAATTACGCTTCCTTGGGATTTACAACCCTCGTTTGCGAGCATTTCTTGTGCCTCTCAGCCCCCCCCCCCCTCCTGAAGTGCACCAGAAGGAGGTCCCAGAGCGAGATTGGGAAGAGAAGGGCTAGTGCTGGCTTCCACTCACGTTACAGGGGTACAAATTTCAAGCCCTTGTAGACAGCGGTGCGAAGCAAACGGTAATGGGCAAGATAGGCTTGCAACTAGCCAGCTCATGCAACTGGGTCCTGAGCCCCCATTACGGACACGGAGCTGACCTAGCGGGTATCAGTGTAGCTCGATGTGCAGGCTATGTAGTCCTTCCGATAGAGTTCGCAGGACAAACGAGGGAGATCGAAGTTGCGATCCTGCCCGACATGAAGGACGATTGCTACCTAGGCATGAACTTCATGAGAGCTTTTTGGGTAGTCTTCGATGCATATGTAGGCCAAATTTTGCGAGAGAGAGAGAGACTTGACCTTGAGATTGCGGCAGTTGAATCAGGGAATAAAATTTAACTGGCTTCAATCGGCCTTGCTGACGTAATACCCTTGAAGAAGGACCAAGTCCGCCGGCTAGTCAACAGCCTAACAAGCGATGAAGTACCTCTTGGCTGTACTTCGTGGATCAAGCACGATATTGGGATGACCACGAAAAAGCCGATTAAACAACGTTATTATCAAGTGTCAGAGAAATTACAAAAGGAGATGCACGAGTAAGTGGATGAAATGCTTAAGAACAAAGTGATAGAGCCGTTGGACAGTAGCTGGTCGAGCCCTGTCGTGATGATAAAAAAGTCAAACGGCAATTATCGCTTCTGTGTCGATTATAGAAAAGTAAATGCTGTGTCAGAATCGGATGCGTACCCCATGCCGTACATGGAGACAATTCTGCGCAAGCTTCACAAAGCTCGATTTATCTCTACACTGGATTTGAGCAGCACGTATCACCAAATACCACTATCTAAGCGCGCCCACAAGATCACCGCGTTTACCGTACCAAGAAAGGGCTTAATTTATTTTTGCAGAGTGCCATATGGCCTGAGTTCGGCCCTGGCTACGTTCCAGTGGCTGATCGACAAGGTGATTGGTCCTGAACATGAGCCCTTCGCCTACGCTTATCTTGACGACATTATCATCCTTAAGAATACCGGCTCCAACTTATACGAGCTAAGGAACGCTGAAGGCGTGAAAGAAGGCCCTGTTCATGTGCAACAACTGAAGGCCTACTCGACAAGTGAAGACACTTCAGAGAGCGAAGAAGACGAAAAATCTGCAAAGTTATCCCTACCGCCGTTGAAGAGCGAAGAATCGGCGAAGCGCGACCCGCCGGAAGCGAGAGTAACTGTGGGAGATATGTGCGATGATGACTCTGTAAAAAGAAGTCGGGGCCACCGTCGAAAAAGGCTTCTTGCAACCCAGACGACCAATGCCCCGCCGTTAAATAACCTTGTAAATCCTAGCGAGGCTGCGGGACCAGTCAAGCGGAGGCACGGGCGCCCGCCTGGAAACCCAGGTGTACAGTCGACAAAACCCGAGAAAAAGGTAGACCAACCGCTGTGGGTCGACGCGTTAGGGAAGCGCAAGAGGGGGCGCCCGAATAAAACCGCTGCGTCGGCTTACTAGTTGCGCGCTCCAATCCTTTTTTTTAATTATTTTTATTCATTCCTACACCGTTCATGCGTCATTTCATACATTTCATTAACTACTCGCATAACTGTTTTCATCATTTGCCTCATCTATTTTTCACTACCATCTTTCAGTGATGGACCAATCCCCTGAGAACAAGTTAGAAGAACGGCTGAGGGGTACGCACTTGGACGAACAAGAGAAGCCCGCAGAGATGATGTTGTCCTCCATTTACGTCCCCAATGAGCCGCTGGTCGTAGACTGGCTAACGGAAGCACTTGACCTCACGGCCTGCCTCACCCACCTAGGGCCATCCTGGCCGGACTACCCACTATCCGACTTAGAAGACGCTGACCGGCCACCTACACACGCAAGGACTGACGAGGTGGGATCCCTCGCCTACGTGGAAGAGCTGGGCATCTCATGGGCCGACACTCCCGTCATGGACCTGTCAGGCGAGTGGTATGAGACCACAGGGGAGACGGTCAATACCGAGGATGCTGCAACCACGGTGAAACCCGATGATGCAGCAAGCGAATGCCAGGCTGCTGAGCCCATGGACTTCACCCCTACGGAAGACAGCTTACCCACCCGCGGGAATGAGGAGGCCACTCCGGCCAAAAATGATACGGCAGCCACTGAGTCCGTGGAGGCCGCCCCGGCAGTAAGCGTGGTCTCAACCTCCGAGGTCGCTGAGGCTACCCAAGCCGAAAGTGAAGAGCCGGCCAGTGAGGCCATAGAAGAAACTCTAGCAGAGATCGGGGCACCAGCCACTCAGACAGCGGCCGCGCCGACCGAAAACATTGCGTCAGCAACTGAGGTCCTAGACGCCAGCCCAGACGAGGCAAGCTTACTCGTCATCGATCCCATGAAGGTCGTCACTTCAGAAGGTGGCATACCCGCCTTCGAAGTCACAGAGGCCATTCCGGCCGAAAACGCTGCCTACACTGAGCAACCAGGTGACGCTAGGAGTGAGAATCAAGCCACACAGGCTACCCCTGCCAAGAACAACGCACCCTGCTCAGAGGCAGTCTTGGCAACTCAGGAGCTACACGCACCGGCCCCTACGCCTCATGATTTGGCGCGGAAGAGAAGCATGGCTGAGATAAACCGTCAAAAGGATAGTGCCGCTTGCGCTCTCGGAGGAACCAGGGCAAAGGTTACAGAGTACCTGAGTGCAATGCATCAACATCTCCTGAAGTATGGAGCACATGAAGACTCCAACGCTCATGAGATTTCAGCCCGACACAGTAGAGCGGCCTTTGAGGGCTTCGAGGATGCGCTGGCCTACTCCAAGGCATGCCAACACCACCTGGAGGAGGAGCTGAGGGAAAGCCATCGCGCACACTCAGAGGATTCTAAGACTACTGATACCTGCCGTCGCGCCAGCCCCGGTACCCGAGTACCATTGCTAGTGACCCAACGGCACTGTGGCCAGAGTACACCAGCATAGGGCGAATTAGCTTCTGTCACAGCTGTGGATTCTTTTTAGTGAAGCGTACTGACCGCTGCCCACGCCGAAAGGAGCACAACATGTGGGAGCGTTACCCAGATGGCACTTGGCACCGCAAAAATCAGTAAATCTCAGAGATCAAGAGGTCCTTCTGACAACAGGCACTTCACGCTGAACATCCTTTTCTTCTTCCGTTATTATCATTTAATTTTTTTTTTTTTTTAAATTACATGCTACACTTGTGTCCTTTTTCTCTTTTATACATGATCACATATTGTAATTTCATACCACAGATGAGTTTTCATTTCTCCACCCAATTGTTAAAATCCTCTCCCTCCGTGGTTTCCCACTGCAGAACAGGATGCAGTTGGAAGAAGCTTCGTGGCAAGCACAAACCTTCTTGGGTGGGGGAGAGAATAGAGGCCAGAACGGCCCAAGCAAAAGTTGAGAAAATTTTTTTTTTATTCTATCATTCTATGATAAATGTTTGCATTGCTCTTCCAAAGCTCATCCTGTTCTTCCTCTCTCCGCCGTTTAGTGAGCGACTCCATTAAGAAGATCCGCAGGGTTACGAATCTTCTGGGGCAGGGGTGTAACGGGCGGTTAATACTCAAACGCCGTTTACACTCATCTAAACTGCGCGAGGAAGAAAGGCCAGAGAGAGAGCGAGAGGGGAAGGGAGCGCGATAATGCGTGCGAAAGAGAGAGAGAAAGGAGAGACAAGCGTCTTGATATGAGTATTAGCGAGGGACGCTCTTGGCCATTGGGCCAGAAGGGATTAGGTATAGGTAGAGAAAACACGTGTGCGTCTCTCACCCGCTACGTTTGTCAAGCCACGAGAGGACAACCTCGACATCGCCTCGCCCGCTTCTACAGCCACGTACCCTCGACAAGAAGGCTTACCGGCTAGACACCAGGTCGAGTATTCCTGCTGAGAGTCCAACTGCTAGGCGAGCAGGTGCAAATAAGAGGCTGCGAAAAGCCAGGTAAGCGCAGTGCGTGCGCGAGAATCGTAATAGCCGCGTAATCTCTCTCTGTGTCCGGTCGAATTATCGCAGGCCGTCGGCCCCGAGAGGAAAGCCTTCCTCGACCGCACGGGCTTTGCCGTCAACGCGATCGAGCGAAATACA
>NW_019384242.1:3545916-3561473 GCF_000648655.2 Copidosoma floridanum | reverse complement strand
TCCAAGCTCAAACGAGATATATATATATATATATTCCTATACTGTAAATATCCAAATCTTTGTTATTAAAAACAGAGCCAGGTTATTCAGTTTGGCGCAATTGTGTTGAGAAAGAAAAACATGAGTGATAGACGAGAATGTCCCTGCATACAGGAAAAACATTTTCATGGCAAAGCTTAAACATACTAATTGTAAATTACGATTAACTCCAATGAAATCTGTATGTAATAAAACAGTCAATACAACAGTAGCAATACTCGTGCTCAGTGCAGCGACTGTTTTTCATTTCGACAGCCGATCACAAGGCAGTTTACTTTTACTTTCTTCTTATACTGCTTGGTGATTGGCCCTCGAAATAAGAAACAGCCGCTTCACTGAGCTATCGTTGTCATCAAAATATACGTCGCTTAAATGAACATTCATAGTTTTACTGCAAAACTTAAGTAAACTGTCGTTATTTTGGACCCCCCCCCCTATGAAGCGAGAGTATGGCTATTACATGGTTAGTTACTTACAGCGGTTAATATACTTAGGTCATGCTTAATTTTATTAGATTTCTTCTCTGCGTTTATTTGGGCTTGAGATCGACACATTAACAATATTAATAGTTATTTGTAAAATAACGCTTATTATCTACGCTGACTTGTTATACCGTAATTAGTTATTTGGTAACAGTATCTCACAAGAAGATATATTGTCTAGTTTTTTAGATGTAAGCCAGCAAAATTTTATTAATTTGTAAAAAATGAGATCATTGCAAACCGTTAAGGAATAACTTAAAAATTGAAAAAAAATGTACCGTAATCAATATTTAATTTTAACTAATATCTCCCATACACTTGCTCTTTTGTCAAAATAAAAATAGATTATGTTTCCAATTGGGATATAGAGCATGACTATTATCAATATGTAATTGTAAGTTCCAATATTGCCCATATGGCAACGTTAAAAGTTTAACGACAGTCCAACGACATCTGTAAAACGATTAGTTTGTGAACGTATACTTTGCTTTAGAAATTTTTTAGGACTGAATGAAAATCATTCAATGCAAAATTTTTGTTGCAATTAAATTTCTGTATAATAATGATATATGATTAGAATGTATGACGCTCGATACATGTTGAATTACATTAAATACTTCACAAAAAAGTGTTATCTAACACGTTCTACGACAGCCCAACGACGTCCAAAAAAAAACGTGCAATTTGCTTGTGGGGTTCTACATTGGTTTAATAATTTTTTAGTTCTGAATGACAATCATTCAATGCAAAAGTTTTTTTGCAATTCAATTTCTGAAAAATAATGATATATGATTAAAATGTATGACGCTTGATACGTGTTTAATTACATTGATTCACTAAAAAGTGTTATCTAACACGTTCTACGATAGTCCAACGACGTCCTTGAAAAAACGTGCAAGGCCGAGTATAATACAACGTTATTGTGTATTTTGACGATCTTTTCGTGTTGATTTGATACTGTTTTCTATTGCATCTGACTATCTAGTTGTGTCATTTTATTTGATCATCGTTTCATTTTAACGTTAAATAATACTTATTTTGACGTTCAAAGTAGTACAAATCGCATAAAATAGACACGTTAGGTTGCCCTTCATACGCATAATTTCTTAAACATTGGACATGTGTGAATCTATTGCATACGCTACATGAAATAACATCACGTTCTCGCCGTCTAAAGCAAAACTGGCATGAGTGGCGCATATCAATTGATTCTTTTATTAACAAACTCGCCATTGCAATTCTATAATTAATTGGATCAAACAAGGTGTCAATTTTTTCGTTTTTTCCAATCATATCCATAATGTAAATTATAAATAGGCCACAACTATGACCATCTGTTTGATATGGACGTGAAGTTGTAAACCAAGTTAGTGTCCAAACAGTTTTCGTGAAAACATTACTAACACCTAATTGGTTGCAAATGTTAATGTATGCCACAAATTTTTGAAACAACTCAGTGGCTTGCAAATATAAATATTGAAAAGATCGTTTAATAGGATCTATAAATGTTACCGTTTTATTATCGATGTCAATCATAAAAATTTCATAATGATTTCTACGAACAATGGGCATAAAGACTTTTCCATTGCTTGGAAAAGGTGCTGTTAACATAACCCAGTCACGGTGTACGTTACTTACATTTAATGTAGTATTAAAAATAAAATGTGTTTGCTGCATTGAAACAAATGTTGCATTTGTCCAGTTTCTTTCATTTATTATGCAACATGCATCGATGATATTACCATCCAGATGATTTGTATTATTTAACGTTTGCATTTCAACAGAGAATATCAGCACTTCTTCAGTAAATGTATTACTTCTCACGTACTTTCCTACTGTATATGCAACATGTTCTTCTTTTTGCTTATCATCGATATGTGATACGTATTTTATTGTCGAAAAGTAATACGCATTGTTATCGATCAAACCATTGTCCAATATCCTATGTATTTGATATTGATCTACAAGCGGTGTTTCGAAACTTTGGTTACTTTGTGTTTTTACTTTTTTACGAGGACTGAGGTTACTCAAAATATCTAAATCCATAGGTTCGTCTGAAAAGTCACCCATATCCTCGACAGTTTTTTCATTTATTTCTGTACTTCTTTCATTGGTTAGTCCCATATTTAAATAATAGTTTTATATTTCTTCACTTAAACGTTTACTCAACAAACTTTCATCGAGACACTTTTCAAACAGTTCTTCTGTAATTGTCGTATCTTTGTACACATCATAATTATCGATTTTTTGCTTCGAGTTGATTTTTTATTGCGATTTCTAAGTATACGAACAAGCATTGCATATGTTGGTTCAAATTTCATGAGTCTACCAGTATCTTTGATCTACTCTGTAGTTAATAGTATTGCTCTAACATTTTCAAACTGCAGGCGTGATCTCTTACGGGTTTTGTTTTCAGTCAAAACACTCCATACACGTTCCGATGCAGCATTTGAAATGGGTAAACTCATAACTCATAGCGCAAATCGTGAAATATTATGAAAAGGTGTATTGTTAGACACATCGACCATTTTTCCAAGCTCAAACGAGAATTTTTCAATACTTTCTTCTTCTCGCAATTCAGTGGTCAAATCATGTGACGGCAAACTGTTCCATTCTGTGTTTAATAGACCTATGTATTCTTTGTCATTCATTTTAGTCTGTCGACGAAGGTGTTCCAACAGTTAGGAAAAATATTTGTTCTTGTAAAATTCATAATTTAATGCATTTTTAGGTATCAAACAATCTAAACACACAGAGTAACCATTTTTGAAATTGTGTCTGTCACTAAATCTCTGACACAGTTCGATCACAAAATTTCGACAGTTTCTTACGAACTTTTTTTTTGCAGTCACATTGGTACTCATTTTTAAAGCTTCAACAACTGATTCATCCACTGATATAGCATTACTGATTTTAGAATGGGAGCTATCATTTTGATTAATTCTAGCTTCATCTGTCATGTCCACGTAATCGTTATCCATATACATTTTTAAAATATCTTTGTATATGATTTGAGGAATATTGGAAAACATCGGTTTCTGACACTGCATTTTTTTCATTGCAGCACTTAATTTTGAAAATACAGTTATAATAAACAAATCATATGCTTTGTTTATCTCAAGTTCAAAATAATTATTTATTTCAATTCATGCATTTTCGACACTTTTGTCAGCAACATTCCATTCTTCTTTCAAAAACAGTGCAAGGCATGACCATAACTCATGTAAATGAAACATACATTGATTATACGTGAGCCATCTTGTTATACATAGCTTCTTTACCATAACATCTTTCAAACGTAGTTTAATTTTACAAACAGCAAACTTATTGACTCAAGCTGAATAAGAAACGTAATTATAAACAAGATTAGGTATGTCTTCGAAAATTTGAGGCAGCTGCTTAATATAATTTTGCGCACATAAATGTTGGATATGACATCCGCACTTTATTATTTTTATACCTGGAACCAATTGTGATAATTTTTGTGCAACAGACTTATGGATTCCTACCATAACACTAGCTGTATTGGAACAAAATGTATCAATATTTGAGATGGGAATATTTCCCCATTGTAATGATGATAATGATTTTCATGTTTAGCTTTAGAATCTGCTTTTTGATTTTTATCTCCGTCATGAACTGGTATTACATCCCAAAAACTGTCTCGTTCTTTCCCCACACTTTCATTAAAATAACGAACAACTAAACACAGAGCCTTATCTTGAAAAATGTCGGTACTTTCATCTATTATAACACTGAAAGGGGTAGTTTGTAGTAAATCTGATAATCTTTCTTGTTGACCAAGAGCAATAACATTTCGTATGAAACAAACAATCTGTTTTCCATCAAAACTGTCAATTTTTTTAATTTTTCTGAATCATCAAAAGTTTTTAGAAAAAATGGTAAAAGAACTTTAGACTTATAGCATGACTTTTAACGCATTTAATATTTACCTGAAGAAAACATTGACAATCATTGCACAATATTTTAGGTAAGCCGTTGATAAGTAGTCTAATTAAAGGGTGCAAACCTACCCATTTTTCAATGAATTTATTGAGATACCCAAGATTATCTTCTGTACTTTTACTTAAAGTATTTAAAAGACTTTGAACATTTTCTGAAGGTATAGGAGCATCACTGTCTTTTCAATTATGTACTACTGGCTCATTAATCACCACCAAGACATTGTTATGTTGTATAAATTGTAGCACTTTAGTCTTATGCGTATCACTGTACAAGCCATGGCATTTTAAAGTGCACAAATATGGTGTAAGCGGAATTTTACAAGCTTCACAAAATGCTTTGAAACTGTGTCGGTCTTGAGATACCCAGTCCTTTAAAACAGGATGTTGTTTCAATTTTGGTTTATAGACGCGATTGTCCATTGTTATTAGTATTTGCGTATGTAATATCATACAAATCTATAGAAGCTTTAATGATATCATGTAATTTTAAAAAATTTCAAACGTATTTTTTGATGACCACATAATCATTACTCAATTTTGTCCATGTTTTCAATGAAACTGTTGACATTCAATTTTTATCAACCTTTCTCAGCTATCTTATATTTTCTACCTTATCACATAACTAAGGAAAACAATAAATGAAACAATAAAAATAGTAATACTTTACAATAACATAACCCTAGTGCCTTACAGTAAATGGATTATCCTATAAATACATTAAAATAATACAATTATTTTTTTAACTGTCATAAAAGAAGGAAATAAAAATATATAAGTATTAGAATAAATATCTATAATTTATACGTATGGCTTCTGTTTGTATGTAAATTATCTTTAACATATGGCAAAATCTTGTGTTAGTCGAGAGGTAAAAAAAATTTAATATGTGTTAACGTTTACTGCACAGGTACTAATTTTTTTTTAGAAATCCCTACTCATCAAAATCACGTCAAAAGATCACATGACAAAAAACATTACAAGTTTTCAAAGAGTTCTAGAATTATAAGTAGACAAAGGAAAAATTCTTTTAATCCCGTGTCAGCAAAAGCAATATTTTCTACGAGATCAAAACATTACATGTCCTGCAAGCAAAAAAAATTGCAAGTCCTAACTAAAAAAATCATGTTTTTTTAATATTGAATAAATGTCAATAAAACCGGCATTTTTGGTTGGAGCTTGTGGTTATTTCTGATCACAGAACTTGTATTTCTGTTAACAGCAGGACTTCATTTCTCGCAAGTAATCGATCACACAAGAATGTACCGTCTTATATTTCTTAAACTTCTTAAAATTACCTAAATTACCATTATTCACCATTAAGAAAACCTGATTTTTTTTGTTAAGACTTGTAATTTTTTTTGCTTACACGACATATAATGTTTTGATCTCGTAGAAAATATCACTTTCGCTAACACAGGATTAAAGAGATTTTTCCTTTGTCTACTTATAATTCTAGAACGCTTTAAAAACTTGTGATGTTTTTTGTCATGTGATCTTTTGACGTGATTTTGATCAGTAGGGATATAAACCAACTATTAGTCATATTGTGCATTATTGCATACAAGCTAACCAAAATACTGACATTACATAAATGACTGAAGATGTAGATTCGGTTTTTTTATTACATCATACATATCAAATCAACAATGAGATGCAATATATTTTAACACTGACTTGACAGCTTTTAATTAAAATTATGATTTTTAATTTATATTATTTTTTTAATGATAACAGATGCTCAACGTTTATCCATTTTTTTATTTTGGCTAGTCTTGCTATTTCTTTGAGAAACAAGCGTTCTCCCTGTTGCTTAAAAATTTATTCATCGTAAAGTTATTTTTAAATATTTTTAGCAAGGTTATATATATTTGGAAGTTTCTATAATTGTTTACCTTCCTGTATGAAGAAAGGGTAAAAACAGTAAAACCATTATGAAAAGTGTTTATGAAAATATCTTAAAATTGCTATTATATGTTTGTAGCTCCCACAAAACTTAATAAGCCCTGCTAAAATTGTAGTATTTTTTAATTAGTAGTTCTATTAGTCCATTTAATTTTTTTGACAATTTTATAAACTTCCAGAAATGGTAAAACCATTAAGAAAGGTGTTTATGAAAATATCTAAAAATTGTGATTTTTCAACTGTAGCTCCCACAAACATTAATATACCCAGCTAAAATTGTAGTATTTCTTAATCAGTGGTTTTGTTTCTCTATTTTATTTTTTTTTAAATTATTCAACTTACGAAAACAGTAAAATCTTTAACAGAAGTGTTTATAAAAATATCAAAAAATTGCGTTTTTTCGCTTGTAGCCCCCGCAAAATCTAATTAACTCAATATACTATGTTTAATCTTAATTATAGTCCGTTGTAAATTAATAGAGTTTTTCAATGTTACCAGAACTACTTAACCTGAAATATAGCTTTTTGAAAAACGTAATACATTTAATTACCTGAAGTTTGAAAGGACCTCTGAAATAAAAAGATAACCACCAGTCCTATTATCGTTTTTGAACAGTTAAGAAAACAAGCCTTACCTACCGATGTCAGATTCTCGAATCTCTGTTCTCTCTCGGCTGTAGGCTTGCGGTTGTCGGTTCTCTCAACATTGACGGTTGGAAGTTTCTCATCAAGAACTCATCATTAATACTACGTATTGGCCTAGGTGCATCGTTTAAGTCAGCAGAGAAGGTACTGGTAGACAATTCTGTATTTTTTGTGTGTCAAATTGTATTCTTGCCATATTTTTACAAGTTTTCTCAAATAAATATTTTATAAACAGAATAAACGGACAAGTCCCCAATGAGATGCCACCGCATCATTATTATAATCCCCAAGCTGTCCCACCAAGCTTTGTCGGGCCCATGTCTCAATATCAACAATGGAAGGAATACTGCCAATGGAAGCAGAGACGGGATTGTCAGGCTCAGCAGCAACAATTACAAGCTCAGTCATCCAGTCACTATTTTCAACCACCACCTGTCAATGGTATTCCCATACCACCTCCACCCCTTCTAAAAAGTACGCCAAATTTAGGCGAAAATCTCAGATCGTTGACACCACCTCTGCAGCAACAAATAAGTCAGCAAGGGGCACTCCCTTGTAACGAAGAACAATCTCAAAAGTAAGAAAAATAGATCTTGATGTACCTTTTTTATTATTATTATTAACAAGTAGTCTAAAAAGAAGTTTTTAATTCTTAAATTCTAACATAAATCATAATGCAATCATAATTAGTAGTTTTCATACTAAATAGACAATACACTGATGGCGAGTGAGCTGAATTTGAGAAACAGTACCCGTACAGGCAGCTGTACGATGACATGGAATATTATAAATCTGTAAGTATTATCATATTAATTTGTTTTATGAAGTGGTAAAAATATTTATTTCTTGTTATTTCTTGCAGAAGGATGCAATACACCTTAACACTGACTTAACAGCTTTCAATTAAAATTATGATTTTTAATTTATATTATTTTTTTAATGATAACAGATGCTCAACGTTTATCCATTTTTTTATTTTGGCTAGTCTTGCTATTTCTTTGAGAAACAAGCGTTCTCCCTGTTGCTTAAAAATTTATTCATCGTAAAGTTATTTTTAAATATTTTTAGCAAGGTTATATATATTTGGAAGTTTCTATAATTGTTTACCTTCCTGTATGAAGAAAGGGTAAAAACAGTAAAACCATTATGAAAAGTGTTTATGAAAATATCTTAAAATTGCTATTATATGTTTGTAGCTCCCACAAAACTTAATAAGCCCTGCTAAAATTGTAGTATTTTTTAATTAGTAGTTCTATTAGTCCATTTNAAAGTAGGCAGAAATATTTTTTTCTACATTGATCACAAAGTACAACAGAGCCTTTCAACCTTTCGGAACGCATTTTGTGCCCTCCAAATCACTCACTACCTGGATAAAAAATGAAAACCAGGCACAAAGCACGCCCACGAACAGAAAATCACACTTTCTCTCACCTAAAAAAAAAAATGATGGAATTCAATGGGGAACTACTACTGTAATACCTTGAGGAAAGCCATATGGAATTACATACGGTTTTACGTATGGCATTGCATAAGGGGTTTTAGCTTGGTGATGCCATATGTAATTCCATATGGAAAAACACATGGAAATACTAATTAGAAAAAAAAATTTTTTGCCATCTAGAAATAACTGCAAAATACCGTAATGCGTCATTTGCTGTCAATAATTAATGTTACCATCTGGATGATAACTCCAAAACAAGGGGATTCAAGTTATTTTTCAGGAATAAAAAAAAAAATTGAAAAATTAAATTTTTTCATACAGAAGTAAAATCAGCTGAACTCCCTTATTTTGGAGTTATCATCCCGATGATAACTCCAAAACAAGGGAATTCAAGTTATTTTTCAATAAAAAAAAAAAAAATTGAAAAATTAAATTTTTTCATATAGAAGTAAAATCAGCTGAACCCCCTTGTTTCGGAGTTATCATCCCGATGGTAAGACAAATTGTTCACTGCAAATAACTTACTATGGTATTTTAGAGTTGTTTCTAGATGATAGAAATTTTTTCTTTTTCCAACTAGTAATTCCATTTGTTTTTCCATATGGAATTACATATGGCATCACCAAGCTAAAACCCTTTATGTAATGCCATATGTAAAACCATGTGTAATGCCATATGGCTTTCTTGAAAGTATTACAGAAGTAATTCTACATAGAATTCCGACATTTTTTTTCAGGTGGGCTAACTATGAGGAATGCCACGAGTGTAATGAAGGTTTGCCGATCTGGAGATCGTGTACACAGTGTTACATCAGGTATGTGAATTATCGTTTGGAGGACATCCAAACCGTGTGCCTCTTCGAATGCGCCAACGAAGAGCACGCAAGGGATCGGTCCAAAAAAAAATATTGCTGGAATTGGAGGGCCTCCAGAGCTGAGCGCCATAGTCATCGTTCCGCCAGAATTAAGAAATATGGATGATGAAAATGAATGAATTTTTCTTACAGCAAATAAATATAAATAACAAATGAATACAACTATTGGAACATGTCAAAGCAAGAAGTTGTCCAGACTTGTTCGGTGACTCCACGATGGACAAACTTGGCATCAAATAATTAGTTTTCTAATCATTTAAAGTACTTACAACTATATGAAGTATTTTTAAATTCTTGTAGTAACATCCATCATACAAATTATGAAAAAGTCAGTTAACATGAACATCAGGCTTGTAGAAATAGTTAAAGAACATTATTAAATTCATTTCATCGTAGATAGTTAACATTTGTCTAATTAAATTCTTTTAAATATTGCAAAGGTTAACAGAGGCATACTATGTTTACTACAATTTTTATTCAATCGCAATACGAAGACTAATGGCCATGGTTACTATTGTTTTTACAGTTTGCTGGAGTACGTATGCTGGGGAATATTCCAGAACGAACCTGATCACTTGAACTGTGTAATATTGAGCGTCATAAAAGTAATATTTTTTGTGTGTTTCTAAATTAAAATCATTCAATAAGACATGGAGGCATTGCATTTTATTTTAATACTACAACTTTTAGCTGCTGTTTTAAACTACGAAATTTTTCAAATAACTAATAAAAAACTACGTGAGTAACGGCACTCTTGAAGGAACCTTTAAGGACTAAGGTGAAAATGAGTTTTAAATGAGTGTAACTTTCTTTCTACTGTTTTTTATCACCAACGTTAAGCTATTCTTGTGTGCCAATTGAAGTATAACAATGTCTTAAATTATTCTAAGTCATCGTCAGTGCTTGCCCACCTACCATTTAATTTATTTATTACAGAAAACTTAACAACAGTTGGGCTACGTATCGCCATCGCTTGCACGCCCAAGCATTACGTATACTCTATTGTTATAAAAAAACTAATGAGTGTTTGGGCTACCTATCGTCTGCGCTTGCTCGCCCAACAATTAATTTATTTATTGTAAAAAAAAAAAAAACTAGCTGGGCTACTTATCACTGGTGCTTGCTCACCCAAGAATTAACTTATTTATTTTAAAAAACTAATAATTAGAAATCGGGCTTTGCATAACCAGCACTTGCTCACCCAAAAATTAATTTAATTATCATTGAAAATTTCATCTAATTTTCCGATTAGTTTTATTCAGTCTACCTCAAGCCAATCTCACAGTATGATTACATGATCTTTATTGGATATTTACTTTATTTATTATCAACAAGTCCATATCAAGCGATGATTTTGTGGAATATCGGTAGATCAAGTGAACAGTTTTATGGAGTAATTACGATTTTTCATATATTTTTTGGCACCAGACATTGTTGACACCATCACTTGCAATTTTTTTTCCATGATCTGGTATAATTTTTAACAGACATTCACTGCAATAACATTAGAAAAAAAAAATTGAGAATTCATTTAAGGTAAATAAATGTTGTATTAAATAAAACATGTAAATGCCTGAACTTTAAACCGAAAAACTCAGAATGAGCTTGACTGTTCCAAAAAGTTCGTTAACGAGCATCTTTTTATCAACATCCAGCTCGATTCATTGGCAAACCTATTTTTTAGTATTTCAAGAAACGTGTCCAGTTTTTTGCCATTGAGATTGATATTTACATCGTTCATTTTAATTTGAGCTTGAAAGTAAGCGAAACTTATCGTATGTCTTCATTGTATCTTCATCACGCATTGAACTTACAGTACGTACAGAGGCCGTACTTGGGCTTGACGATAAATTCTGCAGGGGGAAAAAATTCAAAATAATTATCACTTCATTTTGTTTCATTTTTATTCGTTTAAAAAACGGAACAAACAGTGCTGCACGCAAAAAAGTTTAATTAATTTGATTGTGGAAACTCAAATCAATAACACAATTTTCATGCAAAATTCACTAAATTTATAATCATGAAATAATATGTATTGTTAAAACTATTAATAAAAACTCAATTATCGACAAATCAGTAAAATTTAGAAATGAAAAATAAGTACTTACTTACACTTACAGTTAAGGCGCCTTCGATTGATATTATGGCTTGCAGTAATTGACTAGCTTCAACAACAAATAAAAATACAAAAGGAATGGTAACGTCAATAAATAATGACGATAATAATGGGAAGTAAATTGATTTTTCAAAACTCGTTGTTGGGTATATTTTCCAGCACGATTCCGGCTATAGCACCAGCTTTTTGTAGGTTTCGAGTCGAAAATCTTAGTTTTGCATAACAAGTTAAATCAAAATTTAGTGTTTGTTTATAATTAAAGCTTATACTGTTAAAACGTACCTTGTCATTAAATTGACATTATATTGCGCTGTGGTTGTCTCACCGAGGTAAGAAATAGATGCAAACTTTTTGGACACGTCCAGTCGATTTCCTTGGCATATACCTTTTCTTTTTCGATTTTCTACAACATCGTTCATTTTAAATTATACATCACAAGATTTTTTCTATAATACTGCTGCTGTAAAGTAGTTCCCATCGTGACACTGCTAGGGATAGTGGTAGCAAATGACCCTTGTTGATAAACATAAGTTCATCCAAATTTAGTATTAAATCGTTCAGATTAACGAATAACAAAAACAAATATTTGAAAGTTATGGAGAGTACAAAACTGTTCATGCTTGTTAGTTCTTACATCAGACACTGCAGCAAAACCACATGGTACCATGGCATACGTTTAAAAGCTCTTTAATATTTTCCGACTAAGTCCTAAATAGTAATGATCTGCAGTTGCTTTATACAAAAAATACGTCGACTCTAAGAACACGGGTCTTAGTAGCGGATGATTGCCCCGGTATACCTATTATTTTATAAATTTTGTATTTTGAGCAGGATATTTTTCCAGGTATTCAGATTATTTAATGTCAATTACCTGAAATGCTTCCTAGTAAATGCTTTTGGAAAAAAATTATGCTTTTGCATGACTATATAGAGCATCTTGTGTTTCAACAGCTGGTTTAATGTCACCTTTCAAGACCTGAAATTGTAAAAAAAAATTTTTTTTATCAACTTTTTTAAATTGCGAAAAATATATTTTATGAGAATATCTTACTTGCAGTTCCCGCCGAAAAGCTAATAGAGCACCCATAAAATTTTTTAAATTGTTATTTGGTTTGTGCACGTAGACCTCCTGCGACATCGGTCCTTGACCAATGTATTTCATTATAGCTTCGTAAGGCTTATTAAATATTCTCAAACATTTATCATCGCCTTTACAACTTACTCGTATTATGTATTCAATTAAAATTATGCTGATAATGTAATCTTGTAAGCTTTCAAATAATACTCGTAAAAGGAATCAATGCCAGCTCCAACCCGTGAATCTCTTCGAACCCAATCTTCGGTATTCACATTTAATACTGAACCCATTAAATCGGTCCCTGTGTCTCAATTTCCATAAAACATCCGTAGCTTTTTGAACTTTCTTGTGCAAATGTAATTAATTGAGACATATTGTCACGTTATTTTATTAGTTAGGCATTTACCTTCAACACTGCTTCTCCTGTTAACCTTGACAAGGCGGCCCATTCTAAGATAATACTACCAGCACAGGCTGTACAATTTTCTTCGGTCATTTTTAATGGTCCTCCTTTCATGACATTTCAAATTTATCTACAGTTGAATATAAAGTTGAATATTTGAAACAAAAATTAGAAAACATGTATTGATTAGTCAAGTTTTAAAACGCAATTTACATTTCCAAAGGGTATCTCGGTTGTGATTTTAAATGCAGGTAGAAATCTGTATCCTAAATCTTTTGCTAGAGTCCATAATTCACCTCTATACCAACGCATGGCGAATTCATTACAAAGTTTTTGTTATCCAATTTTTTATGCCCACTACAAAAGTATCAAGAGTATCCACCAACATGACAGAAAAACTAAACACTAAATTAAAAATATATTAAATTGTAATAACCAAGTGACTCAATCTAATGTCACACCTACTTTCCAAGAGTTAAGTCAATATCTTCTCAATCTGGCTCAAATCCTCTGTATCTACCCTTACAATTCAATGGCATAAGTCTAACATAATATATATATCTTCCTATATTATTTAGTCGTAAGAGCTAGAGCGAGGTTTTGCTAACCCGCTCCCACCACCACCCCCCAGCTCCCCCTCAGCTCCCCACCCAAATAAGGTAGTTATTTNTAAATTTTTTTTTTTTAGATGTATTATTTAAAAAACAAATACATAATTTATCATGAATTGAATGTATTATCAGTGAATACATATAAAAATTAAATATTATAGTTGCTAACCACACGATAAGTACAAGAAACCGAGTTCCCATAGTCGGTAGTGCTTGTAGCAGAGTGGGTAAGGTACCCGATTCATATGCATGAGGCCGAGGGTTCAAATCTCTTTATTGGAAAGTGCTTTTTTTTTTCCTTTTTTTTTCAAGAATTGTTAAAGAGTAAAATTCAAAGTCAAATACATTATTGTGGGAAAATAAAATTAAAATTTGTTTAAAAATTAATTGCTTGGGAGTGTGAGGGGGAATGGGGGGGAATGGTGGATAAAGGTGTGCAGAAGAGTAGGGGACGGTTGGCAGATATACATATATAGTGGGAAGAGGGAAAGTGTCTAGAGAACAGCAGATGAGGGGGATGGGGTAAGGGGGAAACTTGAGAGGAAGAGACTTTCGTTTCAAAAAAAAAAATCTGTCGGTTTTAAAATTGCAGCCCCCCGAGTACGTGACATAAAGAACTTCGTTCTAAAAAAAAAAATAACTAGCTGGGCTACTTACCACTGGTGCTTGCTGACCCAAGAATTAACTATTATTGATTACCATTTTTATTTACAGGATCAGAGTATGCTCTTTAACTAACTACTCAACACTGAAGAAGAATAGTAATTTAAATTGCATTGTAAACGTTTAAAAAAAAAAAAAAAACACTTAATTATAACTTTCCGTGTTTAGTATAGTAGTTGTGTAATAAAATTATTTTCTATAAATGCTTTAGCTGGTGTTTGTAATCCCTTTTTTATGATCTACAGAGTTTTATTTTAAATGTAAATTTCAAGTCTAAATTTGATAATAAATTTTTAATGTTGTCTAGCACCGTAGACTAGAACGTAGGTTGGTAAATATAACATATAAATAAATATAAATAACAAATGAATACAACTATTGGAACATGTCAAAGCAAGAAGTTGTCCAGACTTGTTCGGTGACTCCACGATGGACAAACTTGGCATCAAATAATTAGTTTTCTAATCATTTAAAGTACTTACAACTATATGAAGTATTTTTAAATTCTTGTAGTAACATCCATCATACAAATTATGAAAAAGTCAGTTAACATGAACATCAGGCTTGTAGAAATAGTTAAAGAACATTATTAAATTCATTTCATCGTAGATAGTTAACATTTGTCTAATTAAATTCTTTTAAATATTGCAAAGGTTAACAGAGGCATACTATGTTTACTACAATTTTTATTCAATCGCAATACGAAGACTAATGGCCATGGTTACTATTGTTTTTACAGTTTGCTGGAGTACGTATGCTGGGGAATATTCCAGAACGAACCTGATCACTTGAACTGTGTAATATTGAGCGTCATAAAAGTAATATTTTTTGTGTGTTTCTAAATTAAAATCATTCAATAAGACATGGAGGCATTGCATTTTATTTTAATACTACAACTTTTAGCTGCTGTTTTAAACTACGAAATTTTTCAAATAACTAATAAAAAACTACGTGAGTAACGGCACTCTTGAAGGAACCTTTAAGGACTAAGGTGAAAATGAGTTTTAAATGAGTGTAACTTTCTTTCTACTGTTTTTTATCACCAACGTTAAGCTATTCTTGTGTGCCAATTGAAGTATAACAATGTCTTAAATTATTCTAAGTCATCGTCAGTGCTTGCCCACCTACCATTTAATTTATTTATTACAGAAAACTTAACAACAGTTGGGCTACGTATCGCCATCGCTTGCACGCCCAAGCATTACGTATACTCCATTGTTATAAAAAACTTATGAGTATTTGAGCTACCTATCGTCTGCGCTTGCTCGCCCAACAATTAATTAATTTATTAAATAAAAATAAAACAAGAAATTAAAAAAAAAAAAAAAAAACTAAAAGA
>NW_019384242.1:3521892-3534524 GCF_000648655.2 Copidosoma floridanum | reverse complement strand
CTGCGTATCAAAGTACGTTGAAAAAATATTTAGCTTGAAATATTTTTTGAGGTTGATAGTATGGCTATAAGCACCTTAAATATAAATTATTATTTTTACTTATCATAATCGCTATGAACTGTAGGCCAAGCTCCGGAGGGTATCAATGAACATATGTGACTTTAGGTTCTATGAGGTCCGAAGTTTGAATAGCTGAGATGACTAGGGCTTATGCCTTTGACGGCATATTTTGGCGATTTGGGGTTCAATTCTGATTGCCATGAGATTTTTTTTTTTTTTTTTAATATAATTCAGTATTCTATTTCAATTTCTTATTGCAACTTTCATTTTAATTTATGAATATTGTCTCAACACTTTTTTTTTAATTTACATTTAAATTTACCTAATTCTAAGGATTCATACTATCACTACTGTCACTTCTACTACAACTACTACAACTACTACAACTACTACTACTACTGCTACTACTGCTGCAGCTGCTGCTACTACTATTACTACTACTACCTCTAATACTTTTTCTTTGACGTGATTTTATTCCGACAATTGAAGAATTTGGTATTGTAACATTTTGTTTTGGTTTTTTTTTTCTCACAAGAATCATGTACATAATTTTCTTTAATTGGTCACTTTCGACTTGCTCTATTTTCAGGTTTCTAAAATATAACACGCACGTCAATAAAATTTATACAGTGAAAATCTATTTTAGACGTATTGAGGTAAATAGTTATGCTCAATTCACATAAAAGGATCGGAATTCTTTATTTGATTCTTAGTGTAATATACTTTAACACTGCATTCATTTGTTTGTACACCCTTGACCGAAGAAGGTATATTTCTCTTTTAGTGATGAAGTATATTTTAGATATCCAGGGTTTTAAGACTACAAATAACAAATTTCTTTTTAAAGAGATTTCATATGTCGAACATGGGAAAAATAGGGATTTTATGGCAATTGTAATATTGCTTAAGCCACCTTTCGAGTCATGGACAAAAATGCCAAAGACAAAAATTCCAACAAAAATTCCATGGACAAAAATTCCAACAAAAATATTCACTGAGGACGTAGGGTACTTACTGGCCATGCTAATAAATAATAAACCGTTAAATAATAACACAAATGTCTGTCACCCAATGACCAAGGGCGCTTACTGACCACTCTAATGAACGATTTCAATTACTAAAGTAAGCGCCTATCACCCCATGACCCTGGGCGCTAACTGGCCACTCTAATAAATAATAAACTCTTAAATAATAAAGCAAATGTCTATCACCCAATGCCCGGGGTGCTAACTGGCCACTTTATTAAACATTCAAATTTTAAATGATAACACAAGCATCTATCACCTGATGACCCAGGGCGCTTGCTGACCACTCTAATGAAAAATATTAATTACTAAAGTAAGCGCCTATCACCCCATAACCCAGGGCAATAACTTTCCAATTATATTATTTATTAATGTAAGTGCCTTTTATCCGATGACCCAGGGAGCTAACTGGACACTCTCTTTGATGATAAAATAGTTAAATAATATCATAAGTGCCTATCCCCTGATGATCCGGGGTGCTTACTGGCCATTTTACTAAATCATTAAACATTAAATAATATCACAAGTGCCTATCACCCAATGACCCAGGGCACTTACTAGCCTCTCTAATTAATGATAAATTCTTAAATAATAACGCAAATACCTATCACCTGATATCCCGGGGCGCTTACTGACCATTTCAATAAGCAATCTTAATTAATAAAGTAAGCGCCTATCAAACAATGACCCAGGTCGCTAACTGGCCACTTAAATAAATAAGAAAGCCATTATAATAACACAAGTGTCTATCAGCCAAGCACCCGGGGTGCTTACTTGCCACTGTAAAAAATGATATTAATTATTAACATAAGTGCCTATTACCCGATGACCCACGGCGTCGAATCGCTACTCTAATAAATAATAAACTCTTTAATTAAAATACAAATGCCTGTTACCCAATGAGCTGGGGTGCTAACTCGCCACTAAAATAAATAATAAAACGTTAAATGATAACACAAGCGCCTATAACCCGTTGACCCGGTAAGCTAAATGGCCTCTCTATTTGATAATAAAATGTTAAATAATAACATGAGCGCCTATCTCCTGATAATACAAGGCGCTGACAGGCCATTTCACTAAAACATCGAATATTAAATAATATCACAAGTGCCTATCACCCAATGACCTGGGGCACTTACTAGTCGCTCTGATAAATAATTATTATTAACACCAGCACCTATCACCTAATGACCTAGGGTTCTCACTAGTCACTCCAATAAGTGTTAATTATTAACACAAGCACCTATTACCCGATGACTTGGGGCGCTTAGTGGCCTCTCTAATAAATAAAATAATCTTTAATAATAACACAAGTGTCTATCACCTAATGACCTAGGGCCCTTACCAGCCACTCTATTAAGTAATATTAATTATTTACGGAAGTGCCCGTCACACAATGACCCGGAGAACTAAATGGCCACTTTAATAAATTAGATTAATTGTTAATACAAGCTTCTACCACTTAATAACCTGGGGTGCTTCGTGGCCATTCTAATTAATAATAATTTCTTTAATAATAACCCAAGTGCGTTTCACCCAATGACCCGAAATGCTTACTGGCCACTCTACTGAATAATTGAATAATAAATAATAATACAAGTGCCACTCACCCAATGATTCGGGGTGCTTACTAGCAGCTTTCATAAATAATATGAATCATTACCACAGGCTCTTACCACCCAATGACCTAGGATGCGTATCGGCCATTTTTATATAAGTAGTAAGCTCTGTAAAATTAACTCATAACGCCTACCACCTAATGACCAGGGGCTTAAACTGGCCACTCTATTTAATAATATAATGTCAAATAATAACATAAGCACCTATTAGTCAATGACCTGGATTGCTAACTGGCCATTCTATTGCATAATCAATTTTTAAATAATAACACTAGCACCTATGACCTATTAACTGGGAGCGCTTACATGCCACTCTAACAAATATTATTAAGTATCCACACAAATGCCTATCCTCTAATGATCCGGGATTTTTACTGGCACGTTTTAATAAATAATAAACTTTTAACTAACAACACAAGTGCCTACCACCTAATGACCTGGGGCTTTATTTGGTCACTCCATGAAATAATGAAATGTTAAATAATAACAAAAGCGCCTTTTATCTGAAGACCTGGGGTGCTTACTGGCCACTTTTATGAATGATAAAATTATAAATAAAAATTCAAGTGCCTTTCACCCGATGACTTGAAATGCTTACGAGTAACTCTATTAATAATATAATATAAAGTTATGACATAAGTGCTTATAAAATGATACTATGTTACTCAATAACAAAAAAGCCTATTACAAGGTGGCTCGGGGTACTTATTGGCTTATTTATTTATTAGTAGAATGTTAATAATCAACACAAGCATCTATGACTAACTGACCCAGGATTCTTACTAGCAACTACATTATTTATGGGTTATTGAGTGATAGGCACTTGTGATATTATTTAAGAGCTTATTATTCATCATAATGACCAGTAAGCACCCCAGGTCATTGGGTGATACAAACTTGCGTTATCATTTACCATTTTGCTGTTTATTAGAGTGGCCAGTTAGCACCCCAGGTCATTGGGTGATAGACATTGGTGTTAATATTTAAGAGTTTATTATTTATTAGAGGGGCCAGTTAGCGCCCTGGGTCATTGGGTGATAGGCACTTACTTTAGTAATTAATATTGTTCATTAGAGTGGTCAATAAGCGCCCTTGGTCATTGAGTGACAGACACTTGTGTTATTATTTAAGAATTTATTGTTTATTAGAGTCGCCAGTTAGCGCCCTGGCTCATTGGGTGATATGCACTTACTTTAGTAATTAATATTATTTAATAGAGTGGTCAGTAAGCGCGCTGGGTCATCGGGTGATAGGTGCTTGTGTTATCATTTAACAATTTATTGTTTAATAGAGTGGCCAGTTAGCTCCCCGGATCATTGGGTAATAGGCACTAATTTTAGTAATTAATATTGTTCATTAGAGTGGTCAGTAAGTGCCCTGGGTCATCGGGTGATAGGCGCTTGTGATATCATTTAACATTTTGCTGTTTATTAGAGTGGACTGTTAGTGCCCTGGGTCATTGGGTGATAGGAATTCGTGTTATTATTTAAGAGTTTATTTTTTATCAGCATAGCCAGTAAGTACCCTAGGTCCTCGGTAAATATTTTTGTTTGAATTTTTGTCTATGGAATTTTTTTCATAATTTTTGTCTTTGGAATTTTTGTCCATGACCCCACCTTTCACGTGGATGAATTTATCTTATGCGGACAAGAAACAAAATCGTTGGTTAATAACCGATTTCCATGGTATAAGCTGAAATGTTGGAGACTTTTTCTATGAAACAGCGCTCAATATATTTAAAACTAAACTTGTTGACGCTGAAACGGCTTTCGTCAAGGGTCTTAAAAAAAAAAAGTACCTGGAAGAAATACTCAAATGCAAGTATGTATATCTACACACATGATAAAATATAATAAAGGTGCAAATCATTCATGTTTACTACACTTTTAGAGTCGTTAATATTGAGGAGTATGGATGCCCAGCGCTTGCAAAACTTAGCAAAGCCTATTTGCCATGCAAATACCATGCCTTTAACATTACCTCTTTATGTGCTTTCAGAAATGTTTTTGCAATAAGGGATTGGATATATTTCGAATTAAATTAAAAAAATGTGCTTAGTTCGATGTATAAAGTAGTTTTTTCTCACTAAACATTGTTTTGCCAATAATAATAAAGAACTGTTAGAATATGTATATTATAATTCAAGAATAAGATGTAAAAGTAATTTTTAAAAGTGAAGTTGTGCTTCTAAGCTATTCAACTGACCAATTATAATCACAAAAGCGGCTCAGGCACTCGGAGGGAAGGAAAGCTACATCTCATACTTGCTCATGGAGAGAAATTGCGCAATCTCATGCAGTGCTGTGAATAGGCAGATGTCACTAGCTCCGATAAAGAAAAGTTATAAATACAGGTTGTATATTATTATTCACTCAGTTTCACCCATACGATACAAGTAGTAACAGCAACAGTGGAAAAAAAAGCCTTGTCAAATAAAGAATATATTAGAAAAATAATTTTTAACTTCAATATTCACAATTTCAAAACACATCATGAAGATCATCATTAGGATCCAAGGCTTTTACAATGCTGACAGACTCTACATACCGAAAAAATTTTTAGTGGTTCCCTTGCAAGGAAACGTTTTTGGCCATTGGATAATCAAGCCACTCTGCACATTTAATGATATAACGTCTGATATAAAAAAGCATAATAATTACCAGAAGGTAGAAGTCCATGGAATCGAATGGTTTGAGGGTAATGTTACTTTAAATGACTTAAAGTATTGTCTAATAACTATTGCCAAGAACCTGAAAAGAATTTATACTTACGGAAGTGATGAAGCTCAGTTCATAAGTTCAATCCTGACACGTGAAGTTCACGATTTGTCCCAAATGCATCGTACTTTCAAAGACTTTAAAGACAAAGTCTCTTCTCCAGTATGCCTTACACACGGACAAAACCATTTTGAAAAGAAAAAACTATTTTGTGCCCTACGTAAAGCACATTTATTAAAACAATGGTTTCTGTCCTCTTTATGTGCTTTCAGAAATGTTTTTGCAATAAGGGATTGGATATATTTCGAATTAAATTTAAAAAATGTGCTTAGTTCGATGTATAAAGTAGTTTTTTCTTACTAAAAATTGTTTTGCCAATAATAATAAAGAACTGTTGGAATATGTATATTATAATTCAAGAATAAGATGTAAAAGTAGTTTTTAAAAGTGAAGTTGTGCTTCTAAGCTATTCAACTGACCAATTATAATCACAAAAGCGGCTCAGGCACTCAGAGGGAAGGAAAGCTACATCTCATACTTGCTCATGGAGAGAAATTGCGCAATCTCATGCAGTGCTGTGAATAGGCAGATGTCACTAGCTCCGATAAAGAAAAGTTATAAATACAGGTTGTATATTATTATTCACTCAGTTTCACCCATACGATACAAGTAGTAACAGCAACAGTGGAAAAAAAAGCCTTGTCAAATAAAGAATATATTAGAAAAATAATTTTTAACTTCAATATTCACAATTTCAAAACACATCATGAAGATCATCATTAGGATCCAAGGCTTTTACAATGCTGACAGACTCTACATACCGAAAAAATTTTTAGTGGTTCCCTTGCAAGGAAACGTTTTTGGCCATTGGATAATCAAGCCACTCTGCACATTTAATGATATAACGTCTGATATAAAAAAGCATAACAATTACCAGAAGGTAGAAGTCCATGGAATCGAATGGTTTGAGGGTAATGTTACTTTAAATGACTTAAAGTATTGTCTAATAACTATTGCCAAGAACCTGAAAAGAATTTATACTTACGGAAGTGATGAAGCTCAGTTCATAAGTTCAATCCTGACACGTGAAGTTCACGATTTGTCCCAAATGCATCGTACTTTCAAAGACTTTAAAGACAAAGTCTCTTCTCCAGTATGCCTTACACACGGACAAAACCATTTTGAAAAGAAAAAACTATTTTGTGCCCTACGTAAAGCACATTTATTAAAACAATGGTTTCTGACTAGCAAATCAAGTAAGTCATCAAAGCAAGACAGCGATTTATATTATGCAGCATATAAACGCCTTAAACGACAAAAGCAACAGCCTACATGGATGACTGGCTACGACGTGGTTGGTTAAGCGAAGCACATAATATAAATACTGATACATTTTTTTCACCAGATTTTTATGTATTTTAAGAACAACATGTTTAAAAAAATCGTTTTGTTAATCATGTAGATTTTTTATTTAATATAAACTGATTTTGAAAATGAAACAAAAAATGTTTAACAATTATTTTCCNCCAGTACATGTTTTTCCCAAAAATTTGGAAACTAGTATATATTAGAAGATGAGCTTTCAAAGTATATATCAGCATTTATTTACTCACTGTGAACTTATTACTTTTGAAATAAATAAATAACTGTTTCTACAATTTTTTACATTTTTTCATAATTTTTAAGATTAAAAAAAAAGTTGTCCGTACTGCATCAACACAATAATTGATTTTTATTGCGTTTTCTTCTTTTCGAAATTTTTCCTTTGTAATTCAGGTAATTTTTTGACTTAAAGATGTTCATCAAATGGTTAGTAAAGGAAAATTTCCGCTCGAAATTCAGAGAGTTGCGAAGAGCACAAATATGTGCAGCAACGATGGAAATTATTTTTCTCATGTGAATAAACTTGCATACACGCTTTTACGCATACTCGATTTTTTATTTTTCATGTTATTAAAAAAAAAAAACAAAAAAATTATAGATCTACTCAAAAATTTAATAGGTTTAGCTAAAAGTGATCTTTCGTACAAATAAAAATAAGGGGGTTTGTACTGATTTTATAAATGAAATTTCAAGTAATTTTTCCACAAGGTTCCATGTTACATTCCAAATTTTTCAAATGAAACATGTGAAAAACGGTATACTTTAACGATCTGCTATTTTTTAACGGTATTTCTTATTTTCTAAGGGAGTAGCTTTGAAACCATCAGAAGATTTGATGAGAGCGTATAGTCTAGTACTGGCTCGCCTCCATATTGTTTATATTGTATTGTGACATGATGAACTGTTTATAATGGTTCAGTTATTAAATATTGAAATATTTATTGAAACTACACCCAACTTACGTAAGTATACTCATTTCAATGATAATTGCACCACCTGTATGCACAGTACCGTTTCATGAAAGGTATATTTATATTTATAAATATACTATCTACCATATAATTTTATAAAAGAATAACTTCTTACTGGAGTATCAAAGCACCTTCTATCTACTGGTTTTATTTGAACTAATAAATCATTGTTTCTTACTGTTCTTTTTCGTTGGCTATTTTCATTAAATAAAA
This sequence comes from Copidosoma floridanum, assembly GCF_000648655.2. Next base: position 3,526,536 of record NW_019384242.1, on the reverse strand, counting down.
ATTCAAATTTATATTGTATTTAATTTACTGATTTAATGCCATATTTACAAGCCCAAATTAAGTTGCACAAGCTCGCTTATTGGTATAAAGCAAAGTAATAGTGCAAACAAACAAATTGATTTTTGAAACTGACATTGTAAAAATTTCACCAGTTTTTTATGTAGACTTAACATCTTACGAGTTCTATGATTGTAAATTAATTACATTCCACATAAGCCCTCAACAGACCCCTACTAATGTGGTAAAATTTCGATTTTTTCTCAATGATTTTGACTAAGCAAATTTTATTTCTTAACCTTCCACTTTCCCCATAACCCCTATAAACCCACACTTGACGTCCATTGCCCCCTACAGATATTTTCTTAATCCTTCACATCTCTTCACTGCCCCTCTAAAACATTGTTGGAGAACTTTACTGAGATCCCACTTACTTTTATAGATAACTTTACATATATATATGTTGACATTTTATGTCATATTTAAGATTACTTACACTGTCTTTAGAACTATGTACATCAATATTCATTAAAAAAGTTTCAACTAATAAAAATAAGTTTTTTTTTTCTGAAGGCTTATACAAAGTTATTGGGTCAAGCAGGGGTATCGTTGAGGATTTTTAGAAATTTAAAATTAATGATATGTATAAGAAGAAATTTATAGTGAGTGCATACGGTGAGAAGCATAAGGAAAATAATTTTATTTAGATTTAGTCTTTTTGCCGTTATTTTCGCCTTTTATTATGTTTTATTAAGGCACCCCACTGACCCTTACTGACCACAAAGATTCTTCATCATTTTCATTTAAACACTTGTTTATATATATTTTTTGACACCACCTAGGAGGCGAAAAAAGGGACTTTATACATACGAGCAGTTAATAGTTATTGAATTCATACTTGTAAGAGTATGATCGTCAATGAATTTACGTAAATTTAATTTTAATTTCTAAAAAAATATACAATTTTCAGTGTGATGGATTATTTTTGTTGATATTAGTGATAAACTATTAAAAAATTTTTTATTTTTTCATATCCTTGTATGGCATGGTAGTAATACATTTATGAATTGAAGTTACACTTTATCAATCAATAAGACAAAGATTTAATATTGATCATACATACAAGAGTTAAATAAATAGCATACATTTTTTATAAATGTCCTTATAAAAAAAAAACGTAGGATTGAAGAAAATTATACTTAATCATGGTTGTTTTGTGACAGAGATTACAAAAATGAAACAATAAGGATGTATAATCTTACTTAACATGCGGAAGGACTATAAAGAAAAGATAAACTCTTCTGAATTTGCAATTGTAAAAATAGCATTACATAGTAAATAAAACAGTAAAAAACTATTTAACTAGCAAAAAATATAAAAAGATAAATTATGATAGCCTTTCTACTTGTTATTAAAAATGACGAGCAATTATATTTGTTCAAGTACAAAGAAATGCCCGTTAAACAAACTGAAAGTTCAAAAATCTGTGCGAATTGTTATTTAATTCATAATCGAAAAATAATTTTAAAAAGATATTCCCGTGAAACGATTCGTCAATCTAACCGAACTCCCTATAAAATGGTTCGCCTGTAAAACAATATGACTGTTAAACGACTCACGCATAAAACGATCTATTCGTAGAACAATCTACATAAAAAAAGGTTTCCTTGTAAAATGGTCTGCCTACAGAATGATTAGCCTATACAACGATTTACCCGTGAAACGACTTACCTGTGAAACGATTCGCACATGAAACGATCTACCAGTAAAACGATCTGCCATTGAAACTGTTAACTCATAAAACGATTGACTTGCGTAACGATCTGTTCGTGAAACAAATCGCTTATAAATCGTCCTACTCGTAAAACAATATTTCTGTAAATTAATCTGCTGCTAGAAAGATCTGCCTGTGTAACGATAAGCCCACTATAAGATGTACTCGTGAATAAATTTGCCTGCAAAACAATTTACTTGTAAAGGATTTATCTATAAAACGATTGTACATATACAACGATCTACCCGTAATATTATTCACTTGTAAAATAACTAATTTAATGTTGGGTTGTTGAACTATAGTGTTTTAGCGATCAATTAGGAACTCTCGTCTGTCTAAATGTCTGGTTACATGTTCGGCTGGGTATGTCCTAATGTATGGCCTTAAGTATTTCTTAAGGTATGGCTTACAGTATGGCTCAATGCACGACCTAAAGTATGGCTCAATGTCTGGTTAAAAGTATGGCCCGAAGTATGGCTTAATGTATTGCTAAAAGTCTGGCTTAATGTATGATTCAAGGTATGGCTTAACGTATGGCTCAAAGTATGGCTCAAAGTATGGCTTGAGCTATGGCTTAAAGCATGGCACAATGTCTGGTTTAAAGTATTTCTCAAAGTATTGCTTTAAGTATGGCTTAAAATATGGCTAAAAGTTCGGCTCAAAGTGTGGCTCAATGTATGGCTTAAAGTAAGGCACAATGTCTGGCTGAAAGTATAGCTTAAAGTATGGCTCAAAGTGTGGCTTAATGTATGGCTCAACGTATGGCTTAATGTACGGCTCAAAGTATGACTCAAAGTATGGCTCAAAGTATGTCTTAAAGTATGGCTTAAAGTTTAGCTAAATGTCTGGCTACATGTTTGGCACATTGTTAGGCTAAATGTCTGGACTTATACAAATAATATAAAATAATTGTATTTGTTTCATTGTAAAAAGTTCATTATTAAACACAACATTGGACCTCGGACTTTAAACTTTGTCATTTGTTTTTTCTTGTACAGGTTACAAACACCGTAAAAATGTATGTAATGTCGATACAATTATTTTTCGTAGCCAAGACAATTCTGCCCTGATAATTAACAAATGTTGTTAGGCACTAAAAGTTGAGTATTGTACATAAAAGACGAGGCTTATTTCTTGTACGCGAATGATAAACGTTGGTTATATTAGTATGCACATATAAGGATGGATGATTTTGTCGTGATTGACTTAGACAAAGCCTCGATAACAAATAGATCCTCGTTTATAGTCAAAATGCAGTTATAAACGGTCGATATTGGTGTGAAAAATTATTAGAAATAACATTTTATAATATTATTCTGATATGATGTAATTTATTTATACTTACGGAAGTGATGAAGCTCAGTTCATAAGTTCAATCCTGACACGTGAAGTTCACGATTTGTCCCAAATGCATCGTACTTTCAAAGACTTTAAAGACAAAGTCTCTTCTCCAGTATGCCTTACACACGGACAAAACCATTTTGAAAAGAAAAAACTATTTTGTGCCCTACGTAAAGCACATTTATTAAAACAATGGTTTCTGACTAGCAAATCAAGTAAGTCATCAAAGCAAGACAGCGATTTATATTATGCAGCATATAAACGCCTTAAACGACAAAAGCAACAGCCTACATGGATGACTGGCTACGACGTGGTTGGTTAAGCGAAGCACATAATATAAATACTGATACATTTTTTTCACCAGATTTTTATGTATTTTAAGAACAACATGTTTAACAAAATCGTTTTGTTAATCATGTAGATTTTTTATTTAATATAAACTGATTTTGAAAATGAAACAAAAAATGTTTAACAATTATTTCCCTACCACTCTACATCCTACATTATAATGCAACGCGCTCGCCAACACAAAAAAAATTTTTTTATGCAAATAACTACCACATGCACAAGTTGCACATGACTTCGCATATTCAAACAGCGCACGCAAATCAGCGCTGCAGACGACTTATGCTCATTTCATCGCGCGAAAACTCAAACTGCATTGCACGTTACCAGCTGGCGCACGTAGCGCTACAGGCGCCAATGCACATTGCGCATAAACTCTTTAGGCTTTGAAGCTGTCAGACTGATAATGTTTACTTAATATAGGGTGATATGCACTTACTTTAGTAATTAATATTATTTAATAGAGTGGTCAGTAAGCGCGCTGGTTCATTGGGTAATAGGCACTAATTTTAGTAATTAATATTGTTCATTAGAGTGGTCAGTAAGTGCCCTGGGTCATTGGGTGATAGGAATTCGTGTTATTATTTAAGAGTTTATTGTTTATTAGAGTCGCCAGTTAGCGCCCTGGCTCATTGGGTGATATGCACTTCATTTACTACAACTACTACTACTACTGCTACTACTGCTGCAGCTGCTGCTACTACTATTACTACTACTACCTCTAATACTTTTTCTTTGACGTGATTTTATTCCGACAATTGAAGAATTTGGTATTGTAACATTTTGTTTTGGTTTTTTTTTTCTCACAAGAATCATGTACATAATTTTCTTTAATTGGTCACTTTCGACTTGCTCTATTTTCAGGTTTCTAAAATATAACACGCACGTCAATAAAATTTATACAGTGAAAATCTATTTTAGACGTATTGAGGTAAATAGTTATGCTCAATTCACATAAAAGGATCGGAATTCTTTATTTGATTCTTAGTGTAATATACTTTAACACTGCATTCATTTGTTTGTACACCCTTGACCGAAGAAGGTATATTTCTCTTTTAGTGATGAAGTATATTTTAGATATCCAGGGTTTTAAGACTACAAATAACAAATTTCTTTTTAAAGAAATTTCATATGTCGAACTTGGGAAAAATAGGGATTCCATGGCAGTTGTAATAGTGCTTAAGCCG
>NW_019384242.1:3484799-3495043 GCF_000648655.2 Copidosoma floridanum | reverse complement strand
GACACAATAAAACACAATAAAATTAAACAGCATAAAATAACAACTTTTAATGTCACTCAAAGGCCAAGAAAAATCACAGTTAATATTCACAAAAATAGTAAAGGTCAAAATAATACAGGAGAAAAGAAATAATGTCTATAGTCTTAAAGCAATGAACTATTGAAATATATAAAAGCGAAGAATGTAGAAAGAAAAGAGTCAAGTTGAATAACACAATATGTAAACACACACTGGCCTTGAGCTCGCAAGAGAGTTTGAAAGTTACACGAATAAATGTGAAAATTAAAGCACTGATATAATATAACTGATTGAAATATTGATTAACTAAAAACCACTGTCTATAGAAATGCACAGTTACTGTCTGTGGAAATACACAAGAGTTTCACTGAGTCTCGCTGTTGATAATCACTGGTAGTTCGATGAGATTAACTATTTGAGCTGGTCTGCAGATTATGCAGTGAGCAACTTAAACAAAGCACTAAGTGCACTGCACTGCACAACTGAGTTTTGTCCACTGTATTGCGAGAGTTAATCAGAAGATTTACACTAGCATTTAAGGTGATGTATGCACCTTTGAATGATAGAGTTTGGCAACGTAAATTAAGAGAGTCTATCTTCGACGAGAGCTGAGTATAATCTGGCGCTTACAGTATACAAAGCTTGCCGCGTGAATACGCACACACACTTTTATCGCGCCAAGTCGACCAAGCGCACACGCACAGAGCGTTGCGCCGACAGAGACTACAAATGTAAACAATGTACACAAAAGCCGGGCCTACTGTCGGTCACTCTCATTTCCAACAAAGAGCGTCATGAAGTTTTGTTGTATTCTCTTCGGGTAAACATGTTTGTACCAACTGCTCTTGGGAAAAAGAAATTTTTTTGCCTTTTTCTTTCTTTATTGTTTTTCTAAAAACATGTAATGTGTCGCTGTACCCATAAACAACATTTTTTAATTCTGTTACAAAAATAAAGTATATAAAATTATTAACGCAAATAATTAGTATTAAAAGACATATAAACAATTACCGCAAGACGTTGTGACCAACCAGCAAAATACTGCACTCGTTATTTTCAATTTTTATATTTTTCAAATATTTAAAAACATATTTAATGATTCTCGACTTGAAACTATAAGTAACTTTTTTCCATGGTGGAACATTTCCTCATTCCTTACAGTCAATCCAGTTTTTATAGAGGCCATGGACTTCATTGGTACCGTTGGTACAATATACACGTTGAATGAAGTTGCTCCATCGTAGGCTGCTATCTGCCACATTTTTTTCAAGTTACAATAGTTTTAATGGCTTCAAAATTTAGTGAAGAAGAGTAACACTACACCTGAACGATTTGATCTTGATTACCAAGACCCGTCGTCTAAGTATCAAAAAAAATTATTTTAAAATTTTTCATGCTGTCACTGGGTACATTATTACACATTGAATTTTCAAGTTCTAAAGCCCCTAATGCTCCACTTAAACCAACATCACTCTCATGATTAATGCCGTCCGTTCTTTAAGCAGTACCGGTAGTTTTTGACCTGTTTAATTTTAATAATTTGCGTTTTATTTTTCCATCGCAACTAGAGGCAAACAGTCTTTTTTTCCATTTCATTTGCGTCAATATTCTATATTTTTAAATTTTTTTTAGCGGAATTAGGTTGGCCTTATTATAAACTTCAATTACATACTGTTTGCCTGGATTTTTTTCACAAACAGCTGCTGCAATGCGTTGATGGAACGATTCAGAATCAAAATAATGTTTTGATTTGGGAACTTTAGTGGCAACGGAATTATTAAATGATTCATTCATTTAAGTGGATGCAGCAGGAGCTATTTTATGAACATTACTCATGTTTCTATTCATGACTTCGTTTAGTGAGGTTTTTAGTTCTGTACTCTCCAGAGGTTTTTTCAAAGGAAATCTTTGGTACTCATAACTTTCTTTTTCTTCGTAAAAAGTGCACGATGAGTGATCTCCGAATGTATGCGGCACTATTGACTGTAATTTGGCTGCGAGAGATGCAGGTTGATTTTTATTTTCCTCGATTACTAAACATGTTCTTTAAGTAATCAATTTGTGCTTTGGGAATTTTGAAATCCCATAATAAATTGCTAAAAGCTTCCACACAGAGATTTTTATCAGCCCATAGTTCGATTCCGTGAGGCGATACTGCGCGTAAACTTGCGATTTTCCCTGAATCGTTGTCCATTGTAAGTCGCGCTCTAAAAACATGGTGCTTATCGAATGATGCGTTCTTTATAAACAATTCAACTACCGTATCTGCTTCCATACCCTTAGCCAAACCTTCATAGTTCAATCGGCAATCGTAATTGCTGTTTTCATTTCCAGCCATACATTTACGGCAGTTTTTTGATCGGACAACAAAGGAGACAATTTTCTTAGTATAATGGCCCACTAGAACACCACAACCTATATATACAATGAATTGGAAAATGGTTTATATATTGTTACTTACAGGCGACTGATACAACAAATTATTTTAAACTATTAACAGAGAGACCGCTGTAAGATCTGCTGGCACCTCTTTTTTGCCAGCCTGCATCGTAGCTGAAAGTTGAACCAACCTTACCTTCTTGTGTACTGAAAAGAATTACAAAACACTTTGGATTAAATAAGTACAATGATCTTTTCAAACTTTCTGCTTTATATTTTTTTTTGATGTCTAATATTTTTTTTCTTTATTTATTTCATAGTCACATGCCATATTTTTTTACAAAAATTAATATTAATGTGCTTAGAAGTATTTGTACTTAAACTTTGATAAATACATACAATTTAATTATTCATGAACAAATAATTATAATTATTGATAATAATTATTGAAACTATTAACAAATTTTCGTTGAATATCATTCAATAAATGAGTAGTAAAAAAACAAAAATCTTGTTGAGTAAAAAGTGTATAAAAAAAAAATTTTTGATTTAAAAAACTATAAAAGTTATAGTGTATAAATACAAAAATGGCACTGTTGTATTTAATATTTGAGTGTATGTTTATTATATGTTAACAAACCTTACGTAACCTATAAGCTCGAACTCGTTCTGTCGACTTGACTGATGTTTTTTTTAAAACTGCTTTTTCTGGGACCTCTCATTATTCTGGGCACATTTTTCTACTTATCTTTATTTATTTTGTTGTTTTCACTTTGATTTTCCGACATTTTTTACAAAAAATTACTGATAAACACTACATGAAACGGATGTCAACTTTTGACAGCTGACTGTATAAATATATAGTATACTATCTTATATGTCTAATAGCAGGTGGATTCAGTTGAAAATAAAACAAACTTCATTACCAACATACTACCAGCAAAAAAGAAGGCTTTCGTCTAGTGACATCGGATTGATTGTCACTAAATTGACTACCACAGTAGGCGATGGATCCTCCTAAAAATAAATCCTTTTAATTGAAAATTCACTGTGTGGAAAAGAAACACTTCAAAATCCATCAATCTGTATTTAAAAAAAAAATCCTTTTAGCTACTTGTCTTGAAATATGAGCTAGCAGTGAAATAGACTCTCACCCAGCACTCACCAAGATACGTGAGTAATAGCGCAGGACTGTACGCCTCCACCTGTAAGTGTATGTCATTTGTGAGGCTTTATGGGTCCCAACTTGAAAATTTGCATGTCTGTGGCTATAACGTTAAGCTTTTGATGATTGATACCTTAAAAAAGTTACTGCACTTGCCACGTGTTCTGCTTGGCTTGGACGTTCTCATGTAGAGTTTACATGATTTATTCAAACTTCTCTAAACCACGAGCACGCATACGCCGGAGTATACATATACAGAAAAAGAAAAAAGAGGTAGATTTTAAATACTCCATTAAATTATCAATCATAAACAGTTTAGTAAAATTTATATATTTTGCACTATTCATTTAATAAGGAATTTACATTTTTTAAATAATTCTTACCAATGAATGTATTTCGTACTGGCACCCTCACCTTTGCCCGAGATCAACTAAGTAGAGCACCATAGTATCTCGACTCACAAGATAAAAAATCTTCAGTTCATCAATATTTCCAAATTTTCTTTTTTTTCAAGACTTCTTGGAATAAGAAGATCTTATTAATGAAACTTTTATTTGATATCCATGCAGTTTTCATCAAATTTTAGTTTTAAAAATGCAACGCAAATATAATGCATGCAAAGAAATATTTATCAAAATTCTAAATACTTCAAAATGATTAAGAATATTCAATTTTAAAATTTCTCTACAATCTCAAGGCTTTGTCATAAGAGCAATAAAGTCCTCTAGAGCCTCATCTCTCCATTTATCAGCAGTACAATGAATCAAAATGTACAGTATTACATCAAATTGAAATAGCTAGAAGATTTAAGGAATCAATGTTAGGATTTCAATGGAAAGCTAATGTATGACTCATAAGATTATTTTGGCATAAATACCAAAGCTGCTGTTGCAATCTTGATAAATGCTCTGCGTCAGTTCTATCACCCTTAAAATTGTATATATTTAAAGCATTTAAAGTTCTTTAAATTTACCCTCTTGCAACTTTGTGAGCCCTGAAAGCTGTATTTTTTCAACTTTGCTAAGGTTTGATGTATTTGTTGGCAATGTAGTTCAGTATTCAACGGCCCCAAAAAGGACCAGTGAGCTAAACTGTTTCTTGATTAACGTTTCCAGCATACGTCACCGCCTGGATACTTAAGGGTGGTCCTCCCTGGCCTGCTATTGTAGCACCAGACTAATCAGGAAAAAAACCAGAATGCTCTGAGTCGTTGGAGTTAGTTATCCAAATATCTGCTGATATTATGCTTGAAACGTTGATTTTCATAGCACATTTTTTTGCAGAGCTCAATCGTCTTGGTGATCCAAGGTGGGAAGATTAGTTCATGATGCTTATCCATTAGAGACTGTCCTGTTCGCTCAAGTTTAATTTTCCTTCATAGCCTTACTGTTAGGTTTGCCTAGCACTGACTTTAAAGATGATCGGTGATTCCTAGTTAAATGCTTATAGTCGAAAGGTAATGCAGGGTTACTGGTGGCCAAAGTTGTTCGTTGCAAGGTGAACAACTCCGCTTGTGATGTCTGCCAGTGAATGACTTACTAGATTCTTAAAAGTGGCTAGTTTTATGTAGTATAAGGTGTCAGAATTTGCTTTTAAATATTTTTTGAAAATAAATGTGAGAAAATATTAGTTTCCGAGGTTCTCCATCGTTAGATAGCCCTTATCAACGAGATCGATGGTTATTTAGTGGGCTCAATGATTCATGATGGCCCTGTAAGAGCCAGTGTAGATAGTTTTAGTCAGAAGCTGATAATATTTGCAGCAGAGTGGTTGCCCGAATTACTAAGAGTTTTTTTCCCCGGCTTGACGTTAAAGTTGTAGCAAGAGATGCCTTGGCTGTACTAGGTTGGTTGAAAGAATGGCCACGACGCCCTTAAGCATAGAAGCTGATTGTGCTCTGGCCAGATGTCTCCCAGTATTAAACTGGGGCTGTTGACATTCAGAACGCCTATTAATCAGTGACACTTTAGAAGTGTCTGGAAAGCTACCTTCGCTACTACACCGTCTGCCATTTTCTGTCAAACTGTCTGGAGTATGTAAGGTTTATTTTATATTTCTTATGTGTATACACAACTTTAATTTTTTTTCAATTTAAGAATAGTTACCCCTCAATGAAGATCCATGTCAGTCATTTTATTAAATGCATTAACAGTCTTTTTATTTGATCAACCTGACATATATCTTTATCAAGTGACGACCAATACCATCATATATTTGAACCAAGCTTACACAAGCTTTTTGGTTAATTGGTACTTCGAGCTCATACTATGCTTAAGATAGTGAGCACAAAACGTCTGGTTCTACAACAATTGTATAAAGTATAAATAAGTGTCAAGATACGTATCCATTACAACTTACTTTAATAACACATCTTAAAAAAAGCAGTTACAAGTGCAGTAAGAAGATGGTTAGTAAATGACAGAAGGAAAATGTACAGCAAAAAAAAAGTCATAAGTATTTATTTAAAAGTTGCCTCAACTGAACTTATGTCTTCACTTTACAACATTGAATTAGCAGTTTTGCACAATAACGTAAGAATAAAAGTGAATTCTATAGTCCCAGAAAATATGTAAAACAAAAGAACAAGTTATATAACTTAAAACATTAACAGAATCAACAGTTAAAAACCGATATGAATACTCGTGATACAAACATATTTTTTAATCATAAATTAAACAGTAGATTTTATAAATTGTCAAAAATTGCAGTAGGTAGGCTATAGCGATTTCGGCCCAGGTGAACTTGAGTCGCCAGGCGATTTCGGCCCAGGTGAACTTAAGTCGCCAGGCGATTTCGGCCCACTCCCTTTCCGCGGCGAGTGGCATCTCTTTTCAGGTGGAGTGGTTCCTGCTGCAGCTAATGGGCAAGCAGGAGCTGTTGCTTCCTCGAATTCCTTGTGCGTGCGCTGCTTGAGGTTGCGTGCGCCACCAGCAGCGCTGCTTGAGTTTGCGCACGCTGTTTGAGCTTATGCGCAATGTGCATTAGCGCCTGTAGCGCCGCGTGCGCCAACTGGTGACGTGCAACGCAGTTTAAGTTTGCACGCGATGCAATGTGCATAAGTCGTCTGCAGTGCTGATTTGCGCGCGCTGTTTGAATGTGCGAAATCGTGTGCAACTTGTGCACGTGGTAGTTGTTTGCATAAAAAACTTTGTTTTGTGTTGGCGAGCACGTTGCATTATAATGTAGGATGTAGAGTGGTAGGAAAATAATTGTTAAACATTTTTTGTTTCATTTTCAAAATCAGTTTATATTAAATTAAAAATCTACATGATTAACAAAACGATTTTTTTAAACATGTTGTTCTTAAAATACATAAAAATCTACTGAAAAAAATGTATCAGTATTTATATTATGTGCTTCGCTTAACCAACCACGTCGTAGCCAGTCATCCATGTAGTCTGTTGCTTTCATCGTTTAAGGCGTTGATATGCTGCATAATATAAATCGCTATTTTGCTTTCATGACTTACTTGATTTGCTAGTCAGGAACCATTGTTTTAATAAATGTGCTTTATGTAGGGCACAAAATAGTTTTTTCCTTTAAAAATAATTTTGTCCGTGTGTAAGGCATACTGGAAAAGAGACTTTGTCTTCAAAGTCTTTGAAAGTACGATGCAAATGGGACAAATCGTGAACTTCACGTCTCAGGATTGAACTTATAAACTAAGCTTCATCACTTCCGTAAGTATAAATTCTTTTTAGGTTCTTGGCAATAGTTATTAGATGATACTTTAAGTCATTTAAAGTAACATCACCCTGAAACCATTTGTTCTGCGGACTTCTACCGTCTGGTGATTATTATGCTTTTTTATATCAGACGGTAAATTATTAAAATTGCAAGGTGGCTTGATTTTCCAATGGCCAACAACGTTTACTTGCAAGGAAACCACTGAAAATTCTTTCGGTATGAAGTGTCTGTCAGCATTACATAAGCCGTGGATACTAATGATGAAATCCATGATGTGTTTTGAAATTGTGAATGTTAAAGTTAAAAATTATTTTTCTAATATATTATTTATTTGACAAGGCTCTCTTTTTCACCGTTGCTGTTACTACTTGTGTCACATGGGTAAAACTGCGTGAATATTAGTATACAACCTGTATTTATAACTTTTCGTTATCGGAGCTAGTGACATCTGCCCACACATAGCGCTGCGTAAGATTGCGCAACCTCTCTTCATGAGCAAGTATGAGATGTAGCTTTCCTTCCCTCCGAGTGCCTGAGCCGCTTTTGTGATTATAATTGGTCAGTTGAATAGCTTAGAAGCACAACTTCACTTTTAAAAATTACTTTTACATCTTATTCTTGAATTATAATATACATATTCTAACAGTTCTTTATTATTATTGGCAAAACAATGTTTAGTGAGAAAAAACTACTTTATACATCGAACTAAGCACATTTTTTTTATTGAATTTAAAATATATCCAATACTTTATTGCAAAAACATTTCTGATAGCACATGAAGAGTTAATGTTAGAGGCATGGTATTTGCATGATTAATAGGCTTCGTTAAGTTTTCCAAGCGCTGGGCGTCCATACTCCTCAATATTAACGACTCTAAAAGTTTAGGAAATATTAATGACTTGCACCCTCATTATATTCTATTATGTGTGCATATATACACACTTGCATGTTAGTATTTCTTCAAGGTATTTTTTTTTTCAAGACCCTTGACAAAAATCGTTTTCGCGTCAACAAGTTCAGTATTAAATACATAAAGCGCTCTTTCATAAAAAATGTTTTTGACATTTCATCTTATACCATGGGAATTGGTTATCAACCAACAATTTTGTTTCTTGTCCGCATGTGATAGATTTTTCCACTCGAAAGGCGGCTTAAGCACTATTACAACTGCCATGGAATCCCTATTTCTCCCAAGTTCGACGTATGAAATTTCTTTGAAAAGAAATTTATTATTTGTAGTCTTAAAATCCTGGAAATTTCTAATATACTCCATCACTAAAAGAGAAATATACCCTCTTTGGTCTAGGGTATACAAACAAATGAATACATCGTTAAACTTCATTACACTAAATACCCAATAAAATATCCCTATTCTTCTATGTGAATTGAGCATCTCTTCACCTCAATACGTCTAAAATAGATTCTCACTGTTTACATTTTATTGACGTGTGTATTATACTTTGAAAACTTGTGGCTATGTGCACTTAGTCATAAAATGCAGATAGCAAGTTTGTCGGACCTTGAGATATAGTATAATAAATTTTAAGAATCTGTAATCTTTAAGATGAAGTTATATTTATAATATTTTTTTACTTAGAAACGATACATGTTACGATTTATTTACGATGTATTTTAAAATTTATTAACAATATATTTCACAATTTACTTACACTATATTTTTCAATTTATTTACAATACTAAAATTTAAGTTATTCTAATTTCAACTTGCGACGTACTGTTTTTTTTTTAATTTATTATCAACTTCTTCCTCAATCCTTTTTCTTTTTAATTAATTCTTAACTTCAACTATTTCCAGAGATGATTTGATTTTTAGCTGCGGAAAAATGGATATGACCACAACTTCTGGCGAAGAGGTCAAATCGATAATTTGTGACACCTGTGCTGACTGGAGTGATGTGCTTAAGTCTAGAGGTACTCTTTGCGGTGAAATACTCTAAATTTCTGTTTCGAGAGAGTAAAAACTCTCAGTGTATGGAAGAGTTGAAGAGCCCGGTGATTCATCGCCTGAGGAACATGAATCCTCATAATCTGTTAAACAAAATAAAAAAATTATGTTAAAAAAGAAAGGAAAGAAAAAATGAAAAGAAGAAACGTTAAAGAAGATTAGAGAAAAAAATTAAAAGTAATTAAACTCACTTTCTGTTGGCTGTAAAACTACCAATAGATCAAGTGTAACATGAATCCCCATTATCTGTTGAACAAAATAAAGAAAAATAATGTAAAAAAGAACGAAAAGAAAAAAAGTTAGAGGAAGAAACGTTTAGGAAAACTAGAGAGAAAATAATTAAAAGTAGTTAAACTCACCTTCAAATTTAACATTTTCTACATTGGCAATGGTGGTTTCGGTTTCTGCCAGCTGTAGGACTACTGACAGATCAAGTGGAGCTGTTTGCTCTGTAATATATTCTGCTGCTGTGGCTGCTCGAAAAGCATCAAAAGTATCAGTGGACAAAGAAGTTGGTGAAAAGATCGGTGACTCTCGAACCACATCAATGTCACTGACTGAAGAATACGGTCTCGAAATATGATTTTCAAAACAATCTACATAGTGTCGAACAAAAAAAAATTTTTTTTTCAACTGTGTTAAAAATAATGTTAAAAAGAAAAAATAAAAAGAAGAAACATTTAAAGAAGAATAGAGAAAAAAATTATAAGTAAATAAACTCACCTTCAATTATAAAATTTTCAACGTTGTCAATATTGGTTGTAGTTTCTGCCGACTGTCATACAACTGACAGATCTAGAGGAATTATTTGACCCGCAACACATTCTGCTCGAAGAGCGTCGAAATTTTCCGTAAATGGAGAGATTGGTGATTACCGAACTTCAATTAAATTTAATATTACGAATTTGGGCAATAATAAAAAAAAAAAAAAAACTTACTGATAACTGCAGAGTTTTTATCATAAGTTGATGAAAGTATTGAGTCTGCCCAAAAATCGTCGTCTATCAGTTGTTCAGGAAATATTTCATC
>NW_019384242.1:3438053-3484487 GCF_000648655.2 Copidosoma floridanum | reverse complement strand
GCCATCTTCACTACTACTGTTGTTGTGGCGTCCACTTTTTTCTTCTGGCTTGTTTTGTCATTCAGGGGAATTTCTTCTTGTTTGCCACTACCTGTCTTCTTTTTCTTTAAAAAAATAGTGTGCTGGAGTTTTTCAGGGCTGTCCGATGGGCTCCTGTTTCTCTTACTTCGTTCTATTTCCTTCAAGGCAGTGTTCAGGGTTCGTTTCTGTACATGCCGTCGGAAATTATCTCGCCTTTTTTCCCTCCACTGCAGGGATTCAAATGACGACTTCCAAGCGTTGGTATACAAATCTTCATCCATAAGACAGCCTTTTCTTAGCACCTCTGCCTCTTGAAGATGCTTAAGTGCCGCTTTGAGCCCATTTTTAACAGCGTTCGCTGTGTTGCCGTACTTATCATTAATCAGTTGTAGCGTCTCTGTAATGTCATTCGTTGCTGATTGGAGTTTATCAGCAACTTGCCGTCGCTTTTCTCCAAGCCTAGTGACACTTTCTTCTAAAAAGGCAAGCTCTTCCTGGATCTGGTGGCTAAATACCGACACGTTGCTAACCTCATTTCCTCCCTTTTGATTCAAATTTAAAAATCTTTCATTAAAATAATGTAGGTTTTATGAACGTAAAATTTTTTTTTACAGCGCAAAAAATGATTAGAAAAACATCAACGGGTGATATTCGAAGGTACAACGAACGACTTTTTCGTCGTGCAATAAATACTTTCGCAAGGGAGTATGAAGAAAAAGAAGAGCAGTTGATTGTAGACCGTGTAGACCCTGTGAGTCATAAAATATCCGCAGAGGAGGATTCTGTGATGCTGTGGAAGCTGTTGATAATGATCAAGATGCTGCTGCTGCTATAAATCCTCTTGAGAACGTTGCCCAAGAAGCAGTTCCCACAGTAGATTTTTTTTTTTAAGAAGAAAAACGTAAGAAAAAAAATTATTATCTTGTATTGAATCTTTATATTTTGTAATATTGTCTTAATAAATATTTTGTTTCTCTTTTCTCAGAAGAAAACACCCTTACAGCATCTGAAGCTGCATGAGTAGAGAAAGTATTAGCTTTAAAAACGCCCTTAACAGCTTTATCATCATCAGTTTTGTGGTGGATGGAGAAAAATTGGAGTTTTGAAATGGGGCCAAAACCAATAAAAAAAAAAAAAAAGGAGAAGAAAGAAAAGAAGAAAACATCTCGCATGCAGTGAATCAAACAGTGCCGACAGCAGTAGCAGCCGATTGGAAAAACATCCCAACACGTATACTAAGTATGATGATGAATATGGTAGGAGAAGAAGAAAAAGATATGCTATGTTACGTTAAAAGTCTGGATATTATAACTATGAAAAAAAAAAAAAAAAATTCATTTCATTTTTCAGTAAACAACCACCGCTTACACCACAGCATAAAGCTTCTTTGCTTGTTGGAGCATGGGTAGTACCGTTAAACAAAGAGCTTCTGACAAACAATCTACAAGAATGGGCCGACGAAGATCAGAATATTTTAACCTTGAGGGTGGAGACAGCTCTTCAAAACCAAAGGCCGAGTGTAATCCAACGGGAAATAAAGAAGATGGTAAACAAACAGATGAAAGAACGTGAAAGAATTTTACAACAGGAAACCCGGTTTAAAAAAATAAATAAAAAAGCTGTAAAAAAAGAAAGGCTGTAGAAAAGCTCAAGCAACGAAATTTAGCTTTAGCCGCAAAAAATAGAGCAAGTCGAAAGCGACCTATTAAAAAAATTATGTAGATGATTTTTGTGAGAAAAAAATAACAAAAAAAAAAGTTACAATACCAAATTCTTTAATTGGCCAAAAAAAATCACGTTAAAGAAAAAGTATTAGTAGTAGTAGTAGTAGTAGTAGTAGTAGTAGTAGTAGTAGTAGTAGTAGTAGTAGTAGTAGTAGTAGTAATAGTTGTTTTTTTGTGGAGGGAGGGGAAATGCATTAAGGCAAACCGCAGGGACAGCGGTAGTATGGGATTCGGTGGATTTTTTTTATTAGACCGCCCATACCCACTAAAAACCCCCCCATACCGCATGGCTTTTGATCCACCCCAGAACCGCGTTAGCATTACTTCAGGGTGGAGCCACCAGGGAGACCATCGCG
Organism: Copidosoma floridanum; assembly: GCF_000648655.2. Next base: position 3,482,386 of record NW_019384242.1, on the reverse strand, counting down.
TCTCACAGCATTAACGAGCTAACTTGCCACCATTTGCTAGAAGTGCTGATGCTCTCGAGTCCTGAAAAAGACTCGGGGTCCCTGAGGACCAGCACCTTGTCTAGCGCTTTATAGTAGGCCGCCTACTTAGCCAGCACCACTATAAGCTTAATGTTTTCCCTTGCTGATAGGTAAAAAGTACCCAGCACAGCGTGGGTCCACATGAGCCTGTCTTTCAACTGCTTAGGCCTTATTCCTGGCCTCTTTCAGGGCTCTTATGAATGAAGGGCAGCTCCCACTGCCTGCTTCATGCTTGTTGTCCGTTGTTGGGCAAAGGAAGCACCGTGCTGGGCCTGGACACTCTTTCTTCCGGTGGCTTGAGCTTCCACACCGGAAGCACAGCTTGGATCTGTTTTCGTTTTCACAGTTGCCCGAGACGTGTCCATATCCCAGGCATTTGTAACATCTTGTTACTTCGATTCTTCTTCGAATTCGGCAGTTTACAAAGCCAACTCGTAACCTGTCTTCCTTTTCTACTTGTCTGGCAGATGCTTCGTCCACCTTTATGAAAGCCAGCCTCTGTCCTCTGGCATTTGGGTTTAAGAGAGCAACTTCCGGCTTCTGACTCTGATGTCCAAAAGTCCTAGCGAAGGCCTCTTTGACCTCATCTTCCTCTACAATAGCATCCAGGTCTCGGACCTCTAATGTCACTTTTCTGTCTCTCATTTTGACAGTACCCTGTCCGGCTACCAACTTTTCAATTTTCTGTGAGAATGCAGTAGCATTCTCTACAACTTTGACTTCAATAAGTATGTCTCCTTTTTTTGTAGTGACACCACTTTGGACTGCCACTTTAGCTTTATTGGGGTTAAAGTTCGCCTTGATAGTCTACAGCACCGTTGCAAACGTCTGTCCTCCAGCCATCTTCACTACTACTGTGGTTGTGGCGTCCACTCCTTTCTTCCGGCTTGTTTTGTCATTCAGTGGAATTTCTTCTTGTTTGCCACTGCCTCTTTCCTTTTTCTTTGAAGACATAGCCTGCTGGCGTTTCCCAGGGCTGTCGGATGGGCTCCTGTTTCTCTTACTTCGTTCTATTTCCTTTAAGGCAGTGTTCAGGGTTCATTTCTGTACATGCCGTCGGAAATTATCTCGCCTTTTTACCCTCCACTGCAGGGATTCAAATGATGACTTCTAAGCGTTGGTATACGAATCTTCTTCAATAAGACAGCCTTTTCTTAGCACCTCTGCCTCTTGAAGATGATTAAGCACCGCTTTGAGCCCATTTTTAACAGCGTTCACTGTATTGCCGTACTTATCATTAATCAGTTGTAGCGTCTCTGTAATGTCATTCGTTGCTGATTGGAGTTTATCAGCAACTTGCCGTCACTTTACTCCAAGCCTAGTGACACTTTCTTCTAAAAAGGCAAGCTCTTCCTGGATCTGGTGGCTAAATACCGACACGTTGCTAACCTCGGTGTCGTTAGTGCCTATACTCGACAGAGTTCCTCTTCGTCCTTTGTCTGTAAGGAAAGGCCATAGAACATTTAGCAGTCCCTGTTGGCCATGAGACACGTCTTTGTGCCCCCCCCCCCCCGGAATCCGTGGGGCCTGCGTCAGTCACCCGGGCTTTCACCGGATCGGAACTGCCGGCGGATTCCCTCAGAGAGATTACTGCCTGGGGTACTTGTTTTGCATTGACGTTTTTCATATTGGCATCTTTTTTAATATCGTTATGACCCTCGAAGGCCAGCACTACCCTTTTTTCTAGAAATCACAGCTACACAAAAAAAAATGAAAAAATTACCCACGAGACCTGATCTATGTAACTTTATGTAATCGACCACGCTGAAACCGATTCTGACATATAAATTGACCTATCACGTCCAGTTTTCTTTCTTACCTTCAAAAATGAGCCAAAAATGACAAATCTTTCCCAAAAAAAATGAAAAAAACTACCCATGAGCCCTGAGCTCTGTAACTACATGTAATCGAACACGCTGAAACCGATTCTGACATCTCAGTTGACCTATCACGTCCAGTTTTCTTTCTAACCTCAAAAAACGAGCCAAAAATGACAAATCTTTCCCAAAAAAAATGAATAAAATGACCCATGAGGCCTGAGCTCTGTAACTACATGTAATCGACCACGCTGAAACCGACTATGACATCCTAATTGACCTATCACGTCCAGTTTTTTTTTCTCACCTCAAAAAACGAGCCAAAACTGACAAATCTTTCCAAAAAAAAATGAAAAAAATGACCTATGATCCCTGAGCTCTGTGACTATATGTAATTGACTACGCTGAAAGCGAATCTGACTGTCAAGTTAACCCATGACGTCCAGCCTTTTTTTCACCTTAGAGCGGAGCCAAAAATGACAAATCTTCCAATAAATAAAAAATAAAAAGTCAGTCATGAGACTGAACTGTGAAAATATTCGTACTTGATTATACTGAAACCGAATCATATTTGTAAGCATCCTACAAGCTATGTCTACTCTTAAATATTATTTGTAGTGAAATTTTTTATCTTTCCGATTATGATGCACAAGATTTAATGCATTAAAATATATTTATTATAATTTGATTAATGTATCACCTTACATTTCAATATATTCAGGAATGACCTTATTTCAGGTATGAAGCTGCCTACATTCTGCTAGACCCAGGAACAACGACGTGGACGTAGCAGGCTTTTGTTCCCTTTAGGGTGCTTGTTTAAAGTGAGTCCCCTTGCCTCTCACTCCTCGGGGTGCTTGTTTAAAGTGAGTCCCCTTGCGATCGATCTTTATTGTTATGACAAGTCATCAACATCTTATGACATGTTCCGCAGATAATATGCGGTTCCCAATTTGCTGTCTGATTTTCTATTTCTGAATTGTAACAGTATCTGTATGCATCAATTACAAGCTGATTTATTTTTCTACGATTTTTTGTTGGTTGATATTTACCACAAACGTAGCAGAAAGTATCAGGCTTAGGTGGATCATCATGGATGTGTAGGCTCAAACATCTTTTAGTTTTCTTACGTCTCGTCGTTTTAGACTTTGCAGAAGCCGAGGTACCCACCTCTACAAAGCTGCGGTTGCATGATGACGACGCCTGCGGGCCCGCTTTCCCACCCTGACCAGCCGCCGATACTGGGGATCCGACCCCCTGCATCGTAACGATTTTTTGCATGCCTGCCATGACGGCATCTAAGCCGTTATCCAGGGACTTCACCGAATAGCGGTACAACTTTGTTGCCCGCCGTCACCACGAGAAAGTGCCCTGGATGCAGGCAAACAAAAAAAATTTGTATTCCGGGATCTTGTTATTTTTGGCATATTCATTAAATTTATAGATAAGTTGACGCAATAAGTTGATTCACATGTCATATACAGTTCCAGTGTAGTCGATTTGACATAGTTGTATTCATTAGGTCTTTTAGCTGAATTCAATTTTTTTTGTAAGTTTTGTTATTTTTTGCCCATTTTTTAATGTTAGACAAAAGACTGGGAATGATAGGTTAATGGGAATGTCAGATTCGGTTTCAGCATGATCAAGGACAAACATTTTTTCAGTTCAGGTTTCATGACTGGTATTTTTGGAAGATTTGTCATTTTGTGCTCCGTTTCAAAGGTTAGAAAAAAGCTGGGAGTAATAAGTCAACTTGAATGTCAGATTCGGTTTCAGCGTGGTCGATTACATATAGTTACAGAGATCAGGGATCATAGGTCATTTTTTTTATTTTTTTTGGGAAGATTTGTCATTTTTGGCTCGTTTTTTGAGGTTAGAAAAAAAACTGGACGTCATAGGTCAATTGACATGTCAGAATCGGTTTCAGCGTGGTCGATTACATCTAGTTACAGAGCTCAGGGCTCATGGGTCATTTTTTTCATTTTTTTGGAAAAGATTTGTCATTTTTGGCTCGTTTTTTGAGGTTAGAAAGAAAACTAGACGTGATAGGTCAATTTAGATGTCAGAATCGGTTTCACCGAGGTCGATTACATGTGGATATAGAGCTCAGGGCTCATGGGTAATTTTTTTCTTTTTATTTGGGAAATATTTGTCATTTTTGGCTCGTTTTTTAAAGTTAAAAAGAAAACTGGACGTGATAGGTCAATTTGGATGTCAGAATCGGTTTCAGCGTGGTCGATTACATAAAGTTACATAGATCAGGTCTCATGGGTAATTTTTTCATTTTTTTTGTGGAGCTGTGATAAGTATTCGGAAAGGGTTAAAACCAGGGCAGCAGCCCTCTCTGTTACCAGAGAAAACCGCTTCTTGCTCGGGCCGGCCGGGAGTCACTACTCTCCTTCAGTCCCACCCGCGGAGACTGCCCTGGCGTTGAGTAATAAGTGTAAGAAGGGTGTTCGTGTGTAATGTATGTATTTGTTGGTACACAACGGTCATCCCAGCAAGACAAGCGGCAGGTGTACAGTCCCGAAACCGCGCAGACAAGCCAACCAAACGGGCTGGCGTAAGGCACTAGGGTGCCGCCATATATCACCTCCTCAGTGGTAGTAAGCCTAGATTAGTCGGCCCACCACGTCTTTTTTGTTCATGAGGCGTACAGCCATATCAGATGTGGTTACCCAGACTTACCTGGGCCTCATCATCCGGCTTCACCCGTAGAAGTAGTAGTAGTAATAGTAGTAGTAGTAGTAGTAGTAGTAGTAGTAATAGTAGTAGTAGTAGTAGTAGTAGTAGTAGTAGTAGTAGTAGTAGTAGTAGTTGTAGTAGTAGTTGCAGCAGCAGCAGCTGCAGCAGTAGAAGCAGAAGTTGTAGTAGTAATTGTAGTAGNGGAAAAAAAGATACCAACAAAACAAGATTTTTATAGTAGCTTATACGAAGCTCATATTACTGATAAAGAGTATGAGCATGCTAAAAGTATCTGGAATACTTCAAACATTTAAGCCCTTGGGCAGTATTTAGATTTATACTTAAAGACTGATGTGCTACTACTTGCTGGAGTTTTTGAAAATTTTTGAAACAATTATCTCGAAGCATATGAATTAGACCCGGCTCATTATTATACAACACCTGGCTTAACTTGGGATGCGTTGTGATGAGTTCGTATTAACAACTGTGTACCCCTCCCCCCCCGCTCCACCATATGCCTACTGTTTTCTAGAATTTAAATAATATTAAGATTGGAGCTGCTTCAACAGCTCATTTCCATGTAATCTGTGAGCAAGTAAACTTGCAGTTTTAAGTTAGCTATGGCAAAAAGACAATATTTTAAAGATGTGGCTCATCAGCTATGGAAAACATATCAGCAAACTATAAATAGATATGATGCTGCTCATATCCAAATTCAATTAGATAGCAGTTTTACAGTTCTAAAGGATAGTAATCTTTTTTTAGTAAGAAAAAAAAAATGAGTTATCAACTTCCGAATTGCAAAAATTTCAATCAGCGATAGCTTTACTAAAAACTTTAATACAAATACTTTATGATTGCTTAGAAATAGTGAAAGCAGCAAAAATAATTATTAAAGAGTCTGAAGTTTTTGTATCAGACAGTAATTGTAAAGCTTAGGCAGCAGTTACAGCATTCAAAAATGAGCCTGAAGTGTTTGAACCAGAAAATAATTTAGAATTCGCGTCAGCTATCAAGTTTAAAAATAACTTTACAAAATACGTTCAAGGTGAAGGTATAGCTGCAGGGGCATCTACATAAGCAGTAATACCGTCAGCAACAACACTTCCAGTTGCTGAGAACAACAAAACAGTAAGTTTCGAAGATGTTGATAGTGCTTTTAAAAAACAAATCATGACAGCATTGATTGTTAATTGAAAACATTTAGATTTAAGAAATTTTTTCAAAGATGCAAAGAAGAAGTTTTTTAACCGAATACAGCAGTCTCTAAGCAAACATGAAGCACTAAAAGTTAACACAGTGTTGTCATCTGAATATGTTAGAGTAAAAAATAACATTAAAAGTGCCGATATAAAATTCTTTAACCAAAAGTCACAATCCATTTATCAAACAACTGATTTTGACGATTAGTTTGATAAGAATGTGCAACAACCAATTAAGCAAAGTGTGAATGACTTTGGAAATGCTGGTTCTAGCTGGTTTTTACATTCAATATTAAATTTAGTTATCAACATCAATAAGTTAAGTCCTATGCAAGGTAGTTCATTTATAGATTTACCAAATTACATTGAAAAAAAATTGCTTGTGTAAATATTGTTAACACCGACAATCAATGCTTTAAATGGGCTATTTTATCAGCATTGCATCCTGTAAATAAAAATGCAAATCGTATCTGAAATTATAGAAGATGCGAAAACGAGTTAAGTTTCAATTATATTGAGTTCCCGGTCACCCCTAAAAAATTTTTAAATTTAAAAAACAAAACAATGTTTCGGTTAATTTATATTTTAAAAAAAAAGAAAGGTAATACTTATGATGTTTGTCCTTGTCATTTATCAGGAAACAAGAGAGAAATTCATGTTAACCTTCTACTTGTTTAAATAAAACCTTCTACTTTTTTATACTGATGATGTGGAGGATGATAATACAATCAGGTTTGAGAACGATTTAAATACCGAGTATAAATGTCATTACGTTTGGATTAAAAATTTGTCACGCTTAAGACGCAAACAGTTGTCTGAACATCAACATGCCGCAAACGTATGTGTTCATTACTTTAGGTCTACAGATAAATTGAACGTCCATGAAGAAGATTGCAAAAATATGAAAGGTTACAAAATTATTCTACCTAAAAAAGAGAAAAATGAGCACATTCTTGAATTTAAAAATTTTACATACAAGAACCAAGTACCTTTTGTTGCTTATGCGGACTTTAAATGTTTATTGGAATCTGTTGAAAATAAGCGTGCGTATCCACATTATGTAGCATATAGCATTGGATGTTATATCAAATGCAGTTATGATGATAGTCAATCAGAGTATAAAAGTTATCGACAAAATGATGTAAATAATAATGAGACACCTGCTAAATGGTTTGTCAATATTCTTTACCTTCTTGCTTTAAAACTGGAAGAATTGTATAAAAATCTTATCAAGATGATTGATTTGACAACAGCAGAAACGGTCATGTATGATCAAGCTTGTCTGTGTCATATATGTAACTATCCCTTTAGTTTAGTTGAAAAGAAAGTACGAGATCATTGTCATCTGACTGGAAAGTACGCATAATTTTTTATTTTATTTTACTGTAACAATTATTATTATTTTATACACCAAACAAAAAAATTTTTTCTATTCCAGGTTTCGAGGTCCTGCGCATAGCAAGTGTAATATTAATTATCATGATTCACGAATGATACCGATGATTTTCCATAACTGAAGCGGTTATGATTCTCATTTTTTTATAAAAGAACTTGCGATTAACTTCCTAGGAGGAGCTCAACTTTCACCTCAGACAAAAGAAAAGTATATTTTCTTTACAAAATATGTTGAAGGAACTGATATTAATCTACGATTCATAGATATCTTCAAATTTATGCCTTCATCTCTTAACAAACTGTCATTATATTTAGATGAAATGAAAATTATCAAAAGTACATACTTAAATGATGACAACTACGATATGAATTAAATAAATTTATTAAAAAGTAAAGGCATATTTCCGTATGATTATATATCCTCGTTTGAAAAACTAGAGGAAAAAAAGATACCAACAAAACAAGATTTTTATAGTAGCTTATACGAAGCTCATATTACTGATAAAGAGTATGAGCATGCTAAAAGTATCTGGAATACTTCAAACATTTAAGCCCTTGGGCAGTATTTAGATTTATACTTAAAGACTGATGTGCTACTACTTGCTGGAGTTTTTGAAAATTTTTGAAACAATTATCTCGAAGCATATGAATTAGACCCGGCTCATTATTATACAACACCTGGCTTAACTTGGGATGCCATGTTGAAGTATACTAAGGTTTGAAAATATTTTTTAAATTAAAATTCATTATGAAATAATAATATTAATGATGTTAATTAATTTAAGGTGAAACTTAAATTATTAACTGATGTTGACATGCTTATGTTTATTCAGCGCGGCATACGAGGTGGCATTAGTCAATGTTGTATTTGCTATGCTATAGCAAATAATGCATACATGGAAAAAGGCAAACGCGAAGATGTGGATAAAAAATGTCTAATGTATTATGATGTCAATAATTTGTATAGTTGGGCCATAATGCAACCAATGCCTTACGCTGGTTTCAAATGGATCGAAAATATTAATCCAACAGGTATTTTGAATGTAGGAGATGATGCTACATACGGGTATATACTCGAAGTAGATATTGCTTACCCTGAAACTTTCCATAACGCACACAAGGATTTGCCATTCTGTGCTGAGCGCGTTACACCTCCAGGATCCAAACAAAAAAAATTATTGACTACTCTGTGCGTTAAAAAGACTCAAGCAAGCTGTAAGTCATGGTCTCCGTATAACAAAAACTTATAGAGCCATACAGTTTCATCAAAGTTCGTGATTAAAAACATACACTGACTTAAACAGTCAAAAACGTAAAAATCCAAAAAATGACTTTGAAAAGATGTTGTACAAGTTATTTAATAATGCAGTATATGGAAAAACAATGGCAAATAAGCACAAGCGAATTGATGTTAAGCTTATCAACAAGTGGGCAGGAAGATTTAGGGCAGAAGCATATATTTCACGTCCCAATTGTCATAGTTGTGACATATTTGACGAGCAGCTTGTTGCTATACAATTAATGCGCACTAATATTTTTACTAAAAATCTAATATACATAGGATTAAGTGTTTTGGACCTGTACAAAACACTTGTGTATCAATTTCATTATGATTTTATGAGAAATAAAATTGGGAATCAGTGCAAACTGTTGTATATTGACACTGATAGTCTTATATATAAAATAACGAATAAAAATATCTATAATATGATGCATGAGAATATCAGAGAATTTGATACGTGGGACTATCCTATCAACAATAACTTTAATATGCCTTGTGAAAACAAAAAATTGTTGGTCTTATGAAAGATGAATGCAACGGTGATATTATGTTGGAATTTGTACGATTGCAAAGTAAATTGTATAGCGTGAAAATTCAAAATCAAAAACTATTACAAAAAGATAAAGGTGTAAAAGCTCCATTGTAGGAGCTACGATAACCTTTGAAGATTACATCAAGTGTCTGACTGAAAGTTCTAGCATCACTTGAGAGCAGAAAATTATTAGATTGTGTCATCATCAACTATTCACTGAAGAAGAAACGAAAATTTCCTTAAGTGTACACGACGACAAACAATTTTTGGAACCTGGTTGTAACGATACTCTACCATGGGGTCATTTTAGCATAGTGGGAGATGAATTATCCAATAAAAGGGAAGGATCGATAGAGGGGGTAGCCAATTATGTAGGAGAAGCTGCAAGGACTGTTACTGTATGTAATACTGCCAAAATAGACAGAACACTAGTAAATGAGCCTACAGTGGGGGGTCGGTACCAAATAAGGAGTCGTCTCGACCAGGCAAGCTCATTCTACACTCCAGCAGAGGTCCAAGTAAGGTTGCACTCAATTAACAGAAGCTGACTTTACCTTTAAGTGAACCACCTTGTAAAGAACCGAAATACAGTTAAGGTAACATATGTTCTTATTTATTTTTTTTTTATAGTGAATATTTGTGCCGATTTACACAGCAAATGTAATGTATAAATAATTCATGCTAACTTTCATTTTTTTTTTTGTTTTGTTAAGGATTAATGTTGCAAAACTCTACAAAATCGCTGACAGTGATTTTCTGCCAACGAAAAAACTTTCTGAATTGGTTCCCGACCAAAATTACAGGGTATCAAAACTAAGGAAAGTTTATACTAAATTCGGACCCAAGATAGTTGCAGAACTTGACGATGACTTTAAAATTTTTCTGCAGACTAAAATAAGTGTAGCTCTGTTAAAAAACAAAGAATTCTATAATAAATTATTATATGCTGTAAATAAATCTCAATTATCCAGAGTATACAATGACAAACACATGAAATTTTTTTATGTGTGATGTAAAAAAGTGAAAAAAATTAATTACAATTTTCTCTAAAATTTGAGTATTTATTTAAAACATTGTTCCTATGGAACATATTCATTTTTACTTGATACATTTTACAATAAAATAATTTTTTAACTAAACGTTGTTCAAATATCTTAGTTTTTAATTCGTCCAACTATTGTGAGTACTGTCAAAACCCAACCATTTAACAAAAACTCGATTGCCATGCCTTTGAAGGATCTCCTCTATGAGGTATACATCAGAATGTATTGTTTCCTGCAGTTCTTGCTCGTAGAAACCTTTAGAAATAGGTTGATCTTGATAATCTTTCAGATGATACGTCGTTGGATTTGTTGCTGCTACTCGTGTGACGGTAAATGTTTCTGTCGATCAATTCGGTGTACAAACTTTTTCGAATGCTTGTTTTGTCTTGATCACGCGTACTTTATCGCCAATTTTAAATTTTGGCTCACTGTTATTTTTACATTTTTGTTTTAATTTTTTCGAAACTTGAACTTTATTTTTAGCAGTAATGTCTTTCGGTTTCAAACCAATTCTTTGATGCTTCCTATTGTTGTATAATTTAACCAACGTTTGCATCAAATTCAACCACTTATAATTGCCTTGCAAACTAAATTTTTCCACATCAAATCTTTTAAAGTACGATTGAATCGCTCGCATATTGGAGCTTTAAAATTGCTTAGAGTTGAGTATAAATTCATTTTATATTTTTGCATTAGATTTTGGAAGTTTGCATTATAGAATTCTCTGCAGCAATCAGTTTGTATGTTTACTGGTACCCGTCTTTTTTTGATATCGAATGCATTGCTGCAGTTACTTCATCACCAGCTTTTTTCTTAATGGGTACAGCCCATGCGTACTTGGAGAAAATATCTATTACAGTGAGCATACACCGATATCCTTTGTTTTCGGAAGCGTAAGGCTGCATCTCTACAAGGTCTGCTTGCCAAGTCTCATCTAAACCACGTATGTTGAATTTTCGGCGAGGATTATTACGCCTTGCTGCTTAATGTTGTTCCTCAACGATTTGCTTCATGTATTAATTGTCTAGGTTTAAGTTTTCTGAATCAGCTTGAATAAATGGGAATTTTTTTGTAAGTTGAATACAAAAATTCGAAAGCTATCTATTTCTTTTTCAAGCTTTTTAATTACTTTAATCAAGTAAGCATGATTTACTGCATCTTGAGGCTGTTTCGGTGTTCCAACATTGCACAGTCTTTTGTTATTTAAGTCATACTGCCCATCTGTTGTAAGCTTATATCCAATACCAGGAGGACCTCGGCTAACGCCTTCGGTTTTACCTAGTTTTCGACCGAATACATCAACACTCATTTTGATACTAAGCAAAAATTGTGCACATCAATATATATATCCTCCTTCACGAAGCTCTTCGATGATAGATAAAATTTCATTGTCAAGACTTGTATTTCCTGCCGACTTTTCAGCTATTAATAAGCGTAAGCGATCTACTAACTCATTAGGATCATCCCAGTGTGTATAATCTACTTGTTGCATTATTCGAGCAGTTTAATAATGAGGTAGCAGCGATCCACCTTTTTTACGAACCGTGAGATCGAACATTGGAGTAATTATTTTAATAAACTTATTACTATTATGGGTTCGTATAGCTCCGTTTTTTTAAACCCTTTTCTGTGAACATTTGACATTTTTGATAATATGTAGTATTTTTCAAAATCCTCCTGTGTCAACAGAGATTCATTAGGATGCTTTTTGATGAGTAGCTCCATTAATCCCGGAGTCATTGAATACTTTAAATCATATATTTTGACATGATTATTTTCAAATTCTATTCGCGAATCGCCAAGTTTGTACAACTCATTTTCTTTCCGCACTCCATACTTTAAATCTAATAAATCTTTCTGATTTTCATCAAGTATTTGTAAATAAAAATTATTTGATAAATTCTTACTAATTTGCACTGAATCAACTGATTGATTCTGAATTGTATTATTTGGATCAGTATCATCATCACTTCCACTAATGGCAGACACGAATGCTATATAACTTTCACAAAACTTTTCTTTGTTTCATTGATGCTTTTTTTTATCAACTTTATCATTTTCTTTGTCATTTTTATTATAAAAATAATCATGAGTAACAGAACTATTACTATAATTTTTTAGTTTTTTTGTTTCGGCAACAATTTCCATTAGAGGGTCTGTAATTGGATTAAAAGTTTCACTAAGCACTTTTTCAGCCTCATTTTTCTCCAACTCCAATAGTCTGCACTTTTTTCTAACAGCCTTATGTACCTTCACTAACTGATGTAGAACGTCTTTCTCTTGTTCATACATAATGATAATGATGCTGACGATGATGATTATGATGCTTCAATGTATTACAACTGACTGTAATGATTGCACTAGGTATATCCTAAATTTACAGCAAAATTATTAAAATCTTTACTGTAGCAACCATTATTCATTTGTTTATCTTAATTTATAACAACAAATCCATGTTTATCATCATTCCAGCAATTAGAGCATTAATTTTTTAATTGAATGTATGGCATGTCAGAGTTTACATAATCATTGTACACATGCTTCAAATTAACTTCATCTTGACAGAATAAACTCAAAAATTAACGTTATCCCTAACAAGTTGCTTTGGTACTTGAGCATCTGACTGACAAAGATAGAAGCAATCTACATTTTTGTGTCTACCCATAGAGAAAAAAGCTTTTGCATGGTCTTGTTTTTCACAAGCTATATCATCAAAAATCATAATAGAATTTGGTAAAGCATCATCGGGTGAAACTACAGTCTCATGTTCGCTGAAAGGTAAGTATTTCACGTCCTTTATAGGCTCTAATAAATCTTTTAAAAACTTGTATTTTGGCTGATGCAGCGATTTAGAATACACATACACATTTTCAAACTTAACTCCAATGGGATGCACGATTAAAGCTAATAAGCTATTAGCTTAACCATAATTTAATGGACCGCAAAATACAGCGGGAATACTATCGGTAAGTAGTTTATTATATCGATTCGAACGCTTTTCTTGTTTTACAACAGCGTCGAAATTCGGAACTTGTATTTTTATGGATTGTCCTTTGAATTCTATGTCTACTCGGTATAAAGAATGAGTGAAAACTAATCTTTTAAATGAATAGTATTACGCTTTAATATTTTAAGCAATTTATTGTTATAAATTCGTCTACTATAAATACATTATTTATTTTCTCGAACGCTTAGTCATAATTTAACCTCTGGAGACTAATCATCATTATGTATTATCATTATCATGCATCGTAAGAGAGGACGAGGTCTTGTAAATAAAATCATAAATTCTTTACTAGTAGAACTATATTTGCCTAGATATCAGTATTGTGGGCCTGGTACTAAGCTTGCTAAGCGTCTTGCTAGAGAAGATCCAGGAGTTAATCCGCTGGATGCCACGTGTAAAGAGCATGATATAGCATACTCAAAAAATTGACAAGATTTAAAAGCCAGACGCGAAGCAGATAAAATTTTAGCTGATAAGGCTTGGCAACGAGTTAAAGCTTCAGATTCCAGTATTGGTAAAAAAGCAGTAGCTACCTTTGTGACTGGCACTATAAAGCTTAAAAGTAGATTTGGTATGGGGCTGAAGAAGCAGAAGAACAAGAAGTACCATTGTGTTAACAAAAGGAGAAAAAAAAATAGATTAAAAAAACAAGGTAGTGCTTTACGTGCAATTATTAAAGCTGCTTTGCAAGACATAAATACTAATAGCAAAATAGCTGAAGATGTCATTAGTAGTCTTTAAAAGCCGCTCGTACTGGTGTTAAAAAATCTGGTGGTACAAAGCATGTTTAAATTTTCCGCATCTTACGCATTGCTACTCAAATTCGCGTAGCTCTACCTATGATTCCGTTGTTTGCTGGTTTGAGTGCAACAGGTGCTATAGCCAATGGAAAAGCAGGAATTATTAAAAGCATTAATGCTACTAATTCAGCCAAAAAAAAGTTAGTTGAGAGCCAGAGACATTATCAAACCATGGAAGCTATTGCCCTCGGAAGAGGCTTTTATCTCAGACCTCATAAAACTGGATTAGAAGTCTATTTAAAGCCTTACGTTGGAAAAGGTTTAAAGAAAAGAAAAAAGTTTACAGAAATAAAATTACCTGATCGAGCTCTGACCAACATAGATTTGATGAAATATTCTAAAATCTCAAAAATCCCACGTTTTCGTGAAGTATTCATGAGAAACAACTTACCTGCTGATGGACCATGGTTTTCTGAAACAGCTATAGTAAATCTTGATGAAAAGAATTGACACAAAACTAACTGGCTGGCTCATCGAAAACGTGGTAATAATGTTGTATATTTTGACAGTTTTAGAGATCATTAGCGTTATCAAAAATGTAACTCTCACAACTGCGGTCATTTGTGCTTAAAGTTTCTTTCAAAACAAATATAACTTTTTTACATCAAGAGAAGCCTCTTAATTATACTTTGACAACGATGAAAGAAACATTGACGCCCAGCCTTTCTTGTACTTCTTATGTTTTAGAAGCACAGTATTTTTCACCTATTAAATTATCGCCAAAACACAGCTACGTTCTCGGCTTCCTAAAATTTTTGATATTTAACTCAATTCTAAATATGGATGAAAGACGTGAAAAATTTTACCTTGAGAATCAAGTTGTTGTATTACCAACCGGTAGTTATGAGATCAAAGATATTAAGTCATTTTTAATTAAAGTATTACAACATCGCAACATAACTCTTGATAGTACGACAAACAATAATACGCTTTGAAGTGTTATCACGTGCAGCCATACCATTGACTTTATATCTAAGGATTCTATAGGTCGTCTATTAGGTTTCATTCAGCAAGTTTTTAACAATAACGCCACTCATATTTTAAACTTACTTGTAGCTATTCTAAAGATAAACGCATTAGGAGTTGAACGTAACATTACGAGAGGAGCTTACATAAATAGCAACAAAGTGCACACGATTCATGAATATTTTTCAGCTGTACCACCAGGATATGAAATTATTGATGTTCCTTCACAAATAATTTATTTATGGATTATTTGACGTATTATTGATCATATTCAAGTACGTACAGTAGATCAGGACGGTAGTTTATTCAACTTTCGTGGTGAAGTCATAACTATAAGATTGCATATGAAACCCTCTTAATAATGGATATCATTTATAATCAAACAAATCATATAAATAGCTCAAACTGCACTTCAGCACTCAGTCAACGACGAGCTCTCAAACCATTCAGACGTCAGAAAAAACAGTTCATAAAAGCATCGAGACATCTAAGAAGACAGCCAACACGTCAAAAATTAACTCATCAAAACATACAGTTTATAAAAAGTCTTGGTTTAAAAATAAGAAACCCTGGTGGAAAATAAGTTGGATACTTTATTGTTGAATAAAAAATGGACGAGATTCTAAGTATTCAGACTCCAGTTGCATATGATAAATCTATTGCGCACTATGAGATTTATGCTCATTAACCGTTTGCATCTTCAACATATGATAACAGCGATGAAATTTGAATTTCCAACATCTGGATTTGTGTCTTTTACCATCCGGAAGTTCTTTACATATTTATGGAAGATTGGTCAAAGCAGGTGAAAATACAATAGTAACAAATACTGCTTTGATAAACAAAGCAATCTGTCACTTATTTAAAGAAATAAGATATGAGATGAATGCCATAGAGGTCAACAAGTGCAAAAATGTTGGATTAACAACTCTATGAAAAGTTGGTTATCACTTCGTCCTGATCAAAAATTTATGATAAATGCCGGTTGGCTTGGTGTTGGAGAAGAAGCTGATGATCTTACTAATGATAATAGCAACTTTAATATAATGCTACCACTGAATATGATTTTGGGTTTTGCTGAAGACTATCGTAAAATAGTTGTTAATGTAAAACATGAGCTTTTACTTACAAGACCAAGAAACAAAACAAATGCCGTGTTGCAAACTTCTGTTGGTGTTAATGCTGCTGATCCCGCAGTCATAGCAACTTAAATAGACTTTAAAATAG
This sequence comes from Copidosoma floridanum, assembly GCF_000648655.2. Next base: position 3,466,370 of record NW_019384242.1, on the reverse strand, counting down.
TAATATTGAAGGTCAAGTGGCTCATGCCATATGTGGTAATGTCAGATTCTTATAAAATTTGTTTATCAAATTATCTGCAAAGAGACATGTTTATTCCTACGAGTCTTCGAACTTGGGGATAATATGAGTGTCCCCTGTTACCTAGCTCATCCAAACATATATGGACAGTTGAAACATCAAATTAGTTGGAAAAGCCTCGTTACGCTATTTTAGCCTTTCAAATTAACCGTAAGAATTTAGAAAAATGTAAGTGCTAGTATGTTTGATCACTGCAACATAAAAAATGTGAAACTTTACTTAAATTTACAATATTATCCTTATGGTGATCTGAATCTTGATCTAACGCGTAATCAGTATGCATTGCTATTTTATATGTATGCTAATTTTCAAAATTCATACTATGACAAAGATTGTACACCTTCACTGGGCAAACAGCACTTCCTTAATCTTATACCTTTAAACGTTCTCGATTGTTCGAAACAAAATGAGTCATTGAAAAATGCTCCAGTAGATATGAGGCTAGAATTTGAGTCACATACAAATTTTTTTACCAATACGTCAGCTTATTGGTTAATCTTGCACGACTGTATAGTTTAATACAATTTCAACTAAGGATGATGATGATAGAAATAAGAAATCTGGGCTTAAAAACTTCGTCGATAAATATTTAACTAACAGAGGATCTTGTCCTAAAAATCAATGTTACGAAAAAATAAAAAAGCAATAAAATTAATTATTTTAATTGCGAAAGATGGAGTATTTTGTAGACATGCAAGGTTTTAAGAAACTGGATAATGATTATGTGCTTAAAGAATTGGCTATCCTCCTGCTCAATACTGACGATGCAGAAGCCCCAGTATTTCTTTTTGAAGCACCCTTCAGTTGGCGTAAATTACCCCAAAAGTATAATCATGAAAATTTATTTGTTGAACTTTGCTATCATGGACTAACCTGGGACTCGGGAAAAATTAAGTACACAGAGATAGGAAATATTTAACGGGAGAATCTTGTCAATGCTACAAAGATACATGTCATTGGTGATCTAAAAAAAAAGTGGCTTGAAAGATTTGACTTTAAGGTTTGATGATATGACAGACTATCCACCATTCGAACTCCCAAGATTGGTTACTACTTGCACACGTTTGAACGGAGCCTACAAATCTATGTATGCTTTTCATAATGTGAAGTGAATGGAAAAATTTAACTTTAATATAGAATGGGTTGATGTTGATGATGATAGTAATAATAGTATAGAGCTGTAAGAATGCATTATATAGTATTTTAAGAACAACATGTTTAACAAAATCGTTTTGTAAATCATGTAAATTTTTCTTTTAGTATAAACTGATTTTAAAAATAAAACAAGAAATGTTTAACAATTATTTCCCTACCGCTCCACATCCTACATTATCATGCAACGTGCTCGCTAACACAAAAAAAACTTTTGCATGCATATAACCACCACGTGGACAAGTTGCACACGATCTCGCACATTTAAACAGCGCGCGCAAATTAGCGCTGCTGACGACTTATGCACATTGCATCGCGTGCAAACTCAAACTGCGTTGCACGTTACCAGCTGGCGCACATGGCGCTACAGGCACTAATGCACATTGCACATAAACTCAAACAGCGCGCGCAAACTCAAGCAGCGCTGCAGGTGGCACACGCAACCTTAAGCAGTGCACGCATAAGGAATGCGAGGAAGCCACAGCTCCTGCTCGCCCGTTGACTGCTGCAGGGACCACTGCACCCGAAATTAGGGTCCGTTCGCCGCGGAGAGGGAGTGGGCCGAAGTCGCCTTGCGACTCGAGCCCACCTGGGCCGGATTTGCCATAGCTTATCTACTAATTACATTTTTAAACAAGTAAGTAAATCCACTAGTGATATGTCTTAAATTTACTTGCAATATTGAAAATACTACAAAAATGAAAGAATTACTTGCAGTCGAATGTGGAACTATACTTTCAAACACCAAACTCTTACCTCATAATCTATTCAAAAAGGAACAGAAAGAAAAACATCTGTTATTTAGTATTATTTAGAAATATCTATATGTAACCATAAATAACTTTAAACATGTAGCACGTAGTATTAAAAGTAAAGTAATATCAAACTACGTTATTGTGACTCGAGCGGACAAGTGAAAAGCTGTTATAGCAATAGATAAACATTAGTATACTTCCAAAACTCTCGATTTTGGATACTCCAGCAATTTTATTGAACTAAAAAAAGACCCTTCTAGAAAATTTTGACAAAAAATAATAGCTTTACAAAAAAATTTTTCTATCCCCTTTAGTTTTCCATATTACTTAATTATCCATATGAATCCACTAGCGCCAGAATTATATCCCTTAACTAAACTTTATAAAAGCAATTGACCTGTAAGACTTAGAGTCTAATTTAATAGTTCACCCTCTTATAAATTATCGAAAAAACTATGGAATTCGCAACACACAACACTAAATTTATACCTACTTTTAGTATAAACAATACCATCGAACTTATCAATAAAATTAAAAATTTTGAAATACCTCATAACTCACTCTTAATCTCTTTTGATGTAAAAAATCTCTTCCCGAGCGTACCAATACTTAAGGTTCAAAAAGTTACAAAGGATTTATCAAAAAAATCAAACTGTAAAAAAATAATTTTAGAAGAAATTTTACAAATACTCGAGACTTGCTTAAAACAAAATTATTTTCAATATGAAAGTAAGGTTTTTTTTGCTTCAAACGGGCTAACAATAGGTGATCCCATGAGCCAACTTGTAGCTGAAATTTTTATGAACCAAAATAATTTGCTGCTGGACTGGTATAATTAGACAATTAGATACATTTTTTAAAAATATAAACTCATTACACTAAAATTTTAAACTCACAATAGAATACAAAAACAATCAGAAAATTTATTTTTTAGATTTAACAATACATCGAGTAAATGATCAACTCCAAAACCATATTTTTTGTAAACTCACATACACAGACACTGCAATAAATAATAATTTGATTAACTTATATTAATATACAATGTCCACCTACTAAAGTTACATATATAGAATTTTCTCCATACCTTTAAACCCTGAAATATAAAACGAAGAATTAAATATTACTAAACAAATAGCACATAATGATAACTATTATTCCTTAATTAAAGATTTATATGTATGCTAATTTTCAAAATTCATACTATGACAAAGATTGTACACCTTCACTGGGCAAACAGCACTTCCTTAATCTTATACCTTTAAACGTTCTCGATTGTTCGAAACAAAATGAGTCATTGAAAAATGCTCCAGTAGATATGAGGCTAGAATTTGAGTCACATACAAATTTTTTTACCAATACGTCAGCTTATTGGTTAATCTTGCACGACTGTATAGTTTAATACAATTTCAACTAAGGATGATGATGATAGAAATAAGAAATCTGGGCTTAAAAACTTCGTCGATAAATATTTAACTAACAGAGGATCTTGTCCTAAAAATCAATGTTACGAAAAAATAAAAAAGCAATAAAATTAATTATTTTAATTGCGAAAGATGGAGTATTTTGTAGACATGCAAGGTTTTAAGAAACTGGATAATGATTATGTGCTTAAAGAATTGGCTATCCTCCTGCTCAATACTGACGATGCAGAAGCCCCAGTATTTCTTTTTGAAGCACCCTTCAGTTGGCGTAAATTACCCCAAAAGTATAATCATGAAAATTTATTTGTTGAACTTTGCTATCATGGACTAACCTGGGACTCGGGAAAAATTAAGTACACAGAGATAGGAAATATTTAACGGGAGAATCTTGTCAATGCTACAAAGATACATGTCATTGGTGATCTAAAAAAAAAGTGGCTTGAAAGATTTGACTTTAAGGTTTGATGATATGACAGACTATCCACCATTCGAACTCCCAAGATTGGTTACTACTTGCACACGTTTGAACGGAGCCTACAAATCTATGTATGCTTTTCATAATGTGAAGTGAATGGAAAAATTTAACTTTAATATAGAATGGGTTGATGTTGATGATGATAGTAATAATAGTATAGAGCTGTAAGAATGCATTATATAGTATTTTAAGAACAACATGTTTAACAAAATCGTTTTGTAAATCATGTAAATTTTTCTTTTAGTATAAACTGATTTTAAAAATAAAACAAGAAATGTTTAACAATTATTTCCCTACCGCTCCACATCCTACATTATCATGCAACGTGCTCGCTAACACAAAAAAAACTTTTGCATGCATATAACCACCACGTGGACAAGTTGCACACGATCTCGCACATTTAAACAGCGCGCGCAAATTAGCGCTGCTGACGACTTATGCACATTGCATCGCGTGCAAACTCAAACTGCGTTGCACGTTACCAGCTGGCGCACATGGCGCTACAGGCACTAATGCACATTGCACATAAACTCAAACAGCGCGCGCAAACTCAAGCAGCGCTGCAGGTGGCACACGCAACCTTAAGCAGTGCACGCATAAGGAATGCGAGGAAGCCACAGCTCCTGCTCGCCCGTTGACTGCTGCAGGGACCACTGCACCCGAAATTAGGGTCCGTTCGCCGCGGAGAGGGAGTGGGCCGAAGTCGCCTTGCGACTCGAGCCCACCTGGGCCGGATTTGCCATAGCTTATCTACTAATTACATTTTTAAACAAGTAAGTAAATCCACTAGTGATATGTCTTAAATTTACTTGCAATATTGAAAATACTACAAAAATGAAAGAATTACTTGCAGTCGAATGTGGAACTATACTTTCAAACACCAAACTCTTACCTCATAATCTATTCAAAAAGGAACAGAAAGAAAAACATCTGTTATTTAGTATTATTTAGAAATATCTATATGTAACCATAAATAACTTTAAACATGTAGCACGTAGTATTAAAAGTAAAGTAATATCAAACTACGTTATTGTGACTCGAGCGGACAAGTGAAAAGCTGTTATAGCAATAGATAAACATTAGTATACTTCCAAAACTCTCGATTTTGGATACTCCAGCAATTTTATTGAACTAAAAAAAGACCCTTCTAGAAAATTTTGACAAAAAATAATAGCTTTACAAAAAAATTTTTCTATCCCCTTTAGTTTTCCATATTACTTAATTATCCATATGAATCCACTAGCGCCAGAATTATATCCCTTAACTAAACTTTATAAAAGCAATTGACCTGTAAGACTTAGAGTCTAATTTAATAGTTCACCCTCTTATAAATTATCGAAAAAACTATGGAATTCGCAACACACAACACTAAATTTATACCTACTTTTAGTATAAACAATACCATCGAACTTATCAATAAAATTAAAAATTTTGAAATACCTCATAACTCACTCTTAATCTCTTTTGATGTAAAAAATCTCTTCCCGAGCGTACCAATACTTAAGGTTCAAAAAGTTACAAAGGATTTATCAAAAAAATCAAACTGTAAAAAAATAATTTTAGAAGAAATTTTACAAATACTCGAGACTTGCTTAAAACAAAATTATTTTCAATATGAAAGTAAGGTTTTTTTTGCTTCAAACGGGCTAACAATAGGTGATCCCATGAGCCAACTTGTAGCTGAAATTTTTATGAACCAAAATAATTTGCTGCTGGACTGGTATAATTAGACAATTAGATACATTTTTTAAAAATATAAACTCATTACACTAAAATTTTAAACTCACAATAGAATACAAAAACAATCAGAAAATTTATTTTTTAGATTTAACAATACATCGAGTAAATGATCAACTCCAAAACCATATTTTTTGTAAACTCACATACACAGACACTGCAATAAATAATAATTTGATTAACTTATATTAATATACAATGTCCACCTACTAAAGTTACATATATAGAATTTTCTCCATACCTTTAAACCCTGAAATATAAAACGAAGAATTAAATATTACTAAACAAATAGCACATAATGATAACTATTATTCCTTAATTAAAGATAATAAGTTTAAAAAAGTACAATATAAAATAGCTATGAAAAAATGACTAAAGAAGAGTTAAGAGCCTCGCACAAAAGCTATGGATTGTGGGTCCCAATGAAATCTTTTGAAATTTGAATATGTTGTGGTTCGTTATTTACTAATCAAATGTTGTCATAGGTTCAAGTCTCTATAATAAACAGATTTAAAGTAATTTAATATTTAAGTTGTCTACTTAGGTCACGGATAGTTTGACAGAAAACGGTGTACAGTCAATATACGCGTCTTATTCCATGTACAGACAGATGAGATACTAGGGTTATTTCGTTCGCGTGCACTACCCATGGCTGTGATAAAGCATACATGAAATAGATATCAAAGAATATTTTATTATTGTGTTTAAATAATGTTAGTCACTGTTGTATTATTGTAAGCTTGCCTGGGGGGATACATGATTCTTTCAAACAAGACTAACTGAAACTACTCCAGAGATTAGTTATCAATGTTTAATTCTGAAGGTATATTTTAAGTACATAAAAATTCTAGTGAAATTTTTATAATATTTTCAGTGATTGGGTTATTTCAAGTACTTATTAAATAACTACAAGCTTCTTTGTTTCTTAATAATATCTTTCTACCTCGGTAGTTTTTGAGTGCTTGCTGTGCCTACGGTATTGAGCATTGCATAGGCCATATGCGCATCTTTCAAGAGTGATCACAACGATCTTATTCCTTAGAGATTTACCTCATAAGATATTTCATGCCCTTAATAACATATATTTATGGTAAACGTTATTTACGAAGAAAATTTTTTATTGATCATCTTCAAGTAACATCGGTTGATTTTTTTTTGATTGTGTCATTTTTAAGAGCCTAATGTATCTTCCCAGAGTCAATATCCTTAATGTGTATCCACGCTTCTCCTTGACTGTTTTATCCATGTCCTAGTGGCAGATTCCTTCTACCAACAACGTGAAGAATGCATGGGGATACCATTTATTTTAACATGTTCCTGTACATTTTTTCATTTCTGTTTTAAGCCATACATTTGAAATCCATTTTAAGATCGGTTTTAAGATCTATTTTGATTTACGATTTACGACTTCTGACATCTGCCCTAATGCTTCTTATGCTATTTTGTTTGTACCCTTGAGTTCTGTTTTTAAATACATTTTTATTTATTTATTTTTTTTAATCTACTTGACGTATACTTTTTGATTGATTTTTTAGAGATACTTTGTGATATGCACCAAGTACTCTTTCATAATCTGTATACACACATGCTTTAAAATCTGCTTTGCAACTGTATTAATATTTGTTTTAGAACCCATTCAGAACTACAAAATTTTTTATTGTTTTCAATACTAATTATAAAACCCCTTGGACACACGTTTTAGTTGTATTTTAATAAATTGCTCATAATTATTTTGAAAACTATTTATAGATATATTTTGAGACTTATGTCTATTTCTAATGTATTATTTTTAAATAAAATCAATACATCATAAAATTTTTTGATCTGTAAAACTAACTCACCATGTCCCCTAGTGAGTCTTAAAGTAGATTTTAAAATGAGATACTAAATAAGGACTGAATATTTTTGAAACACCGGTTTGAAAATAAATCTTAGCGCTAGTCCTAATGTTTATCTCGAAACCAGTCCAGAGAACGTCTGAACGTTTAATTAAATATGAAGTAAGATAGATGTAAGGGTGTTTAAAAAGCAGGTCTTAATAAGGTCCTAATGCTAGTCTCCAAACGAATTTCCAAGTAAGTCCTAAAAGAAATAATAAAATAGGTCTTAAAACGCGTAAAGAAAATAGTTTTAAAATAAGTTTAAACTTAGTCTCAATTTTTGTTTTAAAACAAGCAACAAAACAAGTTTTGAAGTTTGTCTCACAATGAGTTTTGAAGTAGGTCACAGAGTATACGTGAGAAACTGGTCTCAATAATAATAGCACTTATAATAACAGGTCATTAATTAGATCTCCACGCATACATCAACAGTGGTTCTGAAATACATTCTAAAACTTGTCTCAATTATGGTCTTGAAGTTCGTCCTAAGACCAGGTTCTAAGCTCGTGTAAAAACTGATTTTAAAATAAATTCCGGAGAATTGTTTTTAAAAAGTTATCAATAAAATCTACAAAGCAAATCTTACAGTTATCATTGTACAAAATCGACAAACTGATTATAAATACATATACGTAGATTAAAAAAGGATTTATTACAGATAACAAGATTGATATTTAAAAATGGTGTAAAGCTTGCTAAAAAAATGATCCTGTCAGAGTTCTTTATAACTGGAGCTAACGCATGCCTACTCTGTTGAGCATCTGAGCAGTATGAATGTGGTTGCTCGATATCAGAACTGGCCCTGACGATAGACTCTGCATTATTCTCGCTCACAACGATACAGTTGTTAGCTGTAGAGTGGGATGAAGGTGGTGGCTCTTTAGTAAAACTTGTTGAGTAGACAGGAGATAAAGCAAGAACCGGTTTGTCTAACTAAAACATTAAAACAAAGTGACGCATCTACTTTCATCATTATTAAAGTCATAATTAAATATACCCATCTGTGAAGGTGCATCGTCAAATCAATAACTGCTGTGAAGGATCCAGCAGGGACTTAAGGACTCAAACTGCTACTAGGTTTAGGGGTGGAAATAGGACTTTGAGCCGCATCAAAAAGAGGACGTTAGAATAGACTTCTGTTTGTGCCTGCAAGGGTAGACAATATAATAATTGTGGTGAGTTCGTTTTACAGTTCGAGAAATTTTATAATGAATTAATTTTATTTAAAAATAATACATTAGATATAGACATAAGTCTCAAAATACATCTATAAATTGTTTTCAAAATAATATGAGCAATTTATTAAAATACAACTTAAATGTGTGTCAAAGAGGTTTTATAAAGAGTATTAAAAACAATAAAAAATTTTGTAGTTCTGAATGGGTTCTGAATCAAATATTAATACAGTTGCAAAGCAGATTTTAAGGCATGTGTGTATACAGATTATGAAAGAGTCCTTGGTGCATATCACAAAGTATCTCTAAAAAATCGATCAAAAAGTATACGTCAAGTAGATTAAAAAAAAAAAATAAATAAAAATATATTTAAAAACAAAACTTAAGAGTATAAACAAGATAGCATAAAAGGCGTTAGGGTAGATGTCAGGAGTCTCGAATTGTGAATTAGAATAGATCTTAAAACCGATCTTAAAATGGATTTTAAATGTACGGCTTAAAAAAGATACTAAAAAATGTACAGAAACATGTTAAAATAAATGGCACTCCCATGCATTCTTTACGTTGTTGGTAGAAGGAATCTGACACTGGGACTGGGATCAAATAGTCAAGGAGAAGCGTGGATACACATGAAAGATATTGACTCTGGGAAAATACATTAGGCTCCTAAAAATGACACAATCAAAAAAAATCAATGGATGTTACTTGAAGATGATCAATAAAAAATTTTCTTCGTAAATAAGGTTTACCATAAGTATATGTTATCAAGGGCATGAAATATCTTATAAGGTGAATCTCTAAAGAATAAGATCGTTGTGATCACTCTTGAGAGATGCGCATTTGGCCTATGCAATGCTCAGTACCGTAGGCACAGCAAGCACTCAAAAACTGCCGAGGTAGAAAGATATTATCAAGAAACAAAGAAGCTTGTAGTTATTTAATAAGTACTTGAAATAACCCAATCACTGAAAATATCATAAAAAATTTCATTAGAATTTTTATGTACTCAAAATATACCTTCAGAATTAAAAATTGATAACTAATCTCTGGAGTAGTTACAGTTAGTCTTGTTTAAAAGAATTATGTATCCCCTCAGGCAAGGTTACAATAATACAACAGTGACTAACATTATTTAAACACAATAATAAATCATTCAGTTGATCATGCATATTCTTTGATATCTATTTAATGTATGCTTTATCACAGCTATGGGTAGTGCACGCGAACGAAATAACCCTAGTATTTCATCTGTCTGTATATGGAATTAGACGCGTATGTTGACTGTACACCGTTTTCTGTCAAACTATCCGTGACCTAAATAGACAACTTAAATATTGAATTACTTTAAATCTGTTCATTATAGAGACTTGAACCTATCACAACATTTGATTTGTAAATAACGAACCACAACAAATTCAAATTTCAAAAGATTTTATTGGGACCCATAATGCATAGCGTTTGTGCAAGGTTTTCAACTCTCATTTGGTCGTATTCGCATTTTACTTATAACTTTTTTGTCTACTTAAAGATGACCCCCCCTTTAAATTTTTCTCCTTTTTTTTAAGTCAAACAGTCTTACAAAAAAGAAAAAAAAAACAAAAGATGATTTCGTTGTCCCCTGAAAAAAATATGCTTCAAGAATGCAAAAGTAAAAACCTATACTTCAAAACATTAGCAACAATAGCAACGTCAACTTATTAAAATAAATATACGATCGGAGTAGAAAAAATGAACAATATTAGTTGCAGGGATTTTTCCTCGATAGGACTAGTATCGTACTTCAATGAAATATAGGCTCAATTAATTCAATTTGAGCTTCTTCTGTGAGCTTAATGTATTCAAAAAAATAGGCTATGAATCATTTTACTTACACTTAGGGTGAAAAGCATCGAAGGAAATAAAGGAAGTTACTCGAGAACGAGTGAGCGCATTGTCCCTTGACCTTGTTTGTCCGTTTTAATTTAAAAATACGTTTTAGTAAAATAACGAATTAAGTCACTTATACGCAGACAATGAACAAAATGCAGTGAACCTTCGATTTTTTTCGTAATCACAGATTTCCAGAGGTAAAATGCGATACACCTTTTACTTAATCACTTATCGCAAATTTCCTAAGGAAGAATGCAATACACCTTTGACTTGCTCATGTATGGCGAATCCCTGAAGATAAAGTGCAATACACCTTTGATTTGCCTAATTATCGCCAATTTTCTGAGGTTAAATACGGTTCACCTTTGATGTGCTCAGGTATCGTAAATTTCCTGAGGTAAAGTGCGATACGCTTTAGATATTCTGGGATCTCCCAGACACTTTGAGGTGAAGGGCAACGAGCCACTAGTATTCGGACTATTTTAGATGAGTAACACGCCTTTTATTTGCTTAGCTACTGCAGTTTTTGTTTGGTAAAATGCGATATGCTTTCAATTTTCTTACTGATTGCCGAATCCCAGAGATGAAATGCGATACGCACCAACCTCAGCGCCGCAGATGGCCAAAACACGAAATGCCATAGGCAGGATTAACACAGCTGACCGCTGTGTAAAGTGCATTGTGATAGTAATATTTATATTATTTGTACCTAAAGTAATTAACATTGCGCAATAATGAACCAAGAAAATTATTATTTAGGATTTGATGAAATAGTGAAATATATTGGCGATAGTGTTAGGCCGTATAAAGAAGGTCAGCGAGTGTATAAAGGAGGGCACATAATTAACTGTGGTATCAGCAAAGAAGCTCCTGATGGTTTGATTGAGTTTTTTGCGTTGTGTTTACAAACATCTGTACTTCACGATACTCTACACGAATTAAAAATTAAAGTAAAAAAATGCGAGGTCATTACGTGTAAGTGCTCATGTAAAGCTGGAGCTTTAGGGAAATGCAAACACTGTGTGGCTGTGTTGCTTCATCTTGACAAGTAAGCGTAGAAAAATACATTATATTTAATTGATACAATTATGATAATGAATTTCTTTCTTTTACCTAGAACTCCATCAGATATGTTTGAAGTATCATCGTGTACTGACACCAAGCAACAGTGGGGAAAGCTCAAAAACATAACAAAACAAATGTACGAAGCTCTGTCTTTGAGACAGTTTCGTCATATAAAAAAAAATGAGCACCTTCTTCGTGTGAAGCCAAAGAAAAATTGCTTAATAGATACTTTTACTAAAGGTTAGTTTTGATAAGTTCATGATTAATGATAATTATTTAGCATAAACATGGCATTGAAATGATTTTAATTTTCTTTTCGATTTAAACGATACCTCAGAGTTAGAAAAGATTCTGCTAAAATGTAGGAGTACTTGTGATCCAATAAAACTTAATGTAGATAGTGATATTCTAAAGAAGATCATTTCCAAAATCCTTAGTTTAAAGCTGTTTCAAGCTCCGTATCCAATAATATTAAGTGCCAGTGATGAGAGATTGAAGTTTTATAACAAAAAAGTAGCAATTTCTGTAATCGACTCTTGCAAGCTGTGCTTTGACACTCGTTTTTAAAATGATAATTCGTGGAAGTCAGAGAGAAAAAAAAGAATAACTGCTAGTAATGGATAGGAATATTTTACTCATTCAAAAAATGCAACCCCCAATTAGAATATGAAACTCGCTAAATCTGTCAAAAGTACATTCCATGGCAATGACGATACTCACCACGAATTACTTATGGAAAAGAAAGCCATACAGCTGTATGAAAATTCGAATAAGTGTTAAGTAATTAAAATGTGTGTTATTGTGAATCCAAAAATCCCTTGGCTAGGTTACAGCCCCGATGGAATAGTCTTTGATAAATGTACTATCGAAATTAAAAGCCACAAAGTAGGGAAAAGTATGACAGCGAAAGCAGCTGCACGGGAGTTACCTTTTTTTTAAGAAAAAAAAGAAGTATTGACGCTTGAAGTTAAGCACAAATATTATTGTCAGGTTCAATTAGGTATGTATCTGCCTGGATACGACAACTGTAATTTTATTGTTTACTGTTCTTTCGATAATTCTTTGCTAGTATTCAAAGTGCCTTACGATGTGTAAGCGACAGAACCAAGGCAAGGAGAATAACAAAGTGACAAAAACAAAACAATTAGAGTTATACAAAAGATGGATTTATTGAAAAACTTATAAATCGAAATAATGGTCTTAACGCCGACACCTACCTACTTACTCGACTGCTTTTTGTGAACTGAACATTTTGCACCCGTATGCAACCGCAACGCGCTAGTCAGCGGCGTGGGCTCGCCACTCTCTCCCTACATGCCTATTCTCCCACTCTAACATATCTCCATCTCTTACCTTCCATCGCATGAACGAAGCAACCTATATCCTATCTGTGTTGATGTCAGCATACATATATATGTATATATATACATATATATGTATATATATACATACATGGATTGATGATGATGATGCGAGGGACTGACGGTATGGTACACAAATCGAGCACCTTGTGCTCTACTTCCGAGGCAGAGTACCTTTCGCCTGAAGGCATAGATCGTCCAGTGACGTACCTACCCATAAGTCGATTATCATCAAACAAGCCGCTTTAGGGCACGGAATCTCATGAGGTCAAGGGTTGGCGTGACAGCAAATGGAGCAATTCTCCGCCCTGATGGTCGGCACTCCGCCTTGGTGCTTTTTTACTGGTTTCATTCGGCCTTTAGACCAATCCTTAGTCAGTCTCTCGCGTACAGTTTTGACTACGCAAATATAGATAAAAAAAATAAAAGGAACATTATTTCCTAATTTTCACTTTGACAATTCAAAATACAAACTACATGTAAGTAGATTTTAAAAACCATTTTTTCTGTACAGCATGCGAGAATCAAGGGCCCGTCTGTACAGTCATTTTATGTTCAGGTAACTCTGACATCGTGCGTCTTTGTTTTAAATCTCGCGCCGACCTGGTCAATGAGACGTATTACGGTATTACATTCGTAATACTTCCCATCGTACAAGAGGCTGTACTCTCTTGTACCATTTCGCGGTTTAATATGATTGATTTGTGGGTCGCTCTTACATATTTATTGTCACCAGAACGGATCTTTGCCGATCGTATAACGCCATCGCACCCTGCATAGGTCTATACAACTACTCCTTTACGCCACATATTTTGCGGGGCTTGTTCGTTAATGATCATGACCACATCACCACACGTGACAGCGTCTGTGGCGTTTCGCCACTTATTCCGAGCTTGTAATGTTGGTACATATTCGCGCAACCAGCGGCGCCAGTAAAGATCTGCCAAGGTACGTGCTCGTTCCCAATCCTTCCGTGTACAGACATGAGGGTCGTTACACATGGTGAAATCAACTGCGCCAGACGACTAGCCTATCAGGAAGTGATTGGGAGTGAGTGCTTCCGCGTCGTCAGGATCTACTGACACGTGAGTGAGTGGACGTGATTTTACAGTATGTTCGGCTTCGGTTAGAACAGTGCATAGGACTTCCTCGGAGGGGGTCTCGTTTCGAAGTGTCGCGTTAAGTGCGACCTTGACTGACCTGACGAGTCTTTCCCAAGCGCCTCTCATATGGGGAGCGTCGGGTGGGTTGAAAATCCAACGTATACCATTGGCTAGGGTGTACGCCTTTAATTTAATTTTGTCTATTTTTCCGGCTTCCGATTGAAGTTCTGTGCACGCTCCGCGGAAGTTTGTGCCATTGTTGCTATACATGCCATTCGGACAACCTTGTCACACTGACAATCGTTGAAGGGCCATTATTGCAGAACTAGCGGTCAAGCTGGCAGCGAGTTCAAGATGCACAGCTCGGGTAGTTAAACGGGTAAAAAGTACTCCCCACCGTTTGACATGACTACGACCTACTTTTACAGTCATAGGCCCGAAATAATCTACCCTACAGTGCGTGAACGGTCGCTGTTGGAACGATAGTCGTCCCTCGGGCAAGACCCCCGTTATGGGGGGTTTTGGTTGGCCTCGACGTAACTTGCATATCAGGCACTGATGGCAGACGGCCTTCAGTGCGGTCCTTGCTCCGGTTACGTAATATCGGTGCAACAATTCGTTCATGACTGTCTCATGATTTGAATGTTGGAAGCGACAATGTAATGCTTGAATAATTGATCGAACGGTGGGGTGTTTCCCATCTAATACAATCAGTGTGTGGTTGAACTCAGCATCTTGAATCCGAATCACTCGACCTCGGTTACGTAACAATCCGCGTGAGTCTATAAACGGTGAGAATCGTATTAACTTGCTGTCTACCGGTAACTTACCCCCTCGCGCAAGTATTGTTAATTCTCTCGCAAAGCTGGCCACTTGTGTGGTTCGCAACGGGTCTTCCTCAGCCAACTATCGCTCATGCACTGGATCTGTTACTGGGGCCCGTCGTGCCCATTTTAGAAAAAACTTACGGATTCTACGTGCAGTAATTAAGTGTCCTTCCCATCCTAACATGCGCGTTATTATGGTCACATACTCCGCGTTGGTTGACACCACGGCGACCTTCTCGACAAGTCGTTCAGCGACTTCTAAGACCTGTTTTTCTGTTTGAGTCAATTCGCGTTCTACTGGCCATTGAGTTTCAGGCAACTTTAGAAATTCCAGACTCCTGAACCATTTCTCTTCGTCACTGATGCTCATAGGATTTCCCCGTGTAGCTAAATCCACGGGATTCTGCTTAGTGGGCACCCATCTCTACATCGCGTCTGTTGTGCGTTCAGAAATTTCCCCTATACGATGTGCAACAAAAACTTGACGGACATGCGGGTCTCTTTGTATCCAATAAAGTACTGTACGCGAATCTGACCACAAGAGTGGATGTGAGCACGATATCTCGATTTCAGAAGCTTACGGTGTTTAACAAACGTGAGGCTAATACTGCTACCTGTAACTCTAATCTTGGTATGGACAGTGGCTTGTTTGGTGCGACGCATGACTTGGCTATTATCAACGTCACATTTACTTGTCCGCTGGTTGTTACGCACCGGAGGTAGACGCAGACAGCATATGCGCTTGTGCTGGCGTCGCAAAACGTATGCAATTGCGCGGTCTGAATTTCGGACCCCTTCGGAGTGATACACCATGCGATGCGTAATGAGCCCAGTTCTTTAATTATTCTCAACCAAGAGAGCCACTCTTCCTGTTCCTCGTCGCGCAAGGGTTCATCTAACCCAATCCCGCTCCGCCATACAGCTTGTAATATAAGTTTGGATTTTACCGTGTAAGGTCCCAACAAACCGAGTGGGTCATATATAGACATCATAATACGGAGGTACTCGCGTTTCGTAGGGGTTTTCTGACCGGATAGTAATTTTTGAGGCAGGTTTTCAAGTTCCAGGGCAAATCCCAATATGTCAGTAACTGTGTCCTAATTCATACCGAGGATGCGTTTGGTTTTACTGTCGCAAAGTATTGCCGTCTGTCTTTGCGCAGTCGGCATTACCTTTAGCGACTCATCAATTATCAAAGGCTCATTACACGCCCACCCGTGCATTTGAAAATTAGCGCGTTGGTTAACTTTTACGACGTCGTGAACTAGTAATTCCAAGGCTTGTATGGTTGGTCGGCTTACAAGAAAATCATCAACGTATGAATTCACAATGATGCTATGCGCGGCCTCGGGATTACTGACAACGAAACGTTTCACGTTCGAGTCCTTGACAAAATGTGCGTTGCACGGCGATGATTTAGCGCCAAACACCAACCACGTCATTTCATAGGTACGCGGGTGTTTTGTTCTGGATTCGCCCCTACATATAAATCGTAGTGCACCGCGATCTTCTTGACGCATGTGTATTCGCAAAAACATGTCTTTAATATCACCCTTGCATGCCACTGTATACTGACGAAAACGTAACAACACGCCGGGTATTGATTGCATAAGGTCTGGACCCGTGTCTAACTGGTCGTTTAAGATTAAGCCTTCGGTTTTGGCCGCTGCGTCAAGAACCAATCTAATTTTACCCGGTTTTGTTGGGTTAGTTACTCCGAAGTGGGGGAGGTACCATTCTCGAGATGAGGGTTACTCGTCTTGTATTTCTTGGGCGTAACCTTGTTCGATAAATCGTTTCATTTCGGCATAGTATGATCGCGCGTATTCCTCGTTGCGATCTAGTCGTTGCTCGATGTTGTAGAGCCGTTTTAATGTGGTTGTGCGACTGTCGCTCTTGGGGCAGTGTCGCTGCGCCACAGCAGTCCGGTCTCCCAACCCTCTTCTAAAGAGCGACTAGTATTCTCCAATATTTCCAGTGCACGAGCATGAGCTGGGTTGACCCGTTCCAACTCACGTACCCCCACGCTCTTAATTCAAAAGTATTCGCGAACGAGTTGGTTGAGCATGCCGTCTTGCTCCATGCACGTGGTACAGGCTGTGTGTGTACTTGGCACCGACCTCTCCTCACACAAATGTTTTTTCTTGTGCGTCGTCGAGTATTCATTCAAGCGTACATGCCCGTGGGCTACCCATCCTAAAGGGGTTAAAGATAAAGCAATGCCTAATTCGTTAACACAACGGACTTCATGATTTACTAATCAGTTCCAATTATCTTGGCCGATTATTATTGACGGAGTAATGTTAGCGTAAGGTTGAATGAAGACACTCGACTTGACACTTACTTGACGGACTAATTCTTGCGATACAGTTTGTGTGGGTAAATTTATTGACGAAACAGTCAATGCCCCCTTCACTGGTAATGCATCGCCCGTCCCTTCAATAATAAAATCTACTCGTCTACAAGGCGTGTTTTCATTTAAACTTTGGATTCCCTGTATTTTAACAATCTCGCATTTTTCCTGTAATCCTAAGCTTTTGGCTATATCGTCTGTGATCAAGGTTATTGTGGACCCGTCATCCAAAAACGCGAAAGTATCAACTGAGCGACTTGACCCTCGTACAGTTACCGGTAATATTTTTAGCAGCGCATACGGGCGTGTTAGTCACAACATTGAAAAAACCTTGCTATTATCGTGGCTTTCTGAAGTTTGTACGTTTGTCCGCGAGTTCGGTTGATTCTCTCCCACACGCTTCCCCTTTGTACGGTGTAACATTACATGGTGTGGGCCTGCACAGTGTACGCACTTCCTGGCTGTACAAGAGTTTTGTAGATGTCCCGCCCCCAAACACTTGTAGCACAGACCAAACCGTCTTGCTAATAACCAACGTCGTTTGGTAGGTTCGCGCGCAAATTCGTTGCAGTCAGCCATCTTGTGATTGTCACGCTGACATACCGGGCATGATGTGCGTTTTTCGGAAATGCTATTATCACTCAGCTCACCATGTACAGCAGCCATGACACGCTGTGTCTTTGTGACTCGGGGAAATTTTCCGTCGGTGCTGTTACGCAGCACTGGATCAGCTGTACGAATTCCGAACAGACCCCCAGCTACAGCCATCTCCGCCTCGTGATATGTAAAATCTGCGAGACGCTGAAGTTCGGTTTTTGTACTCGGTTGTTCAGCAACATAACGGTTATATGCGTATTGAAGTACTACAGGCAATTTCGCACCTACATTGCGAGCAAGTTCGGGACTGTATAAATATCCTTTTAACCCAAGACCGTTAAAGGCCGCGACCGCGTTACGTAAGCATTATGTGAATTGAGGAAGTGTTATTTTCCCGCTGCTAAGATGTAGCAATTCGTTGAGGTCTTTAACGAGTTTTGAGGCGATAACGTGTGCGTTTCCATAATGGAGTTTCAATGTTTCGATAATGGCGGCCGAACCGCGTCCCGTAGCGAGAAGCGCACTGACGACTTGTCTCGCTTCTCTCTGTACTGCACTAAATAGTCTCGCAACGTTCTCACTGTCTGTAAAGCCCGCAGACTCGGTACTCGCTTCGTATACTTGTTTAAAATGGCGCCACTCTAACGCATTACCGGAGAACACGGGCAGAGACTTCGCATCAGTTAGACGTGTTAATAAATGCGACTCATTTGCTGAGCTCGAACGTTCTTGCACCGCACGCAAGGTAGCTTCAAAAACGCCGGTAAGTTATTCAAGCAACTTCCGGTTACTTGTATCCTGCTGAGCATCTGTGCGCGTCGACTCGACTTGCGGCGTCTTTCACCGTCTGCCGTCGCCATCTTGCAGCTCGTCCTCGCTGTTTGCGTCGATGGAGTCATCCCGTCGGTTCTGAATGAAGTCGAGGTTACTTTCCCCGCCGTTAGCGGCGTCCATGATGCGTAGAGGGTCTGCAAAGAGCCGTTGCAACTTGGTCGTGATGAGTATCGACTCCCCATCCCCAGGTATGGTGTCTCTCGATGTCCCTGAGTTGCTCGCTTTCTCCTCGACTCTTCTCCTTTTCGATGCCATCCCGTCTTTCCTTCACTTTTCTAAAGCTCCACCACTACCCGTTGAGAGTTCCAGGGTTTCGGCACCAATTTGTAAGTGACAGAACCAAGGCAAGGAGAAAAACAAAGTGACAAAAAGAAAACAATTAGAGTTATACAAAAGTTGGATTTATTGAAAAACTTATAAATCGAAATAATGGGCTGAACACCGACACCTACCTACTTACTCGACTGCTTTTTGTGAACTGAACTTTTTGCACCCGTATGCAACCGCAACGCGCTAGTCGGCGGCACGGGCTCACCACTCTCTCTCTACACGCCTATTCTCCCACGCTAACATATCTCCATCTATTACCTTCCATCGCATGAACGAAGCAACCTATATCCTATCTGTGTTGATGTCAGCATACATATATATGTATATATATACATATATATGTATATATATACATACATGGATTGATGATGATGATGCGAGGGACTGACGGTATGGTACACAAATCGAGCACCTTGTGCTCTACTTCCGAGGCAGAGTACCTTTCGCCTAAAGGCATAGGTCGTCCAGTGACGTACCTACCCATAAGTCGATTCTCATCAAACAAGCCGCTTTAGGGCACGGAATCTCATAAGGTCAAGGGTTGGCGTGACAGCAAGCGGAGCAATTCTCCGCCCTGATGGTCGGCATTCCGCCTTGGTGCTTTTTTACTGGTCTCATTCGGCCTTTAGACCAATCCTTAGTCAGTCTCTCGCGTACAGTTTTGACTACGCAAATATAGATAAAAAAAATAAAAGGAACACTATTTCCTAATTTTAACTTTGACAATTCAAAATACAGACTACATCTAAGTAAATTTTAAAAACCATTTTTTCTGTACAGCATGCGGGAATCAAGGGCCCGTCTGTACAGTCATTTTGTGTTCAGGTAACTCAGACATCGTCCGTCTTTATTTAAAATCTCGCGCCAACCTGGTCAATGAGACGTATTACGGTATTACATACGTAACACGATGAAAATGCAGTTTAACATATGTACCTACCTGTATTGTGACGAGTTTATTTTACCTATATTTTAAATTATTTAGCGCCAACTGATAAAGAAAATAAGTAAAAATTTTGTACAACATCTGTGATTATAATATAAGTTACTATTAAGACATTATAGTGAATTTAGTACGAAGAGCTTTAGAAATAAATAATTCAATGTAGCGATTACGTGATTGTTTCCAAAAGTACCTTAATAGTATATGTTAACGTTTTGTACTAAAGGAGATATAAGACTGAAAATTGCAGATCAAAGAGCCACAAAATTAGTGTATGTTAAAAAAAAATATAATGTATTTTTTCACCACATTTTTTAATTTATTTGATAAGTTTTAATCAAAACCATTTGTATCTTTTATTATATAGAATTGGTGCCCTTAAATAAATAATTTTACATATAATTTTTCCAGTTTTTCCCATATAAGGTACGATTTTTATGGAAATCTTACTTCTCAGTATATTAAAAATTTTCATCCTCTGAATTGCTCGTTCAACATGAACTCGAGCTGAAGCTATTTCAACAGTAGTAATTACGTTGTCCTTTGCTATTTCTTTATTTTTCTCCAGCTTTGGAGGCATAAACGGTTTAATACGTGCTTGTGCACATTCTTCCTCAATTGCTAACCCCTTATCCACCGTGATAGCGTCCCTGGTCAGTTCAAGTTTTTCAATGATCTTTGATTTATTGAAAATAGAATTGTCAGATGCCCTGCCCCCAAACAGTTCACTGAGACAAATAATTAATCCTGATGGGAAAACTCCTACCATAAATTTGATTGTCTCACACCCCTTATAGTGAGAATACAGACGTAAATGACAGTTCAAATATTTTGGACGTTCCACAGGAATTTCTGTACAGTCTAGCACCACGTATGTTTGCTGATACTTTTTAAAGCATTTTGGCATGCTGTGCACAACTTTATCTTTTGATGGCCAATATATTGCATCCTCCAAAACATATGCAAGTGAGTGCAAAGTTATTAAAAAGAAATGACTACATGTTTGTCGCCTCATACCAAATAACACTGCTAGGCATTTAAACGTAAGGTATAACTTCAGTTTACACAAACACATAACGATTCTTGTTTCAATATTACAATTATACTGGAATGACTTATACTCACACTCTTGCAGTGATTTGGTTAAATTTTTTAACAAGGCAAAACTAATACCCGTAAATATTTTTAAGCTATTATCAGTCTTTAATAACTGCATCAAGGTCACGTCCTCTTTTTTTATCTCGTCACACACAGTGTCAATTATGTCGACGTTCTTCTCCACTTGAGTCAGTTGAGTACTTCGATTTTCTAATTCCAACAAGACATTAGCTACTTCCATCATACTATCAGTTTTCTGAATAATTTTCATCGGCTCTTTTTTCAAACACTTACACTCGTTTTTATTTTTGATAGGATCTTATGGTACATTTACAGCTGCGAGTATGCTTGTGGAAGCTTGATTGTTTTGGAGTGTATCTTGTAGCACAGTTACAGCTGGGAGTATGCTTGTTGAAGTTGCGTTGTTTTTGGGTGTATTTTGTGGCGAGTCACTTTGCTTGATAGGGCAACTGTTAGTGCAAAAAAAAATCGTAAGAATTATATCAAATTTTTTTTTTACCATATGTAATATTTGAAAATTTTACTTTTTTGTTAGCTTTACAGCATCCATATCAATCTTGCTTTGCAGCCTTCTCTTGAGCCAAAGAGCTCTTAGTAACATAATTTTACTATTCTTAGCTACTCGCTCAGCATCCAGTGGTGTTACTGGTAAGCTTCTGGATGGTATGACATTTTTTTTTAATCATAATCTCTTGGCATATGGATCTTCAGAACAGAAAAGATCTTTATAATGTGTATACCTTCAATTTAAATAATAACAATAATAAAAAAGTCACACTCACTTGGAAAGAAAACTGCTCTTTGAAAATGAGATGCGCATACTTTCATTCCAAAGGTTATCGTTTTACTAATCTTCAAGACAGTACTCCAATTTTTCTTTTGTTTTTTATCACTTGGGAACTGGAATAAGGAGTCACTTCGTACATACTTACATTGAGGCACTGGGCACCAATTATTATTTTGCAAAACCTTTTTTATTTTAATATCAGACATAGCCCTACTGTTTGACATACAAATTTGTTTTGTTTATCCTGCTTATAGCGTTTCGTGTTTTGGCCACCTGCGGCGCTGAGGTTGATGCGAACATAGCGGATACCTCTGACTTGCTTCGGTATTGCAGATTCCTTAAGGTGAAATTCTATACACTCTTGTCTCAATATTTATCACGGATTTTCTATTTAATATTTTTGGGTGTTCTTATTCTCCAAGAATTATATTTTGTTAAGTGAACCGCAATAAAAATCAAGAAAAATCACTTACAATCGACTAGTCCAGTGATTTTACATAATTTTTATTATGTCATTTGCAGTAAATGTGCTATTTAAAAGACTATTGAATTCTACCTGATGAAATCAGTGATATTTATTATTTCCAAAATGCAAGAGTATTGTATTTAAATTATTTGTGTTTTAATATTAATTTCTAGTTACAGACAAAATTAAGATCAATACGACAATGAGACTCTTTACGTAAAAAACTGTAGAGAATCTTATTTGTTAATCAATACTAACTAAACAAAATTGATGTAGTGAAATGTAATTCTTATATTGAAAAGGTTCATTCTACGCTCATTTTTATGGCACAGTAAGATTTCTCGTGGCTGGAATAGTTTAACATGGTAAAATAAGAGTAATTGTTGGTGTGAATCCGTTTTAGTAGCTGTGCATCACAACTGATCATCACAACTGATAAACAAAAAAAAGGGCATATTTCGGCCAACCTTTCTCTACTGCCAATGAACGACTAAAATAATTAATATTTCTTTTGAAAATATTATCACTATACTCATTTACTTTGATTTCAGGTGGCTCCGATTTGACATTGACGCTGCAAAACATTTTCAATGAACTAAAGCGCAAACGTAGCACTTTTTGCAAGTTTTTTAGCTCATTTATTAATTTAGTTGTTAATTTTTTTTAGTAAAATAAATCATGCGTTAACTATCGAGGATGTATCAAGAATCAGTGTGCGAAATTTCAAAAAAATTGGCTTGGTAGTATTCATGGTTAGTAATTACAAAATTTTTTGGGACTTTGCTTCATGTACTAGTAAGATTTATTTCAAGTCCCAGCAATTATTTTTTTTTTTTTTGTTAACTTTAAAAATATTCAAGCCATTTAATTCCGTCTGTGTCATAGTCAACCTTAATCACGTCTTTAGACGTCTTAGATCAGAAAAATATCTTTCAGACGTACATCATGAACCAAGAATAGCTAGAGGCAGTAGTAATAAATTTCTGATTTTTTTTTTTTATTCTTCAAGATGTCTATCAATGACTTAATTGAGAAATTCTTACTATTTGCTATAATATAAAAAAAAAGTTCTTGTGTATTCAAGACTTGAATATTAAGATACTTCTCACCAGATTAGTTACCTTTAGAAAAGTCAATAATATAATTTTAAAATTATGTTACGTGAATATGCACGTTATAAGGGTTTTATAATATACAAATAAAGATCCAGCTTGGATTTAATATAAAGAAACAGTATAACTCTCCTTTTTATTAACAGCCTTACGCCTAACGTCATTCTTAATTATATTACAGCTATATGAAAAGACAGCATTTGTTTATATGTTTCCAAAAATCTCAAAAACTACTGAACCAATCAATCCCCAATTTTGGCAGAAGTTCCATTACAATTTCTAATGTGTCATAAGTTATTGAAAATAACGATAACTTTAATAGAAGTGTTTTTATGCTACTTATAAAAATTAACTGCACAACAGCGCTGTAAGAAGGTTTTAACTTATGACCACTAGGGGCCAAGACATTATTATTTTAAATATTACTTTACCTTGACTGAGCTGCTCCTATAATCAATTTAATGGATTTACTTTAATAAGTAGAAGTGTGTGGTTAACTACAGTGACGTGTGACACGCACGTCAGCACATAGTCGATGTTGAGTGATAACACATCTCCTGAAATCTTATATCTCATAAAATTTTGTTTGTTTCTGAGCCTATACGGTATAGAAAAATATCTCCAATCTTACTCATATTAAAAACCAAAAGTCGCTTAAGCCGTTGTAATCGCTAACCACGAGAACTACTCAACCGATCTGGCTGACATTTCGTAGACTGATTCTTGACACCTTCTTAATGGATTAAGTATAGTTTAAATCTTGAAAAAATAACTAACATGACAAAAATAAACTCAAAGTTTAAAAAAAATAAGCTACCTGCGATAGAAGTTAGAGATAACGTAAGAAATTAGCTTTTCATTACAACCCTCATAACAGTTATCACTTACATTTTTTAGATTTTTGAATAGGTAGGATATTTATTTTTATTCTGTGGTGATGAAAAAAAAAAGGTTGAGCTCCAGGACTTTCTTGCTCTGGTGACAGGCAATGGTAATGGCGAATAAATTTCATGGATTTTGAACATTAATATTGAAGTACAACTTCTTTAGGTGGGTCTTATGTAGGGACTTAACCCGTGAAATGAGCGAGCAAACCTTGCCATGCACATATGTATCTATGTATATTATTTGTACGTATATCAGCTGCACCTCAGGCAGGGGATCTGTTCTGTCTGTCTCCTTTTCTCTCTTTCTCTCCCTCTCGCACGCGCACAAAAGTGCGCCTCAATTACTCTATCTATATGTTTGATATAGCTTCTCTCTATCTCTATATATAAAGTAGACAGAGAATCGATCAAACAAATCATCAGCGCAAGCGTCCAGAATAATAGTCGAGCGGTCACCCATCTGACTACAAATCGTGGCCAACTCTGCTTAACTTTTTAGATCGACGAGACTGTAATTCTACCACTGCGCCACCGTGTCGTTTGTAGGTATACCTACTGCTGCATGGTGAAGATCATAATGTGGCTGTAACAAGGGCTAAACTGGGCCTCTGTTACAGCTAAAGTACTGTCAAGTACACGACAATAACTTTTAAAAATAAAAAAAAAACGCTGTATCTCGACAGGGAAGCCAAATTGATTTAAAATAACAATTTCTACGGGTTTTATTGAGGAGATCTTTATGATCAAGGTGCCCAAATTAGAGGGGTTGGATTACGAACAAACATAACATCAATTTTTTGATTTTTCAACAATAACACAATATAAAAATTGGTTATTGGAGCATGACTTTATTTACACAACTAACATAATTGCCAATATTTCAACGTCATGCTGACGTCATCCTCAGGGCAACTAACAAAATATATAAACAATCATAAATACATAATATCCAAAACAAGTCATAAATTACTAAGGAAAGTTTAATATAATTACCAATGTAAGTGTTAGGATAACACGTGGCATTGCAAATGGAGCAAAAAATCATTAATACATAATGATCAATGTGAAGAAATTACTATTTAATAAAAAGATTTTTGCTTTCACGAGAAACATAGTCAGAAACATTAAAATGCAAGAACATTAACTAAATGTAAGAAAGTAGACGCATATGTAAAATATGTATAACAAGGTACACTGTAAGTACTATGGTGAGGAAAAATCAAGGATGTTATACTACCAATGAAATGTGTGTAAAATGTATAAATTTCATTGAACGTATGAAAACGTATAATAGATGTGTAAAAAGACTTAATATTGTTTTCGCATAATTTTACGCTTAATATCTTGTAAAAATTTTTGGTAAGAGACATACAGTTTGTTAGTATCAATCTGTCTATTTACATTATTATCATAAACAGAAATATGTATCATTTCAGAAAATTCGCGTTTAAATCTATTCTCCTCCCGGTCCAAAATTCTAACATTATTAAAATCAAATGTATGTTGAAATAGTATTGAATGAGAAGCAATGGCAGACTTATTATCCTGGTCTTTGACCATTCGTAAGTGTTCACTTATACGAATGCCAAGCAATCTCTTACTTTGACCCACATAGCAAATACCGCATTCACAAAGAATTAAATAAACTATGCCCCTCTTTTGAAGTGTAGCAACTTTATCTTTACCTCATAGTATTATATCAGTAAATTTACATGGATTGGAAGAAATTACTCTAATATCAAATTTAGAAAAAATCTTACGTAAAGAACTTTCTAAGCAATGAATGACGGAAATACATTAGAAGGTGTTCCAAAACAAAAATTGCGGCTCTCTAAACAGCAACGGTCACAATCAGGTGTTGAGTCCTTAGATTTGTTGAACAATCTATTGAGAAAGCTCATTGTCGCTTTAATGTATTTTTTAACAAAATAACCTGGATAAGCATTCTCAGCAAGAACCTTCTTAACCTCCCAAATGTTTTTGGTCCTGAAACAAGGCTAACTTAAAAACTTTGTCAATCAAAGAATAAACGATAGCTCTCTTCTGACAAACAGTATTATGCGAAAAAAAATTTAAAAATCGTCCAGAAGAAGATGGTTTTTTACACAGATCAAACAAACAAGAAGAATGAAGAATACGTGTAATTAAAATGTCTTAAAATAAAATAGAATTATTTGTCTCTCTTTCTACTGTAAATTGTAAATACGAATTATAATTATTAAAACGGTTCAAAATATATTCAATATGTTCTGTTTTTATAATAAGATGACAATCATCTGTAAAGTGCACATAGGACAGAATGGAATCTCCGCATTCCAGAATAATGGATGACTCCAAAGATTAAAAAACTATTTCAGCTATTCATGGAGGAGAACAGCCACCCATAGGAGTTCCACACTTCTGCCTATATACTTGATTATTGAAAATAAAATAATTTGAATTAATCAAAAAATTGAAACCATCAAGAAATTATTTTTTATCAATGGCCAAAAGGTTCATAAAGGAACCTAGTTTTTCGTTCGAACAATTATTAAATCTTTTTCCGCATAATCCTGTTTGTCAGAAGAGAGCTATCGTTTATTCTTTGATTGACAAAGTTCTTAAGTCAGCTGATCCTTGTTTCAGGACCAAAAACATTTGGGAGGTTAAGAAGGTTCTTGCTGAGAATGCTTATCCAGGTTATTTTGTTGAAAAATACATCAAAGCGACAATGAGCTTTCACTTTTCCGTATTTTCATTGCTTAGAAAGTTCTTTACGTAAGATTTTTTATAAATTTAATATTAGAGTAATTTCTTCTAATTCATGTAAATTTACTGATAATATACGATTAGGTAAAGATAAAGTTGCTACACTTCAAAAGAGGGGCATAGTTTATTTAATTCTTTGTGAATGCGGTATTTGCTATGTGGGTCAAAGTAAGAGATTGCTTGGCATTCGTATAAGTGAACACTTACGAATGGTCAAAAACCATGATAATAAATCTGCCATTGCTTCTCATTCAATACAATTTCAACATACATTTAATTTTAATAATGTTAGAATTTTGGACCGGGAAGAGAATAGATTTAAACGCGAATTTTCTGAAATGATACATATTTCTGTTTATGATAATAATGTAAATAGACAGATTGATACTAACAAACTGAATGTCTCTTACAAAAAATTTTTACAATATATTAAGCGTAAAATTATGCGAAAACAATATTAAGTCTTTTCACACATGTATTATACGTTTTCATACGTTCAATAAAATTTATACATTTTACACACATTTCATTGGTAGTATAACATCCTTGATTTTTCCTCACTATAGTACTTACAGTGTACCTTGTTATACATATTTTACATATACGTTTACTTTCTTACATTTAGTTAATTTTCTTGCATTTTAATGTTTCTGACTATGTTTCTTGTGAAAGCAAAAATCTTTTTATTAAATAGTAATTCCTTCACATTGATCATTATGTATTAATCACTTTTTGCTCCATTTACAATGCCACGTGTTATCCTAACACTTACATTGGTAATTATATTAAACTTTCCTTAGTAATTTATGACTTGTTTTGGATATTATGTATTTATGATTGTTTATATATTTTGTTAGTTGCCCTGAGGATGACGTTAGCATGACGTTAAAATATTGGCAATTATGTTGGTTGTGTAAATAAAGTCATGCTCCAAAGTAACCAATTTTTATACTGTGTTATTATTGATTTTTGACTGTGGAGCAAGTGTTTGGAAGTTTCACCTTTGATATTTTTGATTTTTTGACTATATCTTGAAAATAACAAGTCAAAAAAAATTTCTTCATTTAGCATGGCATGTTTGGAAAATTATTATGGACGTTGAAAAAATCTTCAAAAAATTTTTGTTACAACCTAACCTCTTAAAGTAAGAAGAACAGTTGTATCTCGAAAAGGAAGTCAGATAGGTTATTATTGATTTTTGACTGTGGAGCAAGTGTTTGGAAGTTTCACCTTTGATATT
>NW_019384242.1:3411915-3438031 GCF_000648655.2 Copidosoma floridanum | reverse complement strand
GTAATAATTCTAAAAATAATAAGTCATATCTCAAAGGCAAAGCTACAACCTTCACATCCTACCTATTAATTGATTTATTTTCTGTTCTCTATAATATATATTATAAGAAAAGTTGTCATATGACCAAAACTTATATTCTTTTCATTGATTTCGAGGTCAGTAGAAATTAGTTAAGCGCTGGTGAATTTTAATATTAAATTATAAGTTATTGTGGAAAATAAATGAAATGAAAACTTACAATTTAACAATGAGAAATATTTATATGTCCACTGTTTTACCTAATCTCAATAAGATATATTTAATTATTGTTCTTTTATGGTAGCCAACATTTAGAAAAATTTTTATTTATCAGATACAAAAATTCCAACAATAACTAATTGTACGCATATGATGTCATATCAAATGTACAAATGTTAATTATAAATAAAAAACATTTGGCCCCACGTAATGACTCAAAACTACCTTTTTACGGCGCAGTATAGTGAAAATTTTTGTTGCATTCTGCATTACATGACCAACAATTCGTACATGTATTATTTACATCATAGCAAACATGGAGGTACTTACAATGCACAAATCATAACATAAGTGGTATATTAAAGTATGTGAATTCTATGCAAGCGCCTGCTCGAATACGTAATAGTAATAAAATTTTCACTATTTTGATATGGGATTCTTAAAGATCTTTTAAAATTAGGTGTACTCTAATTTTTTCAGTTTTTACTATATCCAATTTAATAATATTTAAGTTGGAAGTTTTACTTCTACCAGGTTTCCCAAGATCCACACCTGGTTTTTTTTAATAAGACGCTTTTTGTTATAAAAAGTGTCAAGAATAAATATAAAATTTTTAACTGAAAACTTTTTACATTACATGTTAACGTACTACGATGTTCTATTCAGTGAGTTTCAGGCCAAGCTGAGAGAAGGGGGGCTGCTAGTTAGATATTAATAGACTTGTTATTTATTGACGAACAACAAAGTATAAACTGAAACTACGGAATAAAAAAAGAATATATACATTTTACGAATTGTGAATAGAAACCCACTAGTGTTCAAAAATATCATATAGCTAAGCTCACTCGTGCTAACTGTAAGTTTGCTAACTGTAACAGCTACATTTCCATACGTGTACATAAGCTTACTGCGTGTGGATTTCCCCACCCAAAACAAACGAGGGTGGGGTGTTTTCCATCCATTTCCACCTACTCCACCACTTTTGGGTATAGTAGCATGAGTACTGTATACTATAGTATAGGAAACAGTTAAATTACTAAAATTAATATTTTAATAATAAGAACAAGATCATTGATAGTAAAAAATTTTAAAGTTAATAACCTGTAGCTCCTATCTGTCAAGATAATGTTTCGTTCTTCTTCGAAATGAACAACAAATTTCTATATTAAATGAATGTAGAAAAAAATTATATTTGCTCTATATAATGTTAATAACTGTGTATTTTTGTAACACGTGTACACAATCTCATCAGAGCTTTAGAATAAACTGATTCTTTAAGTAGTTCAATTACTAACAGAAAAATTAGTTTATTCAAGAGCTCGTAACGAACCACGAGTGCATTTCATATAAAAACGCAGTTATTAATAAACAAAACTGAAGGAATCAGAAACTATTCTTTTATTTACTTCATATCATACACTTATCTGAGATTAGAGCGTGAGCAAACTCTGAAAGAAATTTTGGGTGGTGATTAACTACTTTATATTCCATTCCTTGAACCTACCATCATTTACATTCTATAATCCTTACGATTGTCCTACATATTTGCTTGTCACTAATAAGTGAGCAAATTTTTATCCTGCGCAAGAATCATCTGTGGCTAAGATCGTTAGCTAAGCCACATTAAAGATTCCTGCCAACAATCTAGAAGGATACGTTCAAGTTCCATCCTTTTCCAATTTCTTTTTTCGTTACAAAGAACTTCATGCTAATATTAAATTGGACTGCTAGAATATTTGAGTAATTATATTAGTTTACACAAGAGTTTACGACAGACTGTAAACCAGACTGTAAGTGTATTGCACAAGAAAACAAATGATTAAAATTTAGTCTCAAAAAAAATTTACAAAATATTTAACTTTTTTTTTTAATTTTTTTTTCATAAGCATTTAGAAGAAGAGTAATCGTGAGCAACATATTATTTATGAGTATATTAATTTTACCACTTATATTGTTGAATTTTCTGATACCCTACTATAGAATATAATCAGTAACTTAACGAACGGAATTATTATCATCATAAACATAAATGTAAGGATGTCTGTCTAATTCATTTATATTCTCTTCCAGTTGTTTGAGCTTTTCTTCTAAACTGGTTTTCCTTCTTATTTTTGCAACCGAATCAACAAGGAATGGCAGGCATTGAAACTTTTTGATAGTTTTTTCCCATTTGGTTTTTAATGCCTAAAAGAAAGCAAAAAAATATGTATTTTTACCGGTTTGATTATTATTATTATCAATTTTTAATGTTTCTACAACTTACATAAAGCAGCTCTTTTCTTTGATCTTCAGTGACATATACACACAACGGTTTCTTATCTTTGAAATTATTTCTTATGTCCTTAAATTGTGTACCAACCATCATTTTTTCAATTTTCTTAGGAACCATACTAAAATTCTGAAATCAATTTAAAAGTTTTTGACTGCAAAATATTTTTTGTTGAGTTTCTATAGTGAAATGTACATAACTTTTTGCAAAGTTACTAAATAACTTACTATAGATAATATACTCGAATAAAAATTGTGTAAACAGGGGGTCTTTTTGATAATTCCAAAGAACATACAGTTAATGTATACAAGAAAAGCCACAATAAATTAGTTTAAATATATTATGGTGGCTCATCACATGTGTACTATCTGATTGCGTGACATCAGTCCATCAGACCTACAAACATCCGGTCATACCGCTACCATAGCACAAGTAACCTGTGTCTTTTCATACGTAATTACCTTTTTGATAGCCAATACCAAAATATTACCTGGTACACCTTTTGATATCATTGAGAAGCTTATAATTTTTACTTTCAATTCTTAATTTTATACAAAGTGTTAAGATGTATATTGGAAAACATCGTTACATTGTTAATCAATATTGTATGGCCTTCCATGAGAGCCCCACTAAAACATTAATTTTTAAGAAATTTGTTTCCAAAAAATTGTCTGGCAACACAGCTTCAAACTTTTAGAGGTGATTCAGTTCATATTCAAGTATGATTCCTCCAAGTTCCGTTGATACTTAAGGTATTTCGATTTCGTAATGAGCCACCTTACGAGGAATTTGATAAATTTTTTTTTTTCATAAAATTAATGCATAAAAAACTTAATAACTTTTTTCTAAAAGAATATGCATTCAACTCTGTAATCCATAATAAAAAAGTTTAAGGGTTCTAAAAAAGGATACATTAGTAATGTAATGAAGCTTTAAAAATTTGTTGTTTGTTTTACCTGCAAATTTTCTACTTTTTATCTATAGCGCTATCAAAAATTAGTTTTAAATAATTTTTTTAACTAAATATTGTGAGTTTTTGATTAGTAATTGTTTTAAGAAAATGAGAGTCTAAAATATTGACATTGCACTTCCTTCTCATAGCATTACAATGTTTTGCTTACTACAGCATTAAAGTCAGCAAATAAAAATTCTAAACGTAAATGTCAAAGAAATATTAGTCGTTGTAGTGTCAATTGCTAGTTTTAAATGTTGCAGTTTATTTATCCTACACAAGTAGAAAACATTAATTATACCATGTTTTAAGCAAGTTCTATCCCTTGCCATAGTCGATGAAACGCTCTCTATAAATCAAGTTCAGTGTGTCGTCTGTCTCTTTTGTACTCCCACAAAAACATAACCCTTAGTAGTATTTACCATGATTACTAATTAATTTTTCTTGTCAGCACCCCTGAAATTGTTTAATAAAATTAAATACAATGATGAGATATTTTTTTATTATTAGTACAATTTTCATTATATGTTCTTTGTCAACAGATAAGATAAATTTAATAGAAGTGCATCAAAATATATAGAGTTATAAGCGTATAAGCTAACTTTTCGCTAATTTTCTTAGTATTGTTTAAAAAATATGTATAAGTTATGTACTATTTATATACAACTAATATAGAAGCGATGTTAAATTATGTTGGGAAGAAGATTTGATCCAATTTATGCACAATTTTCTAGAAAGAAATTCTTATGAGACTGAGTAGAACTTTTACTCCATGTTTTCAACCATGGATGTGAGTGGTACTTACATTAATTAGCTAAAAATTAGGAAAAAAATCCCCAAAAGTTTGTAATAATAGTCAAGTAACGTTTTTAGCGTCTAGAAAAAAAAAAATGTCAAACCTAAGAAGAGAAAAAATAAAAGAAAACAATTGTGGTTAAGAAGATACGCACTTTTAACAGTAAAAGAAATTAGTATGTAAGGATTAAAATCATTATATCCGTTCTTTGACAAATTGCGATAAGCTGTTATTTTAGGATTATTTAAAAAAAATTCATTACTTGTGTTTTTATGAATATAAAGAGTTTAAAGTAAATTACAAAATAGGTGTTGTGTCCTTTAACATCCACACAAATACCAAAAAAATTAGTTCTGATTTTTTTGCAAGCCGCTGAAAAAAAGGCTGACCTAAAAAATACCCCTAAAAAAGTTGTTAGCCCACCGAGAGCGTTATTCAAACGTTTTTTTGTTTTCCAAAAGTAGCTTCCTAGGGTATCTTAATGTTGTTTTGTTTGACCTCATGCAAGTACGGAAAAAACCGATGGTAAAAACCAGCAACCAATTGTGGGTGTGTGGTGTGGCAAGCTTTACCTTCTGTTCCCTCAACAAAGCAAGACTTTGGAAGTAGTAAGCGTGAGCATGCAGAATAAAAACGAGCATTAAAAATAACAATATCTTTGGAACTGTGCAACGTTAATTCATGATTTTTTGATGTAAAATCATACTGTTGATCTTCTGTTGATTTATGATTTTTGTATTTAAGGGGGTCGTGTCACAATTTAAAGTCAATGCGTGTTCTAAAATAAATTATGTGCTCCAAAACACACAAGTAAAAATAAATGTAACAACGCTGTATGAGGCGAAAGCCCTCTGTATATCTATACGTATAGAGTGCATGGTGACTCAGTCGGCTGGGTCGTGGGTCAGCACGCGGGAGACCACCGTTCGATTCCTGGCCAGAGCGATTTTTTCAGGCAACTACCTCTGTGAGATTTCACACGTGCTTCTTTATCACGCAATGCTCCTCGAGGAGGGATATAGGCAACCTCGCAGCCAAATTGCCTAATTCTCCCCCTACCCACCTTCCAGTAATGGTAGGCCTCTTTCCTTCCTTCTCCCAGGTGCTAAGTGCCCTGAGTAGTGCCTTTTATATGAGCCGAACGTAAAGCACTGTAATACAAAAAAAATAAAATCCATACGTATACGTATCGATACGTTCGGAGGTTATATTGTACGCCAACATTGAGTTGGTGGTAAAATCTCTGTTGCAACATCTTCACCGATTCTTCAATACACACTTTTTATTTGTTATGACTAAACAACGGTAATGCTACGGGTACTGTTTTTGAAATATGGTGCTTAAAACATACTATTTCACATTATATTTTAATTTCAGCAAAGTCTGGAATTTTTTTTTTATTGCTATCTGTAAAATACTCTTTTTCCAATAAGAGTACGTGTAAAATATATAATTTATGTCTCAAAAACGGTAAAGCTAGTGTGTCTGAAGTTTTAATATGTTGTTTTAATATGTTGTAGTTGTTAGCTTATCCACATTTTTTCAAGGAGTTCCTAAGTTTTTTTATTTTGTGACACTATCTTAAGTGTAGCTTTGGATGATAATGTTATTGCACATACTTTTGCAAATTAACTGAAGAAAATTATCATCCATATGATACTGCTTGGTACTACTATTACCAAGTGTTCACAATCTTTGAAGTAATTGACGATGACTTAAATAATTAAACGTTAATTAAACAACTATTATTTATAGTAGCAATAGTGACAGTTTTTGTAATATGCAATGAAAAATAATAATCATGATAATATAAAGTTTAACACTAATATCTTTGTTACATGTTTTGTATTTTATTTATCGTGATATTTGTAATACTATTTAAATATTACAAACTTTTTTTTATACCATAAAATGAGCCGAGCTTACAGATTATAAGAAGCCAAGTAGCCCTATGAACTACAAAGAGACAGAGCTATAGAGAATCAAAACAAATAATAACAAAGTCAACTTATCTACAATGAAAAGATTTTGTTTCACACAATATTCTTTACTTTAACGTCATTTTCATATTAATTTTGTACAAAAATACCATACTTTGTTGTGCATCTTGATAAGGCAACATATAATTGACCATGTGAAAATAATGATTACTTGTAATTATTCCTAACATTAAAAGTTTTATCTTGTAATTTGTTTATAGTCATTGCAAAAGCTTAAATGATAGGAAATGGCTTTCTGTATAAAATGAATAATAATAGAGATGTATTTTTAGCATTTAAAGTGATTTTTAGTAGAAAAACTGTTTATCTAATTTTTTCCCAAAATGTTATTTCAACCTAAATATAAAAATTTACCAACTTAGTTATTTTCAACCTTGCACCATTATGTAAACGATCCAATATACTCAAACTTCTTCTTAACATTATGACCACTCTACTTTTTTAATTCATTTTATAAGATGGTTAATCTTTACCAATGTTATTAAGTATTTCCATCGAACAATTAGTGTAGACAGTATCGACAGATTAATTAACTCCTTTAAATTTCGCTTTATCAATACTGTCATACATCTTTATTTTACTTATTATCTTATTTACAACCTTACAACTTTCGAAAATTTTCTGTAAAATCAGTTGTATATTTATTCTAAGTATTTTCACCAAAAATATTCTCTAAATGTAAGGACTATGCAAAAAATTATCTCAATTTATATGTTAAAAAAATGTTTCTTTAAATATATCGTCAATGTCAGTGACATGTTTCATCAATTCTATTGCTACATCGGTATCTTTAAATGTTTTATCAAAGTTGCAATGAAACTAGCGTCTCACAGTTGAGCGACCAACGAAGTAGAGGAAATGAGCCCGACGATGTAGTAACTGTTTATTGTACTTTAAAATTTTTGTAATATTTAATCTTGTAAGAAACAAGGACGTATAAATTTCTATGAAAAAAATTTTAAGATAGAAAGTTAACAAAATTTTATGAAGGGATGTGTGGGTGTGAGTTCTGTTCTAAGTCATTGGCTGCATATCTAAAGATTTCTTTAATTGAGTTCGATAAATTTTGTCATGTTATTTTTGAGTATGAAGATTTTGTATTACTGCTGAGACAAGCAATTCTTATTTCTATTACTTGATTTTTTTTTTCAAACTACGTTATTTGCTTATTTTATTTATTTAATTACATTAAATGTTAAGAAAAATGAAAGAACGTTAAATTTCTCACTATTTGAATGAAAATAAATAACAGTGTGTTAATAAGAGTAAGTGCATGAGTAATGCATGAGTTCAATAAAATTTGAAATTTTGTTTGGAGAATTTCTATTAGTAAACCAATTAAAGAATATTACTATTATTTTTACAAATTTGTTTAGTTAAAGAGATTCTGTTGCTTGAAACATTCAACAATGAGAAGTTAAAGAAACTTTGTTTACGAAAAACTGGGCCGGGTAGTTACAAAATTTATAATTAGCTTGTTTTGACTCGTAGGTTAATGAGCTGCTGTCTATTTTAGCCTCTCTATGTCATGTATCTCGTATTTATAATGCACTTTTAATAAGAATTTTACCGCTATTAAGAATATCCAAGATCGAATTTAATTTTATTTACTATTTTGTAGGTATTTAAATGCAAAAAATAATGAATTAGTTAAATACCAAATCTTACAAGGTTGATTGCAACGATGATTCTAATTCTACGTGAAAGTATTTATATGATTTGCTCGAGCTTTTCTCACGCAGCTTATCTGCCAGACTAAGTCTTATATTTGCTTAAAATACACGCTGTTAACACGTAACTTAATCATTGAACTAAGTCTTATATCCGCTCACAAGACGCAACATAACTAACTCTTCAACCTTTATATTCATTTCGGAGCACTTAATAAAAGAAAAAAGCTGAATACTGTTATGTGTGAAGAGTTTTTTTTACTCTAGCACTTAAGGTGGCTTTAGTGCCCTCAATTTTAAAATTATAAATAACCCAACCGAGGTTAATAAAATTGCATTATATTCTTTGAATTCACATCTTTCTATTCGTACAAAAAAAAATTAAGGTTGACGATGAAAATTGTAAGAAATCATGCTTACAAAATCGTAGTTTTAAGACGGGTTAGATAGGAAATACAAGCTTACGCGATATACAACCTACTGCTGCACTTATATAAATAACCCGTAAGGTGTAAAAATACACTATCTTGTATATATTATTACGTAGTTTTCGATGACATGAGAAAAGTGTCTTGTTATCGAACAAAATCTTTAAATAATCGGAGACTAAGTATACAGTAGCAAGTAAAAGTCAGCTCTCGGCTGTCTGCATTCTGCAGAGTACATATATATAGGTATGACTACAGCTGAGCAATGTTGCCACATTCTTGAACTTAGGAGCGTACCGTTACAGTTCATCAATTAGGGCAGCATAAAATTTTTTTGTTTTTTTATGTTTACTCACTAAAGTAACAGATAAAATATAGAATATGGCTTACAACAGTCTCTACGATAATTTTATACCATATTTTAAAGAAAATAATGATTAATTTTTAGTCTCCCCATTTTGATACGGCACTAGGCGCTGGAGCCACCTAACGGAGAACACGTCAGGTTGGGGATCGGAACGACCACTCAGAGCGGAACCTCATTACTTTTGATTGACACAAGCACTGTTGTAGTTATTGAACTACAAAGTAATTGAATGTTAAAACTACTGATTTCTTGAATTTTACATTAAGTTCAAGTTGCTGTCGAAATCGTGTATGACATTTCTTGTGGATATACGCAGTGAAGACTGTTGAAACTGTTGATTGTTCTAATTCTTGGATGTAGTTGTGCTAACTGTTGTTGTAAAATAAGTGCTTTATGAAATTGTTTGGAAGTTTTATGCGTAGTTAGAGTTTTGCGACGGTAGCCTGTTTCAAAAATCTTACGTCACGGGATTGCAGAAGCAGATACACATGTCAATGCTTGAGGATCGCTGAGCGTTTATTTTTTTATACTTTTCGAGCAGAATTATGTGGGTTAAAGTAACAAATATAAGACATGGGATGTCTCACTATTGCTATTCAAAAAAACCAAATAATATTTAAAACGACGTATGAATCATACGAATTTGAATAATAAAGTTCAAATGAATAAACAAACCTCATACGTAAATGTATAAACAATAAATTTATTTTTTCAATGAATGTATAGTACATTGTTTTAGTAATATAAATTATAAATATTGTTCTGACTTTGTCTTAACCTATCCCAAAATTCTTTTTGCTTAGCAGTTTATTATAGTCAAGAAAGAATTAGGAGTTATTGTTGTTGCAAAGGTAATAGTATACTGCGCACCTAGTGAGCAATGTTAAGAATGTTGCAGATTTCACGTGCATAAATGCCCGAGGCGAAGCCGAGGGTCGATAACGTGAAATCTAGGACATTTCTTAACCTCAAAACGTGGTGTATACACTATTTTTCTGCATACCTTTGCCGAAAGAGCTAATTATCTGTTTTGGAGCAGGTCAGATATGAAGCACTTTCGGTGGGGGTATGCAAAAATAATGTTACTACATTTAGGTTAATACAAAAATTGCATTTAGGCCGTTATCGTGGAATAGAAAATTTCAACAATGAATTGAGTTACACCATAGATTTTTTAGTCTTACAACATTGGATGCAACTGTATTTCAAGAAAATGAATGTTAATAGTTTCAAAAGAGAAGGTTACGATTGTTATACTTTTTTTTTTACTTTAGTTATTTACAGTAACAAATCAGTTATGCATTTATGATGACATAACAGCTTCGCTTTATCAATACTGTCATACATCTTTATTTTACTTATTATCTTATTTACAACCTTACAACTTTCGAAAATTTTCTGTAAAATCAGTTGTATATTTATTCTAAGTATTTTCACCAAAAATATTCTCTAAATGTAAGGACTATGCAAAAAATTATCTCAATTTATATGTTAAAAAAATGTTTCTTTAAATATATCGTCAATGTCAGTGACATGTTTCATCAATTCTATTGCTACATCGGTATCTTTAAATGTTTTATCAAAGTTGCAATGAAACTACTNATTATAAATATATTCAAACATTACTTGTCTGTCCCTTTGAAGTACTATTGTATGATGCTGCTACTCTATCCTGAAGTGTCGTTCTGGGAATACCGAACTCTGATGCAGTATTTTTAATTGATTTTCCATCTTGTACTTTTTCCAAGGCTAGTATCATTTGTTCATCTGTCCAAACACACTTTTTGAACTTTTTTGAACAGGCCGGCTTGTGCCTCACCATGGGGGAAGGACTGTACCCCACACAAGACCTATTGTAAATAATTATAAATATATTCAAACATTACTTGTCTGTCCCTTTGAAGTACTATTGTATGATGCTGCTACTCTATCCTGAAGTGTCGTTCTGAAAATACCGAGCTCTGATGCAGTATTTTTAATTGATTTTCCATCTTGTACTTTTTCCAAGGCTAGTATCATTTATTCGTCTGTCCAAACACACTTTTTGAACTTTTTTTTGTAATGCCTAACCATTTTATGAACACTTTTTGTAAGAGCTGTCAGATAATTAAAAAAATTGAGGTTAAACGACAACCAAGCAGCAGAGGAAACTTTTTTAGTTAAAACGCCTGCGCAACCGTTGCTACGCATCCAGCTCAGGCCAGCTTGTGCCCCATTATGGGAGACGGACTGTGCCCCACACAAGACCTTGTTTAAATAATTTATAGTATTTTTAATGTTAGGTCTAAAAAAAAAAAAATCGGGCTATAGTTGAAAATTCAAATTTTCGACTATGCTAACTTTGATTTGTGTTACCTAAATATTTCAGTGTTGAATCAGAGACTGAAATTTTTAAAAAACTCATACCTAATACCTATTGAAAATTAGTCTACTGTAAAAAAATCACTTTTCTCTCTTACAACTTTAGGAGAAGAATTAAATTAAGGCATTAAATAACCGATTCCAAATAGATTTCGTTGGCAATATGCATCAGTATGAGAAAAAATTAGGGTGTCGGAGTTACCCGAAGGACGGTGCATACCCCGCTCTCCCCTAAGTTGGCAATCAGAGCCATAAGCGAGTATTGACACCCTATAATAATATATTTATGTATACTGGTATATTTTTTATACATTTTTGTAGGGCTGTGTCGGGATTTAGTTTATTAGAGGTATATGGGCCGTATTCGTCCAGATGATAACACCAAAATTAAAGAGTAAAAATATTTTCAAACAATTTTTTTAAAAGGAATACTTTTTCTTTATTTGCAGTTTTTGTTAAACTGTTTAAAAATACTTGAACCATCCACTTTTGCTTTTATCATCTGGGCGATAACATTTAGTTACACTGAAAAATCTTCAACATCTTTGATCTGGACACAAGTTTTTTTTTTTAAATTGAGACTACCCAGTATGCAGGGGGGTTTGTAGAGATTTAGGGCATTATACATGGAGAAAAGTCAGCAGAATGTCTTCCAAAAAGTTTGAAAATTAATGTATAGAGAAGGTTGTAGGATAATTTTAAAATGTTAGTAGTCACAAACACAATATACAATCAAAATTTTTGCTAATAACAACTGCGTATAACTAGTTAACTTTTCGGAATTCTGAAAGAAATAATTAGTAGACATCTAATAAATATACAAAAATATTCTTAGAAACAAAAAAAGGTTCATAAAGCTAACCATAAAGCTAAGCACTTTACGAAGTCATTCATATGTATTAAGTGCTCAATTTATACAGCACCATACACATGGATTATAATACTTCAAGTTACAGGTTGTTCACATACTATGTATGTAGAGTGTAAATATTTTAATTGATATTGTAATTCTATTATACATGAGTAAACATTAAGGCTTTAATAATGAGAAAAAAGTTGAAACGAGTGTTGTACGGATGAGCATAAAAAAACTCTCGTGTGGTTACATTCGATAGTGTACTAGTTTCAATAAAGTGTAAGGGTAGATACAATAGGCAGAATTGTCGTTTATTTTATAGATTTTTTGCTAAATGATATAATTACCTTAATATTATAATTTAATTTGTAAATGTGTTGTTAAATAAATTTATCTAAACTTTTACAGAAACACTATTACATTGTTTGTTGCTGTCTGTTGCCTATTTAAATACTATTCCATTACAAAACGACATTTTTTAATGAAAACTTGAAAATGGAAAAATTACAACTTGAACCTACCATAATAGCATCGGAATATGGAAAATCAAACATACACGCCATAATATAAAGTACACAAAACGCAAACGACTTTATTAAGCTATTAGAAAAAGTTTCAGAGGATAGTGAAATTGTAATATTATAACGAAATCAATACCCAGGAATAAGTTCAGCCGATTTCAAGCAAATTCTATTAAACCAGAATATTCAGATGACTTTTACAGCGGTAAATACTTTGTTTTCACATGATCTAAAAAAGAGGTTTAACTAGACTTTTAGCAATAAAATAAGGGGTAAGATAAACAAAAATACCAAAAAAATCAGAACGGTCAACTATACCTCATAAATGCACAAAAAAATACAATGAAACTACTTATTCGGTAGAAGGTTTCGCACCAATATCCCTCCTCGGAGAAGAATATATAAAAATTCTACCTAACAAATTTCAACGAGAGTAAACACAGACAAAATTGTAAGAAGATAGAATGACTGCTTCAAAAAACAGCATACAATCACATAGATACAATAAAAAATACTGTAATAAAAGCAGAGATTACTATCACTTTTATTCAGGGGAACCGGTATAAATATGTAGATAACGGTAACTAACTAAATTAAAAAAAAATTTGACGAATTGTAAATTGGGCCATTTAAAATTTTGAAGAAATTATCGAACTTTATTTATCAAATTAATACAGGATATAACAAACCCGAATCACAATGATTTTACGTCTCAAAACTCGTGCTGGCTTCTAATATTAAAAGTACAGATTAACGATGAAAAGTACTCTTAAACTCTTGCAGAGAGAGAAGATGTAAAGTATATCAATTGAAATTAATAT
This sequence comes from Copidosoma floridanum, assembly GCF_000648655.2. The sequence continues at coordinate 3,424,753 of NW_019384242.1, read as the reverse complement.
TCTGATTGTACTACGCATGAATGAACATCAAGTCTCTAATAATAAGACGAAAGCAGAGAATATAGAATATACTATTCTTGCATAGAAGGCCAGATTGGCCGTTTTTACGTCCACAGCATTTTATCTTCATATTTTAGTTATGCCTCCCATAAAGCAGGCAGCGTTAGTGTCAGGGGACAACCAGGTAACTTATCCATTGATAAAGATAACTGTTATCTTTCGAGCAGCACGGCAAAATGCCTGTTTATTAATATCCTATAAATTACTGATTTTTGATGCTAAACTACTATAAAACACATCTTAATTACCATTAACTAATAAAAAATCGATAAAGAAACTATAAAAAAAAGTTGTACGTTAATTTTGTACAACATGGAAATTCCACAAAATCTTCTAGCAGATCTGTATAGTCGTTGGTTCTGAAGTTAAACTGTTGCTGTCAAACCCAAAATTGTTTGGTTCAACGCACTTTCTTCAGTTTTTTTGAAGTTATACTTCTATATGCGTGTTATGCGTAGGTATAAATCACCGATTTCAGATTTTGACCTTGAGAAAAAATGTGACGATAGTGGATTTTGATAGATTTTCCCCCTTCGCCCTGGTACTCGTGACTTACTTCCGGTTTTCTCAACACCACATGATGCCACATCACATTACCATGCTACACATTTAAAATTTTACGAATTTTATTTCCTTTTTTGTTAAGCAATTCTGAAAAAAAAAGAAAAGTTTCCGAAGAGATTCAAGCCCGTAACCTCTTACTATCTGACTACGGCCTTTACCTACTCTGCTATTAGCAGGTCCAACAGGGGAAAATCAAAAACTTTATATTGTCTTACATTTTGTAACTTTTTTTTCATAAAAATCTTTATTTTATGTACATTAAGTTATTTGGTTGAGTTCTAAATTAAACAAATGAACGATTTACTTAATTGAATAATTTTTTTTTTTAATGTTTGTTTAAAAAACTTGACAATTAGTATATTTTAGCAGAGCACCTTTCCAATGTATTAATAAATATTTATTCCTACATATTTAATTTGTTACTTTTACAGTAAATAAATGATGGTTTCTACAACTTTTCATATTTTTGAAATTAAAAAAAATTTTTTTGTACTGTACAAATACAATAATTAATTTTAATTGTGTTTTATTCTTTGAAAAATTGTCCATTCGTGATTAAAGTGATTTTTTGACTTAAAGACGTTCTTCACATAGTTTGTGGGAAAAAGTTCAGAGAACTGAGAGGAACGCTAATGTGTACAGTAAAGCTAGCAATTCTTTTTTTTATGTTAATGTACTCATATACATGCTTTCACGCACACTTCATCCCCTCTTTCTAAATTTATTTAAAATTTAACTTGTGAGTCAATTTGAAAATTTGATAGGTTTTTCTAAAAGTAATCTTTTGTACCCAAAAAATCGGGAGATTCCTACAAATCATATGAATGCCGTTTGATGTAACTTTTTTTTATGGTAACATGTTAAATATCTATTTTTCTTATTTATCATATATACAACAATGGTACAGTCCAAAGAGCTGCAATATTCGTTATTATTTTTGATGCTATTTCAATATACGTTTGACGTTTAAATAATATTAGTCAAAAAAATCTATGTATGATAAACGTCCTGAAGGGACATTTACTGGCCTGTAGCACTACCCTACTGAAAAAAACTATACTACAGGGTTGTTTTTCCTAATTTTCTATGTACAACTATATTTTGGGTATTTATTATGGATGAGAAATAAGTGTGGGATCGTATGTGATAGATATGAGCGTGACGTTACAGATGTAATCAGTGTAGGCAGTAGAAAATTGTTCTGAAATCACCGGAAAATTCGATGAAAGGGCACATTCTTGGACTAGCCAGCCTATACATTATTCTTTATTTTACTATGCCGATACATGTTGTTTATAATCGTTAGCTCATTAAATGTTAATAAAAATCACACCCAATCAACGTAGGTATACTCATTCCAACGATAATTGCACCACCTCCGTACACAGTATTGTTTAATAGAAGGTATTTTTAGACTCAAAATTATATTGCTTACCGTATAATGTTATAGAACGATAACTTTATACTTAAGTTTCCAAGCATCTACCGTCTACTGGTTTTCATGTACAACTGTATTTTTTTGTGATGCACAAGAGAATTTGTTAAATTGTTTTTGTGTCTAATGTTTCCTAAACAATACATGTACTAAATATCCTATATTTACTTAGCATGAAAGAAAACAAAAACTGTTTATTGTATATGTTAACACAAGTTAACGGATATTGCAAAACAATTTAGGACTTTTAAATACAGACATGAGTACGCAAAAAATGATCACATAGTAGAATATTTTTGTTAATTTAATTCATCAAATGGTTTTTCCTGAAGTATTGTAATATTTTTCAAATTAGTACAACTTTTATAAAAAATAATGCAGTCACATGAAAGTTGGATTTAATAATTTTTTTTTACTCAAATACAGAATTAAATTCTAATATTCCATATAGATTTGTAATCGTAGAAATCTTCCGTCTGCTAAAAATTTCGTGAAAATATTTTTTCTCATCTACTATTTTATTGCGTTACCCGTTCATCATAGAATTTGATCTCATATAGACTCGTGCCAGACTAGTTTTTAGGGTATATTTAGTGTATATATTGCAAAAGCTTTGTAATGATCCTTAATAAATTTAGATCAGGCTTGAATGTCTAGTGTATAAGGGAGACAGAAGATTAGGGAATTTCATGAATCGAATGAAAAATATTAATGAGATGGATCTGTTACGTATTGTTTTTTCAAATATTCAATGCAGCGTACACGAATGAGTGCAAGGTGTGACCACTACTTATCTAAATAAAGTACTTTTATGCGTCATTGGAATTGATAAATGAACAAAGCAGCCTGAATTGCTATTCCAAACAAAAAGCATTTAAAGCCAACTGAACATCACTTATTCCTCCTTAATATTAAGGTATTCTTGATACAACATCCAAGGTCTTAACGATTACGGATAACGCACAACGCTCTTTCCCTATTCGCTTAACATTAACGATCGACTAAAAACAAGCTATATAATATGCAAAGGAAAAGATATAACTTAACGCTATTCAAACTTAAGAAAATATTTCAAAGGACGTGATTTCGACCCTCTCACCGTATAAAGGTGAGGAACATTAAAAAATGAATATCACGTTAAAATTGACCGGATTATACCCTAACTGACCCTCCAGGTCCGATGGTTTCTTTTTTAGGCCCAAAATAGCAAACAAGCGATGAGTCAGAAGCGAAGCCAATAAAAATGTTTACACCCTACTCGTCTCAATACAACAATAACTCGACAAACGCAACTAATTAGCTTGCGCCAACAAACCAAAACTGGTAATTTTAATTTACCTTCTCACCCAGTAGAGCGCGGTCTTCCCATCGGAGTTGTACCCGTCGAACGCGCTGCACCGTAAAGACCACTGCTTGCAATAATTTTCGCGTCGCGTCCGCGCATCAAACCTTAAAATTCGAAGAACAGGCGACGCTATTTATCGGGTATAACACACACCTCTTACGAGGACATAATACGCATAGATTGTGATAAGAAATACCTTGCACTATGTCAAAACTTACTATGCCTGAGTTGGTCAATTTCTTTGATTGTACTAAACAAATTTTGTTACGTTTATAATTAAATTTTTTTAACGAATGCAAAAGCTTTTTTGTGTTTTTCTGTGTATGTAGTGGCTCTTGCATTAAAATATTGTAACCCTTAAATATCGTTTTTCATTTATTTAATACATGAATTATTTTGCTTTTATTAGTTAAGTCAGTTGCATTTTGTATAAGATTTATATAAAACGTAATCAATGTACAACTCTCTTTTTATTAAAACTGCATATATAAAAATCCCATCCCGATAAAAGGAACTGTCACCTTCTCGTCGATTCCTATCGAATAATTTCAGTATGAGAGGAAAATAACTTTTTAAACAGTTTTGTCTCATATTTTTAATGGTTGTGCTGATGTATCACCTTCAAACTTATATTTACATTAACGGAAAGCAAAAAAAATTTTTCATGCTTCGTTAAAAATTGAGAAATGGAGGTGTTCAAAAAAAAAAAAAAGAAAAAAAAAAAATTAGAAGACGTGCATTGAACCCAAAAACTTTGAGTTTGAAAGCAAAAGTTTCACCTTAGAACTAACGACTAAACAGATCTGCTAGGAGATTTTGTGAAATTTGGTTAGCTGCCCCTACATAAGCTTTTGATATGCATGTCAAGAAAAATTAATCTACAATTTTTTTTTTTTTTTTCACTATAGATTTCATTGATTAATTGTAGTTTAGACGTGTTTTTCAGTAGTTTCGCATCAAAAATCAGTAATATGTAGGATACTAATAATCAGGCATTTTGCCATGCTGCTCGGAAGGTAATAGTTATCGGTATCTATGCATAAGTTACCTAGTTGTCCCCTGACACTAACGCTGCCTGCCTTATGGGAAGCATAACTAAAATACGAAGAGAAAATGCTGCGGACGCAAAAACGGCCCATTTGGCCTTCTATCCAAGGAGAGTATGTTCTAAATTCTCTGACAAAAGCTGAAATGAGTGCTGTAAGAACAAGTAGTCCAAAACAAACTTTTGTCTGATAACATTCGATAGTATACTAGTTTTAATTAAGTGTAAAGGTGGATACAATAGGCATATATGTCACTTTTTTATAGGTTTATTACTAAGTAATGTAATTACCGAAATATTATAACTTAATTTATAAATTTATTGTAAAACTTTTTCTAAACTTTTACAGAAACACAATTAGCTTATTTGATTTTGTCTGTTGCCTATTAAAATAATATTACGTTACATATATACTTAGTATTGGACACTTAATACATATAAAAAAATGTTAAAATAATCCAGAGATAAAATAGCGCAGACAAAAAGCAGCGAGCATCGAGAAATTACATGAGAAATTATTGTCTGTTACAGTAAGACTAAGAGAAAATAACAAGAAAAGGAAGAAATAACTGTCTTAGCAGTCAAAATTATAGTTTAAATAGTAAAAATTGTAGTTGGATTAGTAAAAATTATCATGCTTTACAGTTAACTATAAAAAGAAAGTTGTTTACTTTACAGTTCTAGCATTGTTGTTTTTGATGACCTGACTAGACGTTTCTACTATTTAAACTGTAATCCCTTCTTTCCAAACAGTATTTTTATTATTATGACAATTATTTCTTTCTTTCCCACCAACTTCTCCTGGGTTGACTAAAAAAATGGTAGATTCTACTGTAACTTCTCTTTAATTATAATCTTTTTTTTAAGTACAATTACAGCAAAACGTTTTTAAATAACTTAAAAAACATAGTGTTTTGAATGATAAGAGTAATTATAACAGTAATCCTGTACGTTAAAATAGCAAAAGTAGAATAAATTACGCACATAAAGAGTTGTGATTCATTCTAAAGTAGCACATTGTATTTCTGTATGTTAAAATACCGAAATTACTAATTCAAAGTGAGTTTACGATGTATGGCTTGAACGTTGAAACTGGTAACACACAGCTTACTTCTCTCGCTTTTTTTTTATGTTAGAGTGATTGACACGTTCAGACGCATATTTGATTATCGTTTTTAATTTTTCCTGTTTGCGTCATGCATCAATGTTTTCAAGTTCTTATCACAATTCAGACAATCATAATTGTAATCTTATATTTATTGTTCAATAAACATAATCTTATATTACGTAGAAAAACGGTGGCTTAGAGTTTATGCAAGATAACGAGAACGTTTGATATTCATCAATCTTTTATTATATATGTTTGTGAGAACAAATCGTTTTATTGACTAAATTTATGGCTGACAACTAACCAACTGCCCTTAAATCTTAGCTCATATCTCTTTGTCATTCCTGCTCATCTATGCCTTAGGATCCAAACTAGAGGAGGCACACGGACGCATGGGTGTATACTATCGTACGTAACACGTCCGAGGTCGTGATGTCGTGATTCATGATAAAAGTTATTTCTTCCTTTCTATTTGAATTATACATACATCACGTTATTTGTGCTCTATGTATACAATCTATTTGGAACAAGAAGGATGGGTTTGATTGTCTAATCTCTGTTTTTCCTCCTGACTTCTTACTCTGTATAGTCAGTGTATATAAACGAAATGTACAGTAATGAATAAATTTTTATTACTCGTATTTCCTTCTTTACAATATTAACATTTATCATCAAAATGTACATGTGATCAGTTAAGCAACAGCTGAAAAACAAATTTGTATAGTATTTTTTGTCGCAATTAAGTGTTGCTAAGCAAACTTAACGTTCCTTTGCGATATTCGATTACATAAATCACCGTAATACCCGTCTTGGCAGAGAATTTGGCTATAAATTCAAAATGTCTCTAAAACTACATTTTCTACCAGAACGTATTGTACGTTCAACAACTAGTATGGGCACTGTCAGCACATGTTCAGAATCAGACGTAGTGATAGGAACGGTTGTATAAACAGGAACCAAAACAGATGTCACAGTTTCATTTTGGGAAATAAAAGCTGGTTCAATGCAGCTGATTAAAACTTTTACCAGATTACCACAAATGCTCAAAGTAACTGTTATTTGGTCTTGTTCAGTTATTTAATGAGATCCAGTATACGGTTGCTGTGAAGTTTTGAGAATCGGTCCTTCCTTTAAAAATACATGGCTACAATCTGATAATTTTTTGAATACAAATACACCAAGGTTAACAATGTCTTGATGCCACTGCTGGTCGTAATCATGACATGAACTTTCTTAAGCTCGAAAGGAAACTTTTCAGACCGTCAAGACTCTTGCTTTCAGGATTTAAAACAAAAAGTTCAAGAGGTAGGCAAATAGTTTCTCCGTTTAATGTCCTTCTTGAAAGCCGAACGAATTTCGATGACTACAAAAGGTAATGCACGAACCCAATCGATATCGAAATGAGCCATGCTTGCAGTTTTCAGTTGTGGATGTAAACGTTCAATCAAACCATTTGAAGCAGGATGCTAGCTTGTAGTAAGCTTGTGCTGAATTCCAAAAAAGTTTTACGAAATTCTTGATAAGATAAGAAGTAAATTGAGCTACTCGATTTGAAGCGATAGTTTGAGAAAAATCAAATCGACAAATTCAACAATTTAAAAGTGTATGGATCACTAAATCTGCAGTAATATCTTGTAGAGGGTAAACCTCCGATCAACAAGTAAAACGATCGATAATGATCGAGCAATATTTGAAAAATGCGTAGGTGAAAGTAGACCAATCAAATCTATGTAAATGTGTTCGAATCTTTGCATCGGAGCTTCAAATGATCGAAGAGGAGCACGAACATAACGAGAAATTTTTGATTGCTGACACTCATTGCAAGCACGAGCCTGATTCCTGCAATCTTTCTTTATATAAGGTGAAACAAAACGGTCGCTTATTAATTTGCGTGAAGCGTTGGCATCTGGATGGGTTAAGTTATGGAGTTGATTAAAAACGCAATGACAAAATTGAGCTGTGACAAAGGGCCAAAGTTATCCTGTTTATGTATAACATGATACAATGAGTAAATTCAGATGAGCCATGCTTGCAGCTTCATATGTCAGAAAAGATTAAACAACACTTGAAGAAGTACAATATAAATAGAGCTTTTAAATCAAACAAAACTTCACAAACTATCATCAAAAATAATAAAGATCAGACGGAAAAAGAAAACAAATCAGGTATTTACGAACTTAGTTGTGGTTCTTGTGATAAGAAATATAGAGGACAGACAGGTAGAGCTTTCAAGTTCAGACTCAAGGAACACGAAAATGCCTACGAAAAACAACTAAATACTTCTAGTTATGTCAATCACATTCTTAAATGTAATCATACTTACAATAACAATTTCAAGATTTTACACACATGTAACAAAGGATTAAAATTAGATGCATTAGAAGCACTAGAAATTAATAAATTAAAAGACTCTAAAATCTTATTGAATGACATGTTAAATTTAAATAATTTGCCTCTACTTAATTTAGCTTTGAAATGACCGGTATTAATGACTATATACGAACTGTATGCATTTATGTGTGTATGTATGAATGTGTAAATGTTTGTATGTGTATAGCCCCTGTTATCTGATTGTCGACCACTACGCAACGAATATGTTCTTGAGAGAGCGCTGTATATTTTTAAGTCTTGATGTACATCTGTCTGACGAAGGTCCTGTGATACCGAAACAGCTGTAACGCGTTTTTAACAAATAAAGTGAAGATTGACAGTACATAATGAGTCTACTTTTTCATTTAATCTGATATGGATCTTCATCAAGTGACGACCGATAATATAGAATACAATTAGTGATGATTCAGGAATTGGTACTCGTTTGATTTGCAATCAAGAATTTCCATCGATTACTTTTTTGAGTAATGTGTCTTCTTCTTATGAGCCTACCAGCAGCTTGTAATCCAATAATACAGATACACCTTCAACTCGTAAAAGAGCATCAACTACCACAATGGCAATATCTTTTATATATTGAATGGCAGTTAAAAATTCCAATGTAAGACAGTTAAACCACTGCACTGGTAGAAAATTTCCACGTTTTTGTTGAAAAGCATTCATGAACAACTTGTGTTTCGTGAAAATTGTGAAAGAATGCCCTTTTAATAAATGCCGAAAATGCCAAATTACCAAATCAAGTGATGCGCCAATCCAAGGATAAGCAAGAAGTAAAGACGAAGTAATGTAGTTTTGGCAGATTTAAAGAGCTTTTTCTTATTTAAATGTTCAAGTGATTGGTTCAGAACCTTTAAAAATTGGTTTGCTAATTGCATCATGCAGTGGAGCTTCATATTCAGAGGCACGCGATATGAATCTGTAGTAAAAATTAAGCATACCTACGAAACAATGGAGACTTAGAGTTTTTTTGGCAAATAATAGTTTCTAATTGCTCGGACGTATTTTTCAGGTGTTCGGGTACCAGCAGCAGATATAGTGTTACCTACAAAATGAACCTTAAAAACTCCAAAATTATATTTCTTCAAATTTATTACCATTCCATGTTTTGCGAGTCGTTTAAAGATGGTTTTAAGGTGTAGTTTATGCTCTGTTTTTGAACGATAGGAAACGAGAATATCATCCATGTGTACAAAACAAAAATCCAATCCATGTACGACTTCGTCTATGAACCTTTGAAAGATTTGACCATCGTTTAGAAGATCAAACGTCCTGAACGGAGATTTAAAAAGGCCAAATGGAGTTAGAATAGCAATCTTACAAATGTCTTTTTCAACATTTAGAATTTGTTGGTGAGCTTTCACAAGGTCAACTTTCGACAATTCTGTACAGCCATCGATGAAGTAAGAAACATCGTGAATGTGGCAAACAGAATAACTGTCCAAAATAGTTTGAGCATTTAACGCGCAAAAATCTCCATAAGGATGCCAAGTTAAATCACACTTTGAAGCTAGATCCAAAGGCGATAACCAAGGGCTTTCAGGTGGCCGAGTTGTACCATGGGTTCTATTTATTTAAGCGATATATAGAAAAATTGCATAAACCTATCAAAAATTTTACAAAAAAACGGTTATACGCATGTGCATTCTCTGAATGTTTGATAGATTAGTACGATTTTGCGACGTATCACTTATGCTAATAGGACCCCAGCTTGCAACATGTCATTGGATTCTTTACGAGAAACTTTTAATTTCTTAGGACCTAAATGGCGCACTTTGCGTCAGCCAGCCTGCTGGGTCAAAGGTCTGAGCTAGTTCCGAGAGAGCCTTCCGCTTGGTTAGAGAAGAGTTCACTGAGCGCTTGGAAGCCAAAGCGGTCTCCAACGGGATCTCACATGATTCCAAGCTCGTTCACCAGCCCGTCTCCTTTGGTCTCCCTTTTGCCAGATGGCGTGGTGAGGGATGTAGTTGGCACAGCTGTCATGGTCCTGGAGCTCCTGGTTCGTCAACACCCGCATGTGGCATAGGTTAAAGTACTCGCTCATTAATCGCCCGTACTCCTGCTCCAGCTTACATTTGTCGGTGCATCGCTGAAGACGCCGTAGACGCCTCTGTGAGACTCTCTGCAAGCAATGCTAGGCCGTCAGGCTTCAGAAGTAGCAGAGCCACGTATCAGCTACAGGGCTCTCTGGAGTATGAGTCACTGAAGATGCGCTTGCACTCTAGGTCGGACGCGGACTGCGAGTGGCAGGGGCACTTACTCCAGGGACCAGAAGTGCTGATACTGACCAACGAGGGTCTCATGGTAGAGGTCCTCCTCTGCACGCCCGCTTAGTATGATGCAGTTGGTGGACAGGGTGACAGAAAAGGAGTTGGCCACACATTCACACGCCATATGTTCTCTCCCAGCTACTTAGCGATCCGGAGATTGAAGATTGTGGACTGCGAGCATGGGTCCAACAGGGCACGCACCTTCTTCATTTGGTTCCTTCTATCGCTCAGGAGTACAACAGTGGTCAGCAGTATCGCTAGTTTCTCCGAAGGATCGTCCTTGCATGCCGACGTGGCCATCGCCTGAACCTTGAACTTCTTGGGCTGATTTTTCTCCAAATTTTTCTCCATTTTTTTCTTGTCAGAGAGATTCTCGGCTCCAGCAGGCCACCTTCCATCATTGGTGGAGCGCTTCTCACTGTCTCTATGAATCATGGTATGCTAAATACCCCCGCACTCTCGACCTAAACCATAGGGCAAGCTCTGGCTAAGTGGCCTCCTTTCAGGCAGTTAAAGCAGAAAGTATTCTGCGTAACCAATTTCCTGCAGCTTCCAACGTTCAGAGCTTTAAAGGCGATGCACTGCCCTAGATAATGACGCTTCTGGCAGCTTGGGCAGGGTGGGAGGATCTGGTCAGACGTCGTGGCCAGAGTTCTTAAGGGCCTACTGGAGCGAGTCTTTCCTGCTTCTTTTGTCAAGCTCGCCGACGGTGGCTTGCCTTCCCCAAGCGTCTTCAGCATTCTGCAACGCCTCTGAAGAAAGCGCTCCAGGTCTTCGAAAGGTGGCATCGGATCTTTCTCTGACTTGTCCTTCATCCCCTTCTTCTGCGGAGCGTCAATTTCTTCTTTCCAGGCTCAACGGATCGCAGAGTCCATGGCTTCTGACGCTATGGAGATGAACCAGTCATCCCACTGCTCTACGAGGCGTCTAAGAGTCTGCAGCAGGTTCCTGTGCCTCCTGAGCTCTTTGGCAAGGGACTGAATACTTGACGAAGATTCATTGGAAGTGGGCTTTAGCTGGATGAGAGCAGCTAAATGGCTGTGAATGAGCTATCGTTTTTTGATCGTAGCGGGAGTTGAGGATCAGCCAAGTGATGGCGTAGTTTTGGCCAGTGACTGGCAGAGTATCCAGAGCGCCCTTTGCTTCCCCCTGGACGTGAGCTTTCAGGTAGTACAGTTTCTCTACATCGTAGAGATGAAAAACCTTGTCAATGATTGAGCGGAACAAGTCCCTGAATGATTCCAGTCCGCCTACGATCCGTTGAAGACGGGCAAAGAGATGGGTGGGTGCCGAGGACCACGATGAGAATCTGTCTCTGGCGCTGACCGTCCACCATTCGTCTGGGATTTGAGGAAGTTCCACTTGTCGAATAGCTTGCCTCTCGATTTGGCGTAGTTTTCCTCTTTGACCTAATACCAATCGAGTCTCAGGTACTCAGAGTCTTCTACTTCAGGGTCTGCTACTTATGAATTGTATTTTTTCCTGCAAATTATGGATCAGTAATAAAAAAATATAGGTTTTACAGTTTATTTTCAGGAAATCTCAAAAAACCTCACAAATTTTTTATTTTAATCGAAAGTTCTCAAGTATTTTTAACAAAAAAAAAAAAAAAAAAAAAAAACGTGTTAAGTGCTAATGATTTGACTAGACTTGCCTTTTATATTTTTTTTTTAGTTAAGCTTGAATCAGCAATAAAAAATATTGATTTTGCAGGTAATTTTCAAGGAAACTCAAAAAACCTATGATTTCCATATCTTTCGTATTAGTTATTGCGTTTTCTCAAAAATGAAATGTGGAACCATCATTTTTATTGCATACTCGTGTTAAGCGGAGGAACACGCTAACTAAGTATGGTCAGATCAACAGCACACACCCTGTTTTTAGAACTGTGTTTAAGTCAAATTATAAAAAAAGTAAATGTATTGTACTAGTGCTAATAGTATAGAAAGATAACATGGATGCACTACCTTCCAAAAGTTTGACACTTTTTCCAGTAGCCGAGCCACCTAACTCAAGCTGCCACCACTGAGCCATGTATCAGAGGACCCCCGTAGATATGCGCTTGTCACTTTCGTCTGCCTTTTGCAATGAGTCCCACGCTTTGCTTATTATTATTATTGATTTTAATAAAGTAATAGTTGTGTGTCCATACTACATTTCTCTAATTGCAATATTTAACGTTAAACTGAATCATATAAATAGCAGTGGGTGAGATGGCAACGAGACTGGTGTAGTCTCTTAGTTTTTTCTCACCACTGTTTACCTTCTCATATCGCCGAGGTAGTGAGCTGATCTCTAGGGTAGTGTGAACTAAGGTGATCCTCTATGTAGGGAGTTAGTAAACCAGCGGATTTTCAGAGCTACAGGAACTGAAAGTGCATGCCTTTGAAGTTATACTTTTATAGGCGCGTTCTGCTCTACGGAGAAAATCAACGATTTCAGATTGGTGAACTTCAGAAAAAGTGTAATGAAAGGGGATTTTGCTTTAAATCTCCCCGTGTGCCCCACCTCGATTAATTCACTTCATCTTACAGTTTGTAACATATTTTTAACGTAAATTTTTATTTACTTTTGGTTTAATTGTACTTTTAATAAATTAATAATTTATTTATTAAAAAACATT
>NW_019384242.1:3386381-3411797 GCF_000648655.2 Copidosoma floridanum | reverse complement strand
AAATAATTCTTTTTTACAACTTTTTACATTTTTTCAAAATTTTTATAGTAAAAAAAAAAAAGAATTTCGTTACTGTATAAATAAAATAATCAATTTTTATTGCGTTTTCCTCTTTCCCAAAGCTTAGGGCGGTGGAAAGAGCGCAAATTTGTGCAGCAACGCTGAAAATTATTTTTTTTGCATGGATCAGCTTACATACATGATTTTATGCATACTTGACCCCTTCTTTCTTGTCTTATGAAATAAAAAGAAAAATTATAGATCTATTTGAAAATGAAGCAGGTTTATCTAAAAGTAATCTTTCATACAAACAAAAATTGGGGGGTTGATACAGATCTTACAAATGTAATTTTACAGGTACAGTTGAATAATCTACAATTTATTTTGGGTATTTCATATGGTATTTTTTGTATACTTTTGATGCTTGAATTATATCTGTCCAAAAAACCTATGTGTGAAGAACTTCCTGAAAGAACATTGTTAATATTGTATCGTGCCATAATTTATTATTTATGATGATTTAGTTATTAAATAATTAAATATTTATTGAAACAACATCTAACTGAAGTAGGTATACTCTTTCGAACGATAATTGTACCACTTTTGTACAGTCTCGTTTTATGTAAGATATATTTATACATATAATTATATTATCTGTGGTATAATTTTATAGAAGTATAAATTTTTACTTGGGTACACAAGCACTCACTGTTTACTCTTTTATTTCTTGTTCTTGGATCAATATTTAAAGTATTTTCATTACTTGTTGCAAAGCTGGTAGTGCGAGTTACAGCATCTTTACCTAAATGGGGTGTTTGGTACCCTTAAAAAGCTACTACCACAATGTATGCTCACTACAATGACAACTGCCCAGAAAATAAGATGTGTGGAGTGATTTGCTAGTGTAGCTCTTTGTAGTAACGAAGCCAGCGAAGGTGCCCTCTCTTGCAGGGGAGCGCTAGGGTGTGAGAATTATGCCGTAGTGTGTCTAACGACACGTTGAAGTTATACTCGTCAAAGTCAGAAAGCTCTGTAAATACTGAGGTCTGGGAAGGTATGATACAATTCTGCAGCTAAACAAAAGTCAGATTCCTAATGTCACTTTTGGCTTAAGGTATAATATGATTACCCGTTACAAAAAACACTGAAACAAAGATCGACTGAAGTTTCCGATTCCAACACTATGGAACAAACCGTTAAATATTAGTGATTGTCACTTCTGTAAAAACGTTGTAGAAGGTTTAAAAAAAAATACACAAGGACGTAATTGTATATGCGTCATTTAAAAGTGTCCAAAGACCAAAAAAAATCAAATCAAGGTTCACACGTGTTGTAGCGACACAAAATAGCTTCACAAGCAGATTAAATGCCATAGAAGTGGATGCTTCTTTAAAAGATAAAATTAGAATAAATTTTGATTCAAGAAAATCAAATGACGATATTACCAATTCCTGCAGTAAGATAAAAAAAGTGATACTTGTAACGTATTAGATAACAGTTCTTGTGCATCCAGTCAGTCGGATAATGATGAATCTACGGAAAATAGAGAGTAATACCTACCTGTTGGATAAGAGTCATCCCCACAAAAATTTGATCAAAAACATCTCAATTATTTTTTGTGAAAAGGGCACGATAACAAAATCCAGGAATAGACAGTACAATAACGAACAAAAAATTTCGTAAAACGACTTGGGTGTCCAAACTATGGGTGTGGTACAAGTGACACCCAGCAACTAAATGCGTTCGAACTTAAACCTCAACTTAACCAAATTAATGCGATCATTTTAACCAACAATTATCTGTATGTACCTTATATACACATTTCTCTTGGGCATACACAAGTCGACTTTATTATTGACTCAGGTTTGCACGAAAATATCAGAAAAATCAGCAGAGTTCCATCTAACGCCAATTTCGACATCACTAAACCTACGGAATTTCAGGGAATAACTAATGAAATAATCATACTTTATGGAATGACAAACCTGATGTTATTCGACCTGAGAGTAACATTCCATGTAGTCGACGAGTCAATTACAATACCATACGATGGGATACTAGGAATGAGATTTTTTCTTTACTCAAGATGCGAAATAAATTTTGAATATCAACTATTGAAATTCTCAGGAAGAGCAATTCAATTCAAGCAAAATTGATCACAGAATATGACCAACACCCATCAAGTCAACATTAACAATACCTAAGGAGAGCTGTTGTATTTCAACGTATTTAATCCAAGAAAGCAGCTTTTAATAGAAACAGGTTCGGAAGTCGGAGTGGTAAAACCGTGCATGGTCTGCAAAGACTGCATCATCGATAAACGTAATGTCAAACTTATTGGAGGAATTGGAGTCAACCATAAAAAACAATAGGGTTGACAGCTATTAATTTCCGAAATTTAAAGACTGAATTCAACATAATTTCTGAAGACCCAAAATTACCGTTTGAGGCAGTCTAAGGTTCTGATTTTTTCACCTACCATGAAGTTTAAATAAACTTTAAAGATAAAATAATGCTACTAAATGGTAAAATAATACCTCTCGGGCTTAGAAGCCCTAGCACAACCAATATCAGTAGCCGACTTAATGAACCTGACATGAATTCAGACGAATCTCAGGCCAATCATGCTAACGACGACTTCGTTAATTCACTCGACAGCGAAATAGTAGCTGAAAAGCTCTCCAGCCTTATAATAAGGAAGACATATTTAAATTCCATTGACAAAACCCTTGAGGAGCTAGGAATATCCAGAGCAATTAAAAGGGTGGCTAACGTTTACGTCATCTAAGGAGACGAGGATCATTCCAGTAGCCGTAGTATTAGTAACAAAAATGTGACTCCTAGCAAGAATAGGATTGGACTTTTAAAAGGAATAATAAACCTAGCTCATTTACAGGAAGATCGAATGAATCAGGCAAACAGGCTACATCACACATTAAAGACCGAATGTGAACGTCAAGTACAGGATATACTAGAAAAAGGAGTTATCAGAAAATCGCAATCTAGCTACAATACTGCTCTTTGGATTGTACCAAAGAAGAGCCCTGACGGAAAACCTAAATGGTGCGTTGTCCTGGATTTCAGACCTCTTAACGAAAAAATTATACCTATGAGCTGACCACTTCCGAATATAATCGATATATTAGACCAAGTTGTACATTTCAAACTGTGAACTTGGACAAGTATTAAACTGTGATCGATTGTAAATAAGGGTTCCACCAAATCTTGATGCACCCAGACGATTGACATAAAAAAGCTTTTTCTACACCTAACGGACATTACGAATTTGTAAGATTGCCATTTGGGTTGAGGAACGTAACTGTAGAATATCAGTCAGACAATACGAAAGGCGTGAAGGAATAATAGGCAGCGAAGCTTTTGTATACATGGACGACGTAGTTATATATGTGAAAACTCTCGAAGAGCACGAGAAACCACTCAATCAAGTGATAGGTCGACTAAAGGCAGCTAATTGTAAGCTAGAACAAACAAAATGCAGCCTTATGCAGAATGAAGTTACGTACTTAGGATATATTACTAACGAAAAAGGACTAAGCCAAGATCCTAAGAAACTAGAAGCGGTAAGGCTGTACCCAGAATCAACAAACTTAAAAAATGTAAGACAATTTCTTGGATTCGCAGGATACTATAGGAGATAAATTCCTTACTTCGCTAAGGTAGCTAAAGCACTGAGTAAGCTTTTTCAGAACAACAAAACTTTTCACTGGGAAGAAGGCAAAATTCAAGCTTTTCAAGAACTACAACGGGCCCTACACACTGCGCTGGTACTTCAGCTCACAAAAATGGACGTTTCATTTACTATAACAACGGACGCTTCCAGTTATACCGATGACAATCTGTTAGATCCCACGCCCTTGCCTCGATCAGTGCAACTACCACAAAATCAAACAAGCGCGGAGGTCAAGAAGGAATGGGCTCAACCTCGAAAACATGACACTGTTATAGTACCTCACCCTTCGACACAGGACGTTAACGTATCCGATCAAGAAAAACTGGAAAGAGGAAAGGTTAAGAAAAGAAAGGACAGACCCAAAATCCTTCCCCCAGAAAAACAGCCACTAAAAACTACTACGAAGCAACTTCAAAAGAAACACGATGTTTCAGTACAGACCAGTATATAAGCCCAAAAAAGCCCAACTTATCGGACGAAGAGTCAGCAAACATGAGCGATGAAAGGGACCTTAACATATGTTGGAATATTATCGAAACTGAAGAGTTGTTTGAACATAGATCAGACAACATAGCGTATTTCGTATCCATAACAGGAGTCCCGTGTAACAAAGGTGCAAAAAAGCTAATTAAGGCTAATAAGATATCTGCACATTAAAAGCTAAGATTGGGTGAGATAAAGATAAAAAGTTAACGAACAAACGATACCAGTTCACCCTGTGTATCACAGATAACGGGATGGAATCTCAATCTCTGATAAGCGATAGATTAAGGAGTCTATTGAAGGGTTAACGGCCGATTCTAATAAAAAAGATTTTGATTACGTTTCGCATAACAAACGTGGAAGATATTTGTAACTTGGACTGGATGGCCGTAATCATTATAATAAAATACACATTTAACAGCAACGACATAAAAGTCATAATTTTCAAAAACACTTTGCAACATGTAGAAAACAAAGATAGAGACACAATCTTTTACGAGATGTATAATTCACCTAGAGGAAGACACAGAGGCATCTCCAAAACATTTTCTAGAATGCGCCAAGAGTATTAGTGGGAAGGTTTGATGGATGACATCCAGCGTCGAATTGGGCAGTGCCTAGAATGCCAACTAAAGGAATTAGTTAGCCTAAAAACTAAGCATGTTGATAACAGATACCCCTGAAACTGTATTTGTCAAGGTCGCGTTAGATATCGTCGGACGCCTACATGGAACGAAGAATGGGTATGAGTATATCTTAACTATGCAGGACCAGCTGTTAAAATTTTGCATGGCAGTACCACTAAAGGACGCAACATCCGTAACGATTTCCGATGCCTTTGTAAGGTGTTTTATTTGTATTTTTGGAGCTCCTAAGGTGATACTGACTGATCAAGGAAGGAATTTCCTAAGAAATTTGATGAAGGAAATCGCGAAACGTTTCAAGATCAAGAAGGTAAAAACAACAGTCTTTCATCCTCAATCAAACGGATCATTAGAAAGATCGCATCATGCATTAGGCAAATATTTGAATCAATACGTCAGTGATAAAAAAGACTGGGACAAATGAATAGAGCTAGTGACTCTAATTTACAACACATGCGTTAAGAAGAGTACCTAACACATGCCGTACGAAGTTGTATTTGGAAGATTAGCAAGACTGCAGTCATCAACCCCCCTGAAGAAGGAGATAGATTACAAACTCATCAAGATTTTACTATAAACTTAGTTTGTAAGTTAAATAACATTAAAAAACTCGCATATGATAACCTTGTCTTATCGAAAATAAGATCTAAGGAATATTACGACCAGAAAATAAAAGAAAAATTTGTTAGGGTTGATTATTATCTATACTTATCAAAAAAAGTTAATAAAGGGTAAGTTTGGAGATTACTTTTCTGGACCCCAAAAGATTCTAGAAGTATTAAGTATTAAGTATTAAGTATGAGGACCTGGATTTATGGCAATAGTGACAAGAGAAGCTGCCAGAATACTTAAGTGCATCCCAATCGAAGTTGATTTGTCCAGAACAGAGAACTGCTACGCAGAACAACTGGTAATTAACAACGGAAGTACGATGTATTTGACACCCAAAACACATATTTCACAAGCACATGAAACTAAGATCACGTACGATACTTTATTTCTACTTTCCTACAGAATAGAAGGAGAATAGTTTCAAGTGTAAGAAGTTCCAGTGGAAGTAGAACTCCCAAGAGCGCTGGAACCGATGTCGAATGCTACTTAGAAATACACGAAACTAGCCAATTTAGCAACCAGTGGAATATATATTAGCAAGGATCTGGACAGATTGAAAGAGCACATAATATTCCCAAAAGAGAGAGATGCTCTGCTTAATATTGAAGTAAGGGAAATGCATGGTACACCGACTACAGATAGCTACAGTGCCACCTTTAAACTATTTAGTGATCGTACTTTAGACGAAATAGACACTTCAACATGGAAACGACTGTGGAACAAATTCTTAGCATTTGAAAATGCAAGTGGAGGCTTCAAAGTACTTTTCGTCATTCTACATGATTTTAAATAAATTACAGAAGCAGTGATCAACGGATATTTACTACTGGGTGCAATTTGGACGTCACTTTCAAACTTACTGCTGTTTTTAGTTAAAGGACCCACCGAAAATCAAAACAATGCTGCTGAGCGGGAGCCACCACCACAGAGACGCCCACCATCAAATCCAGTTAAGAAATACTCAAGAAAAACAATCCGTCACCTATGCCCCAATGTTGAAAGAGCAAAATGATGATGACCAGTCCTTCAGGGTAAACTAAGAACCTATAAATTAGAAAGTGAGCAAAATGCCGTAGAAATTAAGATATCATTTTATGTAAAGAATATCGTTTTTTGTATTCAATAAGAAAATCTGCTGTACTCAGCGTGCTGATCCTAGGTCATCATCAGAAGTCCTAACAACAGTCTTAGTGGGGGGGAGGGTATAATGTCTGCAGCCGAATTCTCGCAATTTTCAAATTGCCTGGCATACCTACTCTTTTGCACCGTCCTCTTTCTCTATCACTCATATGCATCCACATAAATAATACCAAAAAGGAAAAGCATTTAATGTTTCTTATAGCCTTCGAGAAGAAACTGTTTCAAATAAGTCACACCAACATGCAGTGCACCTTTTTTGTTCTAGATAAAAACTTTCGTAAGAAACTAGAAGCTGAAACACGCCAGCTTATTAAAAAATTTCAAGATGTGACTACCAGCAAATGTTGTTTTAAATCAAATAAAAATGAAGCCACACTCCTCATTGGCCATTGGTGCCCTCCTTACTCCAGCACTAAAAGAAGCAATCCCATGCCACTACCACTGTGTAAAACTAAACAGCCAATTTTTCCCCTTTTCTTCCCACTCCCAATAATATTAATAGTGTAATGAAGAAAAAAAATATTAACAGTACGTTGAAAACATAATTATTTATGAACATATATAAATAGTGTAAAAATAATTACTGATAACATTCATACTTAGGGTAATGAACATGGCCCACGAAGTTACTATCATCAATACTAATTTCGTTACTATTACTGTTACGATTATTATTATTATAATTTTCATTAATATTAATATTATTTTTATTATTGTTATCATCATTGCCACTTGTACAATTACTATTACAACTAACACAAGAACGGCACCCCCGAATTAACCCATGTAAAATCGTATATAAGACCCAAAGCTTCCTACACTAGCCAGTCTCAATCAATCGATCCTACCATCCTCGATTCTCTTTTGGTCGAGGTCCTCTGGTTGACTCGTCTTGGTCACGTTCCTTATACCACTGCTCTCAATTGGCGTCACTTTTCCAAATTATCCTTGATTTCTTTAGTCAAAATATCGGTTATTTCAGGTTGCCTCTATTATTGGCAGACAGTTAAAAAAAACATTAAGTCAAAAAAAAAAAAAAAATCTTCAATTCCGACCTACACACCCATCCTCATGAGCAGCCCTCCCGAACCTCTTGGGCTGCTTGTCTTTGTGCAAAGGAGCAAGCGAGTTGATCTGCTCACGGGTACCTTTGCACTGCCTCGCGAAAGTGGCAAGCGTGGGGTTGTACCTCCCTTTCGTACCTTACTGCCCCTCATTGCGACCTATCTTCGTCTATCTAACTGCCTGAATAGGAGACATAAGCAAAAAGAATCCTGAGCAACAAGGGAAAGCTTAGCTCGAAGCCATTTACGTTGCACTGACGTTACAAATACGTGCCGCATATTATCTGATGATTAGCACTTATTATTATACAATGTTTTATAGATTTTTAACGTTGATAGTAAGTGCGGATACCCGCAATAAAAGCAATGGCAACTGATCTTTAATACCTTTTTTCAAATCAATATTTATGAGTTTATACATTTATAGAAGTGGAACACAGTAATTTTTGAGTTCAACACTAATAAAAAAAAAAAAATTACAACGATTTGACGGACTTAATTTCTGAGATAAACATTTGAAGCTAACTACTAAAAAAACCACAATAATACCCCCGTTTACCCCTATTACGTTCTCGGGTCATCTGGTAAGTTGGGCTTATTATCACTTAATGTTTAATATATTATTAACATGAACGATAAGTGACCAAAGTTTCTTTGATGATTGGTAGTTAGGTTAACTATTTTTTTTTTTTTCATAAAGAGGCAAGTTAACACCTTGGGTTTTTTGGTGAATGATACATGTGTTACTATTGAATGCTTAACGTTACGAATGAAAACTCCTTCCATATAAAAAAAGTGATGACCTGTATAGCTAGGGAAGAGATATGTAAGAACTTAGCTATATATGATGATCCTTGAAAGAAGAATATTTTATTATTTTAATTTCTATATAATTTAAGCTATACATGAGTGGATGACTGGAGGCCAAAACAAAGCACAAAATAAAAAACTTAGTAAAGCACTAAGGTGGTGTGCCGATGGTCATCGACGAGTAAAGTCTCTGCTTGCTGTCACACCTCTAAGTTAAAATTATGAGTTATCACACCCTAAGACGGCTAGTTGATGAGGAAGAAGACCTGAATGGAAATATCATGGATAACCTATATCGTTCAGGTAATAGAAACTCTGCCTCAGCCGTAAGTAACGTATTGTACCCAAGTACGGCCGTCTCAGTCCATTGCTCATATAACAATACAAAAATATAAATTGTACATCCACATACATGCTTAAGTATGCAGGCGTTGACAGAGCAAAGTATGTATAAGCATGATAGAAGGAGAGAAGGGAGAAAAAATAGCATTCAGTATAAAGCAGATGGTGTGCGATTGAAAAGAGTAGTTGCTTATGGACTGCGATGCTTACAGTGGTTAGTGAGTACCCAGAATTATTTATTACTTCATAATGTGGTCAGAAAGTACTGTAGGATACCTGTTCATTCGTTATTGCAGTATAAGTTAATGTTTTATTAATCAATAACGTGACAGTTAGTGGTCCAAGTTGCTCAGTGATTGGCGTTAAGGCTATGGAATAATTTTTTTTTTTTTATTTATTTATGAAGTAGCTAGAAAGTGCCTCGGATTATCTTATGATTAGTTCTTGTGTTATTATTAAATCCTTTATAATTAAGTGGCTAATACGGCCGATCGTCTTTGGATTTTATTATTCCATGGTTTATTAATTGATGACGGCTCTTAAGTGCCACTGGTTATTTATTCATTAAAAGTGTGGCCAATTAATACTCTTGGTTATCTAGTTATTTAAGCTTGCATTATTGTTGACTGCTTCATAGATCAATAACGTGGCTCGTAGGTGCCCCGAGTTACTTGGTGATTGATGTTTACGTTGTTAATTGTTTTTTTTCTTCATAACTTAAGAAGCTTGTAATGGCTTTGGATTATCTGGAAAAAAGCGCTTATTATAATAATAATAATAATGATAATAATAATAATAATTATTATTATTATTATTATTTTTACTATTATTATTATTACTATTATTATTATTATTCAATGCTTGATGATTAATTTAACGGCTAGTACGTACCCAGGGTCTTATCGTGATTGGCGCTGACGTTAATAATTTTTTTTCTTATTTAATTATTCAGTGGTCAGTAAGTGCCCAAGGTAACCTAATGATATTTAACTGCATTTTCATGTAGTGTTTTGTTTAATTTATAAAATTTGACAGTTAGCGTCTTGTGTTTTCTGGTAGTTGGCGTTAGTGGATATTTTTAATCCTTTATAGAATAATAACGTGACAAGTAAGTACCCTGAGTTACTTGTTGATTGGTACTTAAGTTACACATTATTTCTTTTTACTCATTCATCAAGAGGATAGTGAGCACCCCGGATAGTCTGGTGATTGGCGCTTGTGTCATTATCCGATGATCTATTATTAAATGAAGTGGTGAGTAAGTGTTCCAGGTGATTGTTGCCAAGATAATGGACTGTGTACTTTTATATCCTGCGATTTGTTCCAAAAGTCACGTAGGCTAATTTTTTGTCCTTATGTATGCTTAAATTTGAGAGGTTGCTATTTTGTTTAAAAGTTAATCCCTTCAAGCATGAGTTGCTGTTAATTCAACGCTAAGCTTGTTTTGTTTGAGAAGAGTTATGCTGGAAGTTACGTGGGCAGCTTGTTGATGTTAAAGGCCTATTATTTTTGAAGGCCAAAGTTTGTTATGGCTAAGATTTCCTAAAACAAAAGAGAATCAATTCCCGATCTCTCAAAAAGCTTTTGTACAGCTAGGAGAAATCTTTCTTTATTATCACTAATTTTTTGACTCTAATTGTTATAATTATTATAACTTCCATAATTATGAATATTACTATTATTTAAATAGCGCAATTATCCACGCCAGGTCAAGACAACACCAGTGTTGCCTATATTAGAGTGAGTATTGGGATCACCTCCTTACAGCCCCCTCCTACAAAAAAAACGTGGTCCTTTGGTTCTCGCTTTTTTAGTTATTGCGCTTCAACAGCTTCAGTTTCCTCTCATATATTGGTTAGCAAATTTCCTTAACTTGAGTAATAAAAATTTTTTTCTGCGTTCAAGGATTTGATGTTAAATTTTTAATTATAAAACGTCTCTGATCTTTTTTCGAATTCTATTAGTTTTTCGGAGACAGTATTTTGTGTGCAGTTTAAATTGCTTATTAACTCATCAAGGTGCATGGCATTTATTTTATCTATAATTTCTCCCTTAAACTTGGAGAAAAGCCCTACCTTGTGCCCAAAAACCAGTTCATTCGAGGTTTAACTATGAGCAAATAAACGGATGCATTAAGCGAAAATAGAGCCAATTCAAGGCAAATATCCCATCAACCCTGCTCCAGGTATATTTTTAAACACTTTATTAGTGAGTGATGGCTTTTCTTAATAGTGCCCATGGTTTGAAATCTAAAAGCTGTGAATTTAGAGTGTTTGATTTTAAATTCCTTCTTAAACCTTTGCATTAGTTGACTTTGGAAATTCGATCCCAGATCTGCTTTTATTATTTTGGGGTATCTAAACCGGCAAATGAACTTCAAGGTAAAGTGAGTGGCTTTAGTTTCGGCAGTTACATCTGGTAAATGGAGAGGATCTGAATATTTTGCTAAATTATCTTGAATCGCTTAAATATTTTAACTACCTACGACAGACATAGGGTGTCTTTCTATTATATCTGTCTCTATAACCTAAAAAATTTCTTGTGAGGTGGTTATTGTAATAATCATGGGAAATAAAGGGCTTACAGCAACTAGTTTTTCCGTTGAAATTCCTCACAAGTACGTACGTATTCTGAAATATTCTCTCTCATACTATCCTTAAAATATCTCTCGCGTTTTTTACTATAAATTTTTACTATGCCTTTGTGTCCTCCTGTCAGGGAATCATGGGCCTCATTAGTCATATCTTATCCATCGTCACACAAAAAAAATTGCCAACTTACCAGTATAAGTAATGAGCTGTAAGTGTTCTTTCTTCCAGTCTTGTCGTAACAAATACTCGATAAATAACCAATGAAGCCTTCCTAACCCATCCCCCATCTTAGCTATACTGACAATTCCTACTCCTAAGTTAATCCTAGTATTTTTTAATTGTTTTAGGTATTCTGCTACTGTAATGACTAAAGGTTTATCTTCTGGTTCGTTTCGTTTTTTATAAATAAAACAAAAATTATTCGTCCAATTTATAAGTCTGTCTGTAATATATAATCTATAACAGAGTCTTAAAGTCTCATTTCTTGATGTCAATCATGCCTAAGTCTTTTAGTTGTTTGCACACACATTATAAAAAAATTTTAATGTGTTTATTTTCATTGTGTTAACGACATATTAAAATTAGAGGAACCGTAGCGTCACAGTTTGTTTTTAAAAAAGAAAAGTAAAATTAGGACCTTATACACAGGCTTTTATAAGAACGTCGTTGCGGCGTTAAAATTTTCACTAAAAATTTCGAAAATATTTCTTACAAATCCTTTAAAAAACTAGTATCTTATTGCAAATAATAATAAGAATAACATATCCAACTTCACAGAAACCTGGCATTATAGTTTGAGAAAGTCTTCAATTAAAAGTTTGAACGAAATTCTATTGGTATATCTAAATACATCAGACCAGAAATAAAACAACGCAGATTAATCTAATTTTAGAGTAATAATTCTTTATTCTCTTGCCAATAGGTAACCATCTGCTGAATAATAGGAAATAACTCGCTTGACTAATCAATAATAATTATTAAAAAACCCGAAATTTGAATTAAAATCAACTTTGGAGGCTGACTGTACTACTCTAACCACCTTTAAAACTTAAGGGGCTCTATGATGAATACAATGGTCATATTGTCATCACTGTTGTGCCTATTGTCGTCAACTCTCACCCTTTTCTCACCCGCCGTCGGTTTGTTATCCTTAAAGTTTCCTGTCTTTTTATTTTTTCCCATCTGTTCAAAGGTGTCTTCTCAATTCTTCTGATCAGATGCGTCTATGACTATTTTCTCTTTAATTTAGTGACTTGGATATCAGGGGCAGATAATCTGAGGGCTTCTGTATTGGCTTGTTTACCAAGAGCAAACCATCAACATAGGCCCTCTTTCTCTCTTTCTCTCTCTCTCTCTCTCTTTTTTTCAATAGCCATGCAGGCTTGTATCCAGAGAAAATCATCAGCACAAGCACTCTCTGTTTCCGGTACTTCTTTCTCTTCTCTTATCCATTCCTAACTTTGCGAACTGAATTTCAATGGTATTTCGCTCACTGGCGCCAGATTCAGCCAATGGTACCACTTCTCAGTTGAAATTATACTCTAGTCTCTTATTCATGCGTATCAATTCGTAGTACAAGTACCTTTCTGTTCCTAGGGTGTCTGTTTCTGTGGTAGTCTCATTAATGAATGTGTTAGGTCTAGTTTCATCAGTATTAGGAAGTATTATCAGTATGAGGGAGTATTAGAAAGAATGGATTTCATTGTGTCTGTGTAGGAAGCCCTATTAATTTTAGTTTTGTATGAGATGTCCTTGGAGCACTTCAGAGTAGCTGGGGTACCGGGTTTCACGAGAGCTCATTCACATTGGAATTTATCCTTCCCAATTCAGAAATGTCAGTATAATCGTATTTGTACAACTTAATTTTCTAACGCACTACTCGCAAAGTTTGGTCTTTAATGGAATATAACGAGACAAAAAGTCTGTGATTGGTTACTCATGTCAATTATTGACTATATAAATAAGGTCGGAAGTGTTTTGCAGAAAAAACCATAGCAAATAACTTTTTTCTGTAGTAGTATAATTGGTTTCTGCAAAATTAAATTTTTTTGAAGCGTAAGCAGTACACGGAAAGACCTTTTTCATTGAAAATCTCCTACTTTAATATTTGATCACAAGAAGTACTAGACCAACGTTATATTTATTGCTTACTTACACAGAAATTTTCAGTCTCACCTTCAGTGATCTTAAATTTCTACTGAGTATACTGATTTTATGACATCAGTACGACTATTTATTGGTGGTGGTACGGTTTTTTCCCTTACCATCAGTAGCTGTGAAAAGTAGATGCACCCAGTCAGTGTATACGACGTACTAGAGTGCGTAGAGCAGTACTTATCATATATTTTTTTATTGTGGTATGCAATTTTCATGCAGGTATGTTAAATAAATAACAACTGATAGTAACTGTTACGAATTACAACTCATTGAAACTTACAGCTGAAAAAAATTGCTATAAATGATTACTAACTGTTTATAAAAATTAATTACTGTCGCTGTATGACGTAATAAATTTGTATTTTTGAAATTAATTTTCGCAAAAAAGAAGCAAAATAAATACTAATCTTTAAAAAAAATGAATACTTTTTTAGTCTCAAATTGGGACTTCATTGTTTTTTATTGTTAGTTTTTATTTGTTGCCTTTATTTATGAATAATCAAATATATGAGTTAATGCTTGCTTTATCAATACCTTTACATTTCTGTACTTATAGAATTTCGACATTGTATCATGTAAAGACACAAACAAACACAATCAGCTATAATATGTAATATGTGTGTGTAGCTATAGCAAGAACACATGTTCATACTGTCACTTCTAAATGCATACATACATGCGCGCGTGCGCGCACACACACACACGCGCGCTAGCGCATACGTGTGTGTGTAGTAAGCCTCTTAAAATCTGACACTGATATATACTTAGAGAGTAAATATACAGTACCTAACATTAAAATAATATAACCTAATAGTAGAAGAAGACTAACGTATTTAAGTGTAGGTTTTAAGTAGACCTGGTACGGGAAAAATCCTTACCAAGCTTTGACAAACACATAACTTCATGTGGTAGAGGATTTTTAGTGAGACAATAGAAAGAAAATACCGTACCTAGCATTAATATAATCTTACTTGCCAGTAGAAGAAGACTTTAAATGTCTAACATTTTCGAGCGTAGGTTTTAGACGGACCTGGTACGGGAAAAAACCTTACCAAGCTATTAAAAACTCGTAACTGAATGTAGTAGGGAATTTTCAATGAAAAAAGTCTTTCCGTGTATGCCCGCAAGTCCATCGCTCGCCCTTCACTCACATGTACATACCATACACACACATACAGCTCGCGCAAGTACGTACATATATAACACTCTAAAATTTTCTTGCATAATACCTTATATTATATCTCAATTCTTCATGGTATTTTTTTATATTGAAACCGGAGGTTTCCATCCATCTTGAGACAATTTGCAAGTATGCATAAAGAGTGAATATCGTATTTTTAATCGGTTTATTTTTCCTATGTGTGCTATCGATGACGGCTTCCTAAGTTGATGGACTAAAGTGGTGAATACAAACAATGGTTTCGAAGAGAACAAGAAGCCAAAACTGCACCTATCATATGTCAGTTTTCAATGAACTTTTATAGTCTTTAGAAAATTTACCAAAGAAAAGTTTACTTATTGCACACAACTGTAAATTTTTCCGTTTGCGTTTTATATATACTATGAGAAAATTAAATTTACTAAATGATATTAAAAGAACTGTAGCTGGGTTTGCAGATACTTTATTAGCATTTAAAAGAAAATTCCAAATGGCTACAGCTTGACCATCCTAGCGAAAGAAATTTTGTCTGTCTTGTATGAAGATGCTCATGATGCACTTGCTGATGTTGAGTTACTTGAAAAATGGACCATTTTTCAAATTAATGGTGATGATTTAATAGTAAATTTGAAGTGTATTAAAAAATGTCTATCTTATGCCAGCCAATAAAAAAAGTGCACAAATGATAAAAAGATTTTCTTGCTTTGGTATTAGTTATGAAATGATTTTAAATAAAAATAAGAGTAAAGGTGCCAGAGAAACGGCTTATTTTTGAAAAAGAAAACTAATAGTAAGCCTCAAATCATCAAGACTTATAAATGTATGGAGGAGTTCAAGTAGTTTATTTATTCAGTTATGTAATATGTTTACTTGGCATATTAATTTACTTGTACACAGTATGAGGTTGTCGTTATATAATATTCCATACTTTATATGTGGTACAAAAAGCAATCAATCGTTGAATATAATGATTGTGTCATATCACTACTTTAGTTTCGTTCAGTTTACCATTTGTTCGTTACTACCTTCAGTAATATTTAAATTTCCAGCTCACTACAGTGCGAGCAACGTTGCCTTGGTTATTAGCTTGTAGCAGAAGTGTCGTAAATTTTTCACGATTGTGTATTTTCTGTTAACAATATCTCTAAAAAATGCGTGGAAAGGGATAAATTTTTCGATACGATTGTTTTTGTCAGACGTAAACTGTTGGTTTAAACTTTTTTTACGTCAAATAGCATTTTTTATTACTGTATTTACATAATCGAAACCTCTTGAATTGCCTCTGCCATAACAGACTGCGTTACATTCGCAGATTTTAATAATTTTTTTCTCAAAAAAATGCATGGTCATAAATAATGAAAAATTCATTAAGGTTATTAAAATGTTTACGAATCATATAAATTTCTTTCAGAGAGTAAAAAGAATTTTCAAACAATGCCCGAACCTCTTGAAATAATTTTTTTTTTAATGCAGAGAAAGCAGTTAAATGTTCAACAAACGTTATATTCTGAATTTTTTGAAAACATTTTCTACTGCAAATGTTTTTATTGAGAATACGTTAACTTCAAAACAAGCTCTTATTTGCGGTAATAAGCAACAAAAAGCGCAACCCTGATGGTGACAAGGTAAACCAATTCTACTGCTAAGTATGTAGTACAAACGGTGTTGGCGGCAAAGACTAGTAATTAAAAGCACCAATTTTTTTGGTCTTTAAGTGAGTAAGCAAAAGCCCTAGCATTTTCCTTGTGGTGTATCTGGCTGTGATAATAATTAAAGAGTAGATAAAATTTTTCATAGTATTAGAAAGTAATGGCAGCGACATTAAGGTGTGTAACATAACTAAAAAAGTCACTACTTAAACATTTGTTTGCCATGAACATTTTAGGAAATAAAATTACTTTTAAAGTTACTAGATACATCGTACATAAAAATTAATATTTTTCAGTGTCAGATACTGTTTACATTTGATAACCTACTAGCAGCCCTCCGTCTTAGGTTCACCTGCGACTTACTGAATGGAACACCGTAGTTTGTTGAAATGTAATCTAAAACATTTTTAGTTAAAAATTTTACATCTATGATTGACATTTCTTAGAACAAAAATTTATTAAAAACATTTTTTTTCGGAATCCATGCAGTACATTTGATCAAAGAATAAGCTGTAAAAAGTGAAAAAAATATCATGATGCTGAAAAATACTGTGCGTTCCTTACGCCATAAAATAATTGTTGGACCTAAGGAGTTATACTAAATGAAAAGAGCTGTTTGTCAAAACTGTAAAGATTTAACACTGGCAATGAATATATAATTAAACAATTGTTTTTTACATCATACAACTTTGCTACCAGAGCAACAAGGCCCTGCAGCTAACTATCTCTATTTTTAATCACCTACATAATTAAATAAATCCAATAAACTTCTTTATGAAATGCCTTACTTACGTTTTGACTATACTCGCACGTCTACTGTTTGAACTACAGACTTAGTAGGAGAATTGATTCAGCTTTTATCCAATAAGGCAGTGCTAATTGTCGCTTAACACCGCGAATAGACAGAAATTAATTGGCCTTTTATGGGCCAAGACGCCTCGTACATTTTTTTAGGCATTAGCTGATATCTTATAACAAAGTTAAGTTTTTTTAGTGTTGTAAAAAAGTTTCGAGGCAACAGTAATTTTTTTTACTGCTTCAAGCAGAAAAAAAATTTTTCATAAGAAATAAATGTGCTTTCATAAGTAAGAACGAACAATTTTTTTCGTTCGTGGTGCTGTCTCAAAGTTTTGCACGGAGCAAATACCTTTACCACGCACTTCTGAAATGTGCGAATATATGCACATCCCTACTCGAATTTATTATTCTTCTCGTAAGCACATACCCCTATTACGCTTCTTAAACAAAAACCAGTGGATAGTGTATTCTTGGGTGTATAAAGTTATACTTACATAAAATTGTATGGTAGACAACATAATTGTGAATATAAATATACCTTCTACGAAACGACATTATGTACAAAGAGGGTGCAACTATCGTTAAAATGAGTATACCTACGTTGAATGGGTGTGGTTTAAATAAATATTTTACTATCTAATAAATTAATTATTATAAACGATGTGTGACGGCACAATACAATATGAACAATATGTAGTAAAAAAGGTAAAACACGGTTTTTTGCGTCGGAAAATTAAAAAAAAAAAAAAATAATAATCAATGGTATTCGTGGCAAAAAGATGAACGTAATAAGCTCCAGTCAACGCCAACTGCTCCTGTTGTTTCCCCGCAAAGTGCAAAAAACCTCGTTTTTTAAGCTTGTATTCAAAAATTAATAACTCTCTTTTGCATGAACATTAATTGCTGGAATTTAGCAGAATTGTAGCTTTAGTGATATTCAATAATCACTCGAAATTTTAGCAAGATCAGATCGATAGCTTTTGCAAACTCTAACTAAATGCAAAAAAAGGTACTTCGGCAAAACGGCCTAAAAAAAGTTATTGACAACGTTAGATGAAATTTTTTTGCGGGATAGTATTCTTTAATACTCACTCTACAACTTACTAAAGTATCAAATTATTTTGCTATGTGGAAGTTGCTTAAAAAATGATAAGTCGCACGGGTATATTTAGCACACGGCAGTACGGCGCGTGAAGGCAATAAGCCGCCGTAGCCACCGATGCATAAACCACGTCCACTGTCTGAAGCTCGGCACCGACGTTATTTACCGAGTAAGTTCAAACTGCAAGCACTCTTAAAAATACCGATATCTTGGGAACGAATAATCAACTGATTTACTCTCGCACATAACACACTGATACAAGTGTAACCTCAAAAAGGTTGCCTGATTCGGTAGCTTGGCCGCAACGGGGCGCTCAAACATAGNTATATATACTTGGAGAGTAAATATACAGTACCCAACATTAAAATAATATAACCTAATAGTAGTAGAAGACTAACGTATTTAAGTGTAGGTTTTAAGTAGACCTGGTACGGGAAAAATCCTTACCAAGCTTTGACAAACACATAACTTCATGTCGTAAAGGATTTTTAGTGAGACAATAGAAAGAAAATACCGTACCTAGCATTAATATAATCTTACTTGCCAGTAAAAGAAGACTTGAATTTACATGTCTAACATTTTCGAGCATAGGTTTTCAACGAACCTGGTACGGGAAAAAACCTTACCAAGCTATTAAAAACTCGTAACTGAATGTAGTAGGGGATTTTCAATGAAAAAGGTCTTTCCGTGTAGGTGGGTCCATACTCGTCTCTATCTGACTTAAGAGATTTTTTAGGGCAAGATCAGAGACATTTGTAGTTACAATAAGGGGCCGTGTGAATTCAGGATATTGTGAAAGAGGTTGGGTACATAAGAATCTCTCAAATATTTTGAATGCTTCTATTTGTGGATTAGGCCAAACAAATGGGACACCTTTTTTTAATAATGAATTGAGGGAAATTGCAATTTGAAAAAAGTCTGGAATAAAGCGATGATAGTAACCCACTAATACCGAAAACTGTCTTTTGTTTTTCACAGTTCTAAGTACGGAAAATTCAGCCATCATATAAGTCCTACTGGAATCTAGTCTCTGATACAATATGTCTTAAATACATATGTCTAGATTAAAGGTTAGTTTCACTGTTCTTAGTAGTCCTAGTTATTTTCTGGATTTATCATCATGTTTCTGGAAAAAAACTGCTTATATTACAATATCGTCTGTACGTACAAACAGTTCAATACCTTGAATGCTGTAAGCATCTTATCCAGCAATGCTTGGAAAGTTGTAGAGGCTCCTCTGAGACCCATAGTCATGCGTCTGAATTGAAGATGTTGAAAGAAAGCAGTTTTTGGGGCATCATTTGAATGTATATGGAGACTAAAGGCCAAATCATGGGTTGAAAAATACTGACACCTACCTAACTAGTCCAAAATTTTGGTTATATTAGGTAAGAGGTATGCAGGCGTAACTGTCTTTTCATTTGTGGGACATACCTAAATTATGTAAAGCTTTTGAAAGGGGAAGGAGGTCTCTCATTTTGTTACGCATACCTCACATAAGAAAGAGGTGAAATGGCTTTAATGATTACCTTAGATAATTTAGCCATAAAATAATTTTTTTAATAAAAAAATTTCCTAAAACAGTCGCTCGACATCGGTGAGCTGTTGATCGTCATGCACTAGCGCTCGAAAAAATAATGAATTAATGTTAATTTTTTATATAGTAGGAAATATTTTCTTATAATCTAAGAACCTTTTCAAAAATTATATTTTACTACTACAGTGAACAATAAATTTTATATCCACACACGCACACACATGCGCATAGGCAGAGAGAGAGAAATAATAATGGATTTAGTGTTAATGAGTATTTTTCAAAAGTTGAAAACTATATCCCAGGAATTAGATAATTACAATAAAATACAATACACCACGAGGGAAGGGATGAAAATACGGCATTTTTTGGGGTGTATAATTACCATGAGCTGAGGCAAAAGAGGCAAACACCTGACAGTCGATGCCGTACATTTGTGCCGTAAAGCGTATAAGTACGATTTTTTATCTTCATTCGTCGAAATATGACAGCTATTCTATGATTTCACGGTCAAAATCGCATCATAACTACCTATGTAAAACTCGTATTTTTTGCTTGCTACGAACTTTTACCTACGACTTAGAAGGCAATTTCCACGAAGATTGTAACAAAGTACTTTTCCGCCCTCGGGTGGTTTTGTACTTTGCTAAAAAAGAGTATTTTCAATACACTTTTTTTGGTACTTACAGAAAAGTTAGGGATACAAAAATTTAACCAGTGTTATATTAACATATTATTAAGAGAAAGCATTTTAAACAACTATCTGGTCTAACAACTTTGCGGAAAAACGGCACGGCTGACAACTAAGGTGACCAAGCATAGGAAGCTGTTTAATAGTGGGATCGAATTAACTGAAATGTCGATAATATTTTTTGCAACATTATAAATATTCAAAGCTACCGGTAAACCTAATTATGTTATCTAGAGATAGGCAAAGTACTATTATTTTATTATCATCCTTACAACTGCTATTCTTATTATCATTACTATTATTATTTTTATTATGATTATTATTAATACTATTATTATTATTATTATTATTTGTACTTTTATTTTTATTCTTATTATTATTATAACTACTACTGCTAATATTGTAATTATAAGTTATAATAGCCGCGGCCACTGTTACTGCTGTTTAAGTATTAGTGTTAATTGATTCATCGTAAGACCCCGATCGTTTATTTACCCGAGCATTAATTGAATTGTTAAGCGATTTTCACTGCTCTTTTTGCAATGAGTTTAGTTAAGTAAACGAACAGTATTTAGCATTAGTAAATATAAATAATATTCTATCTTAATGTTAATATTGAGTTATAGTAAAATTCTGTAAAATTTGGATGTAAAAGAGGAAGGAAGGGCAAGAGTAGGTGAAACACCTTCCCTTCTTTTAACGCATGTAGGAAAGCAAGCCGGATGTGGAAAGTGCCAATTTCTGAGTGGCTGAAACAGAGCACTTCTAGCTAATTAGATTTTCGGCTATTCTATTTTCTTCAAGATTTTCCCCCCGCAAGTTTTCCTGCATCGTTCTCGAACCAGCGTGTCACCGAGGTCCGCTACTCCTTATAAAAAGGCCCAGAGACTCTCTTAATTTTTACCCCTTGAACGGTAGACTAAGAAGTAAGAGTCCGCCTCTGCTACCTCTCAGTCTACCACAAGGTGAGGGCACAGTTTTTGTTTTACCCTTAAATGGTTGACTGGGTAGCTAGAGTCTACCTCTGCTGAGGGCGATTGAAATAACACCACTACTCACCACAGTATTGGTACTCATGGATCACCGGGAAGTAGTACGTTTGTTTTCTTTTACTCGCACACCATTACTCGCCACGGTATTGGTATCCGTGGATCACAGAAAAATACTAAGTTTGTTTTCTTTTACGCGCACACCATTACTCGCCACGGTATTAGTACCCGTGGATCACTGGGAAATACTAAGTTTGTTTTTTTTTACGTGCACACCTCTACTCGCTACGGTAGTGGTACCATCAGAGCAACAAGAACTAATCGGGTTAACGCGAATACCAGTACTCGCGACGGTATTGGTATATCCTAGTCAGGTCATGAGTCAAATTACCATCTAACCTCACGTAACCCCTAGAAACGATACCTTTACCCGTAACGGTGCTGGTAGTATCTAGATCGCGAACGGGATACCCTTCGGTACGACGCTCCAGGTGCAATCGACCAACCTTAAACGAGCCGCGAGCAAGTTCATTGGAATATTGCATAGCAGTTGGTTCTAGTCGTGTGAAAACAATCGTAGCAACTGGGCGAGTACCGGGTCCTTAGATTGAACTACCCCTTTAGCTTCGTGTCCCACTCTCGTGCCCAGCGTGCGTCCCGAGTTGTCAATCGAAAGCTTAGACTCAAATGGTACGTTGCGCCGACGTAACACCAGATTTGAGGTGTGCATATATATCCATATATCAACGCCTCGTACGAAAATCAGCCCAGTTCAGATTTTTTAATGTTATTTCAAGTGGGAAAATCTTAACTGGGCTGATTTTCGTCTGAAGTGTTAATATGTATGATATCGATACTCGTGTAACATCATTTTTTCATCTGTTTCTCTTAAAATTTTACGCTAGTCACAACAAAAATACTGGTGCTACTTTATGCATTTTTTCTCGCTCTTTCGATTGGTGGAAGCCATTTTTCGATACGCATTACTATATTCGAAATATAGGTGTTTTTTTTAATTTGTGTGAAAATGCATTTTTTGCAATGAACTACGATACTTAGAATTTTTTAACCATTTTTTTTTGTGATCAGCGCACTCGAAAACTTTGAACATCATAAGTTTAAGGTGAAAGAAATTTCTGGACATCGGGCCTTCGTTTCTTGATCTAAGCGTCGTACCATATATTTATACGGCTGCACGCTTCATGTACATTGTTCACACGTGCATGTGTGTGTACGGTGCAGCTTGCCAGTTCTGATTTCTGATACATTTTAAAGTTCAGAAAATTTTATGAAAAAAAACGTTTTTAAACGGATTTATTAAAATTTGTGTGCCGATGTTTGGTTGTATGTATGCATATAATACGTTACATACAGAGCCAAGTTTGACATGTAAGCATAGTAAACAGGGAAGAAAATAAAAAGGTTATTGTAAAATGTAAATTATTAGCAGTTTAAATCTTCGATAGAAGTAGTAAGGTAAAATGAGATATAGTGGGACACTTTTTTAAGCAAAAAATATTTATTCCTTATTCTTGAAGTTCCACTAATGCTGATTCTCCTCAATTTTTCTAAAAACTTAAAATATAGGTCTTTACTTAAGGAAACAATATTTATTGACTGTGCTTATCATCATCCGTTTAATTAAATAATTTTTTAAATAAGTCGTGAAATCTGCAGTAGTGGGACATAGTCTTCGAAGATTACGGCAGTAGTAGGACACTGTATGTGGTAGTAGTGGGACAGTATATGACAATGTTATTTGCATGTATGAGAATACAATTTTTAATTTATAAGAGGTGAATTATCCTTTTTAAGAGTATCTAAATATTTTTCAAATAAGTCATGAAATCTGCAGTAGTGGGACATAGTCTTTGAGGATTACGGCAGTAGTAGGACACTGTATGTGGTGATAGTGGGACAGTTATGTATATAGTGTACCTTGCACACGTACACTACTTCTCGTCGCTCTACGAGACGCGAGAAGCCAACAGCCATGTATACCTGTATACCGTCGTATACGCGCTGTGTACTCTACTCTACTGTGAACGTAGATCAGCGTTCGCAGCCTGTGAAAATCCGATTTCACAGGCTAAGCTTGTTGGCAGTCGAAAATAATATTTCGTCTCAAAATATTATTTTCTTTTTCGCTCGCACTCGTCAGGACAAATTAAAGTGCTGGAAGTCCACATTGACTCAAAATCGTCACGTAAACAAAGCCGCTGCTTTGTTTACACCCGCGACCTATACGAGTCTGCCAGTGTCTCTCACGTANGGACCGGTCCAAGTAGAGTAGGTACCTGTGCGAGAGATTGCTTGTTTAATCCTGAGGAAAGTGTTTTTCTCTTTTTTTTCTTTCTTTTTTTTGAAGTGATGTATCAAATTATTAACAACCGCCACGAGTCGGTTTTCCTCAGCTGCTTCCTTCTTGATCTTAAAATTAGGATTGGTTACAGAAAACATATTTTTTAAAGGATAATTATTTGATTCTTCTGTGGAGATAAGAAGCAAGTTTTAAAGGCTGAAATACCAAATGAAAATATAATGTGAGTAAACTAATACCTGTATTTTTCTGTTGACAATTTTCAGAGGTATTGAGTTTGTTCATTTTTTTGTTTAATATTAGTATGAAGAAAATTAATTATTAAAATTATGTATCATTTTCTGCAAAGTTGATTTTTTTACTTTGGGGAGGATGGATTAATACAGATTGCATTAGGGTTAGGTTTCAGATTATGTCTATTTACCAGCTAACAATGCTGTCATTTACGTAACTACTAATCCTACAAATATATTTGAGTTTAATTTTACTATTAAAGATTAGACTGATAACACTCGCACGATTACTATAGTAAAAAGCATGAAATCACAGTCGTTAAAAATAGAATTTGGTCTTGTCAAGTACTTGTCCCACTACAACTTAGTTTTTAAAAAAAAGAATGCAGTGGTGGGACAGCAATGATAAGCCTCGTCCCTCTTCTACATGGTGTTTGCAGACAATAAGGGTATACTAAGACAGGCTGTATTT
Source organism: Copidosoma floridanum (assembly GCF_000648655.2). Next base: position 3,387,316 of record NW_019384242.1, on the reverse strand, counting down.
TATGACGAAGTAATTATTTTTAAGACCTACTTAATAAAACTTGCTCTTTAGTGTCATATTATTACGTATAAATAGTTTGAACGGACGAAAAACGTTTTTGGTATATCATCTTGATAGTCAACTTTAGTGTCACATCTAAAATGGGCGAAATGCCTCGTTTAAGACGTATGTATTAAAGGAGTGTTTGGACAGCTTAATAAAATATTCTTTTCATTCTCTCTTGAACGTTTACCACGATCAATTTTGGGATTCTTATCTAGCTAAGAGATAAAGGACTATTATGAAATTTTTTTAAGGATATTTTTTGACAAATGAATTTACCAGTTATGATTTTCTCCTCCTGTCTCACAATACCCTACAATTTCTGCGTTGTCCCACTATACCCCATTTTACCTTATTTGAAAATTTGACTAATGACAAAACTTAGTCTAAGAAAGCTCTGTAACAATTAATTGGAAGGGGCTTCTTTTTTACTCATAGAGAAAGTTTTGTAATAAACAAAAACCCCTTCTTAAGATATCGTGTTTTTAGAACTTTAAAACCTTAATAATCTGAAAAAATATCTATCTGTATGTGTGTATGTAAGTCTATATGTATGTGTTCGTACGTAATCGGTCATATCTAAGAATTTCCTTGACTAACTTTTCAACATGAATTCTTAGTTTTTAAGTAGACCTGGTACGGGAAAAATCCTTACCAAGCTTTGACAAACACATAACTTCATGTCGTAAAGGATTTTTAGTGAGACAATAGAAAGAAAATACCGTACCTAGCATTAATATAATCTTACTTGCCAGTAGAAGAAGACTTCACATGTCCAACATTTTCGAGCGTAGGTTTTAGACGGACCTGGTACGGGAAAAAACCTTACCAAGCTATTAAAAACTCGTAACTGAATGTAGTAGGGGATTTTCAATGAAAAAGGTCTTTCCGTG